>VZQC01007691.1:7898-55010 GCA_009823505.1 Rhizomys pruinosus | reverse complement strand
AATATGGAAAGAAGGGGATAGGGAGATGGAGAAGGATAGAAGGGTACAAATAAAGATGTGTTTCTTGCTACATGTTCACTATTCAATTCATATTGAAGATTATGTATGAGAAACTTATTTCCAGATTGGTTTAATCATTTCAACATAAATGAATATATCAGTAATGACAAAGCCACATGGATCAGAAACTTGGGCTTTCTGGTACTTAATACTAACTAACGAGACTGTTTCTCCTTTTCTCACTCATTCTTTCATTCATTCATTCCTATAATTTCTCTCTCTCTCTCTGCCCCCCACAACTAGTGTCTCACTTTCAAGCTGCACTTAAGTCATGGTCTTATCCCTCTATCCCTTATCACCACAGAGACCAATTTGTTTGAACACATGATTGGTAATATATTACTTGTTCAATAATAATATTGATTATTAGACCCAGGCCAATAGCTGGGTCTACACAAACACAGAGGTTTTCTCTTTAGACTAAAGTTCTATGTTTAGTTTTTGTTGCTATACTGTTTCTTTATTTGCTTGTTTATTGAGACAGAATCTTTCTCTGTGGCCCTGGCTGGTTTGGAACTCACTATGAAGACCATGCTGGCCTTGAATGTGTGGCTGCCCTCTTGCCTCTTCCTCCCAAATACTGGGATTACAGGTTGTATGCCACCACACCTGACTATAGTGCATGTAAAATAACAAAAATAGGTAGATTAAATGGTAAAAAGGATTCTGGAGAGAACTAATAATTGCATTCACAGCTGAATTCTGAAGTTCAAATTTGTCCTCATAGAGATACCTGCAGTCTCATGCCTACAGAAGCATTATTCCAATAACTGAAATAAGGAATAAAAATTAGCACTCATTCACAGAAGAATGGATAAAAATAATATGATGTTTGTCAATGACAGTTTATTTTTTTAAGAAGGAACTAATATCATTTGTGATAACATGAAGGAACCAGGAGGTTTTAGGCCCAATAAAACTATTTTTTTCAATAAAACTATTTTTTAATTTTTTAAATTTTATTTATTTATTTATTTATTTATTTATTTATTTATGTGTATGAGTGTACCGTCTGCATGTAGGTTTGTGCACCCGTGTCGTGCAATACCACGGAGGTCAGAAGAGGGTGTCAGATTCCCCTGGAAAACTGGTGAGTTCTCCTGAAGTGGAAGTTACAGATGGTTCTCAGCGCCATGTGAGTGCTGGGGGATCGAACCGCGGTCCTCTGCCAAGAGCAGTCGGTGCTGCTAATAACACGCTAGCTATCTCTCAGCCCCTCCATAAAATATTTTACAAAGAAAATTGGGATGTCCAGATGGCTCCACAGTTTAGGATCATGTCTGCTCTATAGAAGGTCCAGATACATGCACCACAAGGCCAGGTTACCAACGTCTGAACTATGCTTTCCAGGGACCCAGTGCCCTCTTCTGAGTTCCTCCCACATTGCTCCATGTGGCACATTCATTCAATCAAAACACACACACAAAAAGAGAAATTGATTTTTTTAAAACTTGAAAATATTTTAAAGAGCATGAATGATCTATTAAAAGGTGATCCAAAAGTAGATATAGATTTTATATATTTCTAAATTTAAAAAAGCACACACAGAGAGACTGGGTTGGTCTCACTGTAAAGTTTCACTGTACTCAAAAAGAAATACAGTTTTTATAACATTTTTCAAGAAATGAAAGGGGGAAATGACTCAGTTCATCCTGTGAGGGAAAACACGAGCATCTCTCCTAACTGACAGCTCAGCTGTTGTACAGCCACTGACTGCAGTGCTGGAAACGTGTGTGAGCCGTGCTCAGCAGAGCTTCACAGGGAACAGGAGCCTGAAAAGACAGGATCCCACAGACCTCCTATCCAGGTCAGCCTGTGCAGGCTACTTGGTAACTTAAAATGGGATTTCCCTTCCCTATTCACTTGTGTAATGGTTCACTCAACCTCAGAAATAGATTCACGAGGGGCTGGAGAGGAGATGGTCGGTGGTTAAGACACGGGCAGCTCTGCAGAGGATCTCGGGGTTGGAGTGCCAGCACCCACGCGGCAGCTAACAAAATGTCTGTAACTCCAGTTCCAAGAGATTGACACCCTCTTCTGCTGCTCCTGGGCCATTGAATGTTATGGGTGCACTTATCATACATGCATGGTAATGACTTATACATATTTAAAAAAACAATCAAAATTTAAAAAGAAATCGACTCCCAGGCATGAGGTATTACAGTGTCCAGTGAACTCTACCGTAATGTCAGGAAGCATATAGCAGCACAGAAGGTAAGGAGAGAGCTTTGTCTCTTGAATCTCAGGGGACAGAACTTTCTTCAGTCTCACCTGCAGCATCTCTGTGCTTGACCCCTGTAACCAACGCTCCAGGTCTAAGATGAGATTTCCCATCACCTTCATCTGCTGAGCACATGCGTCGTGAGACTCTGACAGGGTGTTCAAAATCTCTTCCTCTTCTTGCTTCAGCTTTTGCAGCTCAATATTCTCCTGAGAGTCCAGGACGTCTCTCAGCCATTTAAACTCCTCCTGAACATTCTATATCTCATTGCATATTTGATTATTAACTAAGAAAAGGAAAATCAGTCTGTCAGATGGGGCTGGGGGAATTAGAGAGTTCTCACAGGCAATGGAGAGAGGCGAGAGAAGGGAAAAAAAGCCAACGATATTTTCAGGGAACATTCTGTTTCCTTTTGTTCTGTTCATGGAACTTTCCAAAACCCCAGATCTGAAGTCAGCTTTTCCAAGAATTCTTGAGCCAAAAGAGAATGCCTGGGTATGATTTTCTGAAGACACTGTCCCCTACTGCAGCATTCCTCATTTCACTTATGAACCCCAATTCCAGAGTATTTTTCCCCAATAGAGTCATAGTTTCTAAAAGCATCACAGTGCTGAGACTCAGGACTCACTACCCATTCTCACCAGAACCACTCCCTGTGATGAGCTCCTTAGAAAGCGAGTTGGTTTGCTGATGTGCAGATCTTAGCCGCAAGGAACAGATATTTAAATGAATCAGTACATCCATTTCAGTGAACCCAAGACCCCCGCACACATTCATATTCAAACATAATACTATAGAAGGCAAAGTTTTACAAAAATGGAGAAGCGGAACTGTGGGGAGATATGAGCCTTGGAGTTGGGGCGGGAGGGAAATGATGTCAGTATGGTACTCACATATGAAATCCTTAAAAACATGCACACACACACAAACACATACACACACAATTTGTGGGCTTTCTCAAGAACAGCCTGACAAGTGCTGTGTTGGCTTGGTTTCCTTCAGTCTTTTCACTGCGAGGAGAGTAGACTACAGACAGGGAGGGCAAAGTCTGCTCTTCACAGGACAGGAGGGGAAGTGTGAGCAGGAAGTGTCCAGGCAGGGCTTCATGGGATGCCTGTGTTTGCACACTGTGATTTCCAGTGCTTCCCCAACAGTTCTGAACAAGGGTGGAGGATGGGCACTTTAGTCACATGATGTGTGTTCTCCACAGTGCTTGGCCTTAGGATTTCTCTAGTTCTTCGTGGATCTATCATTAATGTTCCAGTCTGCTGGGAGCATGATAATGACATGCAGTAAAATCCTGGGTAGGCTGATTTGTTTTCAGAGCCTTTGGTCAGAGCTTCCCTTGATTGACTGGCATTTGGTCTTTTTCTCCTGCCTCACCTCTAATATACAATTCTGCATCGGTGGGTGCTCACCTCTTTAGTTTATAAATTCTGAGTGCCTACTCATAAAGATGCTAAGAGTAAGAGACACTTGTTCAGTCCAAAACATCATGGTGGAACTGTCAGAGGGCTCCCCATCTACAGAGAAGCCATGAAGACATAACTGTTCCTGAGTAGAAGGAGCCATGGGGACATGTCTGTTCCTGAACAGGAGGAGCCGTGGGGACATGTCTGTTCCTGAACAGAAGGAGCCATGGGGACATATCTGTTCCTGAACAGGAAGAGCCATGGGGGTATGTCTGTTCCTGAGCAGGAGGAGCCATGGGGACATGTCTGTTCCTGAGCAGGAGGAGCCATGGGGACATGTCTGTTCCTGAGCAGGAGGAGCCATGGGGACATGCTTGTTCCTGAACAGGAGGAAGGTTCTTGATTCAGCCAGGGAGACAACAAAAGGGATGATCACTCAGTCTCTAGAGCTCCCTCATATTCCCATAAACGGGCAGGAAGAACCCAAAACACAGAGAGAGGAACCAACCTCAGGGGGAGACCCAGCTGTCCTGCCATGTATGTCATCACAGTGATAAGAAAGGAAGCTAGTACCATGGGGAAAGGATGGTTTGTTGGTGAAGAATTCAAATTGATACTGAATTATTTGGTTTCTTCTGTAATGTGTGTTTCCATTTATTACCCAAACTAAAAAATAACATAAAATAAGATAATAAGATCAAATTTTTATCTACAAATAGAATTATATGAATTCAAATTCAAAGCCAGCCTGGTCTATTTAGAAAGTCCCATGTCAGCTGAGGCTACAAGGAGACCCTGTAGAGCTGGTGAGTTACTCATATAAGCTCACAGCAATGGTGACAGCATGCACAAGTCCTATTCAAGCTCAAAGCAAACAAAATCCCACCATAGACATAGGGAAGGGGATAAGAATTTCCAACCCAACCTAAGGAACTGTTGGCAATTGATGGCTGCTGGGAGGAGAGTAGACTGTGTGTTATAGGGATGGGGCTCTTGGTGCCTGGTGGATGGACCCATGGTAAAAGATATTTGGGGACACATAGCAGACTCTATAGGCTATATATAATATATATTACATATTATATACATATGAGAGTACTTAGTCAAATATAAATCTCATTTTAATATACCTTCAAGGCAATATGTAGTCTAACTCTTGGGATATCTCATGGCACAGACCAAATTGACACATGAAAATAACCACGATGGAATTTCACTCATTGCCAACTTGTTCAGACTTCCCACCCATAAATACTTTTTTTACCTATTGAGGATTGAGCCTAGAGCCTTACTCATGAGAGGCCAGCGCTCTTCCTCTGAGCTATACCCCAGCCTTCTTTTTACTTTTCTTTTTTTTATGCGTATGAATGTACTGTCTGCATGTAGGTTGGTGCACTGTGTCGTGCAATGCCACGGAGGTCAGAAGAGGGAACTGGTGTTAAAGACGGTTCTCAGCAGCTATGTGGTGCTGAGAATCAAACCCGGGTCCTCTGCAAGAGCAGTCAGTGCTCTTAACTGCTAGGCCATCTCCCCAGCCCCTTTACTTTTCATTTTGAGAAAATATTGCTCAGGCTGGGCTTGCACTACCTCAGAAGTTCAGACAGGGCTTCAACTTGTAATCCTCCAGTCTCAGCTTCCAAAGGAGATGGGATTTCAGGCCTGTGCCATGATGTCTGCCTTCCATGAACCATTGTGTCATAGTTAATCTCTGTGTAAAGACAGTAAGGAAGTCACACTCCCACTACTGACATACAGTGTTCCTGTCTGCAGTCAACACACTTAGACCGTTTTCCAGGAGATGCAAAGTCATTGAGTAATACTTGCTTTTCTTGTGAGCTCATGACATAACTGCACAAAACAGCAAGAACTAATACTTAGCTACAGCAACATAACTGCAATACACATGCATGTTACATGTAGGAAAGGTAGAGGCCATGGGACAATTCATCAGAAAACGAGTACTCATGGCCTTTAGAGTTCCCATTTCCGTGTCTACCTCACCTAGAATATCTACATTGTTGTTGGTGTCCACGCTTGCTGCTTTGTAACCTTGACCTTTTCAGTTTGAAGCAAAGGTGCCAAAGATAAGAGACACATGTGGCCTCACTGTCTTCAGCACAACGTGGTGGAGTAATCGGGGGACCTCCCAGGCACATGCAGTAACCTCATGGGAAGCCCAATGTTATATGTTGTTCCTGAATTGGAAGGACCTTATGGATTCAGCCAGGAAGACACATATAGAGAGTTTCACCTATCGTCCTTAGCCCCTCATGATTTTCTCACAAACAGGAAGAGTAATCCCACCACACAGGAGAGCCAGGAGAAACTAGATCCCCAAACCCCTGGCCTGGCTTTGCACATCACATGCTGCTGCCTTTGCCTGTACTTGTGACTCCAGAGGGCAGCTGGAGACTAAAGGACTTAAGAAAAGAGTGTGTTTAAAGTTGGCAAAACTCCTAGCAGACCCCAGTAGCCCACTATCCATGTGTGGATGACACTCCCCATGGTCACAGTTCTGTCCATCTGTCAGGGAAGGTGGTAGGATTTCCCGGTGAACACCTGGGATTTCTGACAGCATCTGTGATGCTGAAGGTGAGAATGAGCACATCGTCCTTGTTCTGGAGCTTCTCCAGATCATATTCAGCATGACCCACACGGAGAAAAACTACAATTTTAAGAGTTTATTAGTAATAACCACTGGTCCAGGCACTGTCACACAGACCTGTAATCTCAGCATTTGGGATGTGGGTTTAGAATGTTCATAACTCAAGTTCAGACTCAGTTACACACCGAAGACAACACCAGCCTGGGTTACATAAGACCTGTCTCAAAACAACAACAGAAAAGGAAGCAAACACAATAACTACATGACATAACAGCATATTTAAAATCAATATTTCTTCATCTACAATGAAGGTGTTTCATCTCACAACATATAGTATGGACTTTGTTTTCAAATTGTCAGTGTTCTTAAGCACAACTAAAAATGTAAATATCTGAAATGGTTAATTATATTATTATGTGTTAAATTTCCCAGGCCACTGTACCCAAATATTTGGCCAGATATCTATTTAAGTGTGGTTATAAAGATATATGTAAATATTTCTAATCAACATTAATTTACTCATTTTGCACATGGGCATGTGTGATGAGTTCTGGGACAAGTTACAAGAGTTGGGGTTCTGCTTCTACCATGTCAGTTCTGGGTAGTTAGTTCAGCTTGTCAGGCTTGGTGGTGAGTTTACCTACTAAACCATCTGGATGGGAGTAAAGATACTTTTCTGGAAGGGACTGACATTGAAACCAATAAACTTTCATTAAAGAAGATTACCTCACACAGGGAGACCCTGTCTCAAAAAGAACAAAAATAAAATAAAATAAAATGCATATTATTATGTCAAGGCCTTAATTTTAGATCTTACAGTCCGTAAAAGCATAGTACACATATTGAATAAGAGGATATCCTAGCTTATAGCTTGTGTTCTTGATTATTTTGGCAATATTGGGGCCTTTGTTCTTCTACAACAACTTTAAGATCATTTTTCATTTTCTCTGTCATAATTGTGTTAGGAGTTTAGTGCATGTTTTTTTAAATTTTTAGATGGCTTTTGGTAGGACGACCATCTCCACAATATTAATCCTACAAATTCATGGGTGTGAGAGGTCTTTCTATCTTTCAGTATCCACTTTTAATTTTTTTTTTAGTGTCTTAAACATTTCATTACACAAGATTTTTCACTTCCTTGGTTTGATTTTCTTATATAATAATTTTCTTTTTAAATGAAAACTTTAAACGGTATTTTTTTTTATTTGTTTCTTGGTATGTTTATCAATATGTTTGCTTTTTTTTTTCTTTTTGCCTTTTTGATACAGGGTCTCCCTCTGGCCCCAGTTGGCCTTGAACTCACTGTGTAGGCTAGGTTAGCTTTGAACTTATACTGATCCACCTGCCTCTGCCCCCTTTTTGGGAGGTGTTATGCTTTCATTTTTCTTCCATGATAAATTCAGAACTTTATATCATGTAACATTGTCATCCCAATAATAAAGTTTGATTTCCACCCTGGAGTTTGGCTGAGATGTACTTAGAAGTAGAACAGTAACTATGCAAACTGAAGAAGCTCTGTAAATCTCAGTGCATAGAAAGAATATTCCAATTGGAGATTTATTTGAGAATTCCCTATTGTGCTTTCTCCTTATCTATTGAACACACTACTGTGTTAGAAATCCAGGTCCTCTCTAAAGACTCAAATCATAAACCACTAGCAGAGGAATACAAACATGCTACAGTACTTGGCATTAAGTGTGATCACTTGGGTCCTGGGGTTAAAGGTGTTATCTTGAAAAACACTCAAGAGGCAGGTGGTACTGAGGGAAACACCCCTGCACACTTTGTTTTTGTGAAACAAATTACCAAATATCAGAAACACATACAAAATAAATAAAAAAAAAATTAAAAAAAAAAAGAAACTACATTTGTGAGAGGTGGAGCCAGACATCAATAAATTAAGATGCAATATTGCAGGATAGATTCCACTTTTTAATATTAATTTTTTTAATGTTTTATTTTTATTTTATGTGTATGAGCTATTGCCTACATGTAATGTAAGTGCACCACATGTTTTTTATTGCAATGTACCACTGCGTTCAGAAGAGGTCCTGTTGGTTCTCCTGGAACTGCAGTTACAGGTGGTTGTTAGCTGTCATTTGGGTGCTGGGAATTGAACTCAGGTCCACTGCAAGAGCAGTGAGTGCTGTTAACCTATGAGCCATCTCTCCAGCCCCTTAATATTAATTTTTGAACAAGGAACAAAAGTATATGTTTAGAAGGTACAATGTGATATTTTGTTCCGTAAATACATTTTTTAAATTGGCTATTAAATTAATGAAATTAATACTTTTAAAAACAGATTACTCACGCAATGCTGGGGAGTCCACCCTCAAATAGGATCTGCTGGCCCTGCTGTCGGGTGACTGTGATCCTGCTTGCTTGAACCAAAGATTGGAGAGCAGCCTGGGCTGCTTTGGGCAACTGCAGCTCTAATTGGGGGGAGGGGGAAGAGATGGAGGGAGCACAGCAGAGGAAGATGTAGGGAGAGAGAGAGGGGGAAAGGGGGCAGAGGGAGAGTAAAAAGAATAGTTTATTTATAAATGTGCCTTCGAACTCCAGAAGCAGCATCAGCCCTTCCTGCAGCTTCAGCTGCTGCCCATCTGCTGGAAGCTTTCGCGGTTACAGTTTCCATTTAGGCTTTTATCATCATTTGTTTATTGGTCTGTTTTTTGAATACAATTTCTTTTTTATTATTTTTTAAGGGATTCACAATAATAGAGCACAGCTGTTTTAGATCAACTTGACTTGCTCAGTTTGCCATATGCATTAGGTAACTGGGCCTAGCATCCCACAAGATGAGGGATACCATTTCGTCGTTTGTTTTTCTGGGACCGCTTTACTTCACTCAGTCAATAATATCTTCTAGCTCCAAGCCACTTACCTGAAAAGCTCATGATGTCATCTTTCTTTAATTACGCTGCATAGAGCTCCATTGTGGTAGATGTACCACATTTTCTCTATCACATTCGTCAGGTTGAGGGCAACTTGGGTTCGGTTCAGCCTCTTGCATTGTGAAGAGAGCTGAAGTAACATGGCTGTGCATGAATATCTGCAGTAAGATGGTTCTTGTGTGGGTACAAGCCTAGGAGTGGTTATGGCTGGGTTGGGTGGCAAGTTCATTCCCAGTCTTCCAAAGGTTCTCCACTGCTTTTTATAGTGGCTGTACAGTTTACATTCCCAACAGCAGTGGATGTGTGTTCCTGTTTCCCCACAACCTCTCCAGCATTTGTTACTTCGTGTTCTATCTAGCCAGTCATTCCAAAGTAAGATGATAATCTTAAAGTGGTTTTTATTTGGCATTTCCTTAATGATTAATGATGTTTGAACACTTTCTTAGAAATGTTTCTCAAACATCGTTAATTCTCACTTTGTGAAGTCTCTGTTCAGACTTTAGCTCCATCTTATTGAGTGGGTTCATATGTTTTTCTTTCTTTTTTGTTTTTTTTTTTGAGTAGTTTTATATATTCTGGAAATTCAACTCTTTGTCAGTGTATCTGTGGTCGAAGGTTTCCTCTCAACTCTATAGGGTTTTCTTCACTCTCCTTTATTGTTGTTTTTTTTTTGTTTACGATTTTTTTTAGTTTAATGAGGATCCCATTTTTGTCAATTGTAGACCTTAATTCTTGCACAGCTGCTGTCTGATTTAGGAAGTCTTTCCCTATGCCTACTGTCTTGTAGTCTGCTGCCAACTTTTTTTCTCGTCGCCTTCAGAGTTTGGGTTTCACGTTGATGTCTTTCATCCATCCTGGAGTTGATATTTGTACCGAGGCGCGAGAGGTTGGGGTTTAATTTCATTTTTTATCAAGTGGTGATCCAGTTTGCAACACCATTTCCTGAAGATGCTTGTCTTTTCTCCATTGTGTCTTTTGGCCCCTTGTCAGATATAAATGGTTGAAATTGATGTGCTTATGTTTTGATCTTCAGTTTTTTTCCATAGGTCAAACAGGTCTGTTTTTTTTAGACTACTAACCCTTTAGTATAGTTTGGAAGTATGGATAGAGATCCCCCCTGTCATGCTCCTTTTCCACTCGGGTTGTTTTTGGATTTTGGGGTCTTTAGTTTTTCCAAAATGGAAATTAAGGATTTTTTTTTCCAAGCACTGTGAAAAACTCTTGGGGATTTTTAATTGGATTGCATGACAGCTATATTCAACAGTTTGGGTGGATTATGGACATTTTTACTTATATGAATTTCCTAATCCATGGGCTATTTTTCTCATCTTTTGTGTACTTCTTCAATTCCTTCTTCAGGGTTTAATATCAATTTTGTTGTAAAGATCTTTGGTGTCCTGGTTTAGTTTGTTCCTAGGTATTTTATTGTTTTTGAGGCCTTTGTGAGTGGGAAGTCTCTCCTTGTATTTCTTTTTTTTTTTTTTTTCAGTTCCTGTTGTTGGTTGCTAAAAAGGCTATTAGATTTTTCTAGGGTTAATTTTTGTTACCTGTCCACTTTGCTGAACTGTTATAACTCATTTCTAGGGATTTTGCTGGTGGAGATTTTAGCATCCTTAAGTAATATCATATCATAGCAAAGGACAAAAAGGGATAGCTTTACTTCTTTTCCAATTAGTACTTTTCTTTAATTTCCTTTTTCTAGCCCTATTGCTCTAGCACGATGTTTTCAAGCACTAAATATTTGAAGAAGGGGTGGTGACAGGGGGCAGCCTGCCAAGTTCCTACCCTTAAGGGGAATGCTTATTCCGTTTTCCCCATTTGGGATGATATTGGCTGTGGGTTTCCTGTATAAGCTTTATTACATTGTAGGAATGATCCCTCCAATCCATATCTCTCTAGGACTTAAGCATGAAAGGATGCTGGATTTTGTCAAAGGCTTTTTCTGCACAATTGAGATGTTTTGTGGTTAGTATTTCCACTTCCTTTTGGGCTTCTCCATCTTTCCTTAGCTCTTTGTTTTGATGTTTTGGTTTCCTTATCTTTTTGACTGGTGACCCCTCTTTTCAATGTTTCAAAACTTTCCTTCCAAGAGTTTGTCATTCTCTCTCTAAGGTCCTTTTGGTTTTTCAATTCTCTTTTTATTAGTTTCTCTTGACTTGCTCTTTATAGTGTTTTTACCTTCTTTGAGTATGTCCTACAATTGTACTTCTAGTATCTGTTTTGGGTCACCCCCCAGGGTGGATCCCACTGTAGGAACTCTTCCATAGGGAAAGCCCTCTTCATAGGATCAGAGAAGGCAAAAGTCTCTCTTCTGATCCTTAAGGTCAGAGAAATTCTGCAGAGTGGCAAAGGCAATTGGAAGGCCCTTTGCACAGGATCAGAGAAGACAAAAGCTCTCTTGATCCTTAGGTCAAGATAATCGGGAAGAGTGAAGAACCCAAGAGTGCTCTGCACAGGAAGCAGGGAGACGATGATGCTCCTCAGGTCATGAACAAGAGATTCTTGTGTTCTTATTTGATTAATTTCTTGCTTCGCCTTTGTGACCACCACTTCAGGAACTGAAACCGCATCGCAGCTGGTTGTGGAATTTGTCCTGCACTTTCCATGTTGTCTCTTCGTTTCCCTGACAGGAAGAAGAGACAACATGGGGTTCTCTTTGCCTGTGCTTCAGGTGGTCCCAGGAGATCTCCCTGTTTTGTTTTCTTTTGTTTTTTCTGAAGAGTCTCATTTTGTAGCCCAAGCTCTGTCCTTGAACTCTCTAACTTCCCCTCACAGCCTTCACTGTGATGGGGGTGTCAGGTCTTTCTTGAGTCCACAGCCCTTTACTCACTTTGCAGACTTCGGAAGCCACCCACCCCCAGTGCCCCGTTTTGTCATGTTAGGAAGCAGCTCTGTTACCGGCTCAGTCTCCAGGCCTCAGTGTGCTGCTCTTGCTTTCTCCAGGTTATGCTGGAAAATCCCCATGTGTGCTGCACTGCTTGAGCACTTGTCATATGGAAACTCTGTGTGAATCTCAAACACTGAACTTCCAATAAAAGCTCTCAGGACAAAGTGCTCTCGAGTGGACAATGCCGAGGGTCCCCTGTTTCATCTCTCAGTTTTTTTGAAATCTATCAAGCAGGGGACACTACACAGTAGCCAGAGGCTACAATTTTCAATGTTTTATTTTTTGAAAAGGACCTCAGTTATGTCTCAGGCTTGCCTGGCCTCAGACAAACTGTGAAGTTGATTATGACCTTGAACTTCCTCCCAAGTGTTGGAAGAACAGGCATAGACCACCAGACCTGTTGTATGCTGTGCTAAGTGAGGATCCAACTCTGGGCTTCCGGCATCCTAGGCAAGCCCTCAACCAGCTGAGCCCATTTCAGACCTTGTATTTTCAGTTTCTAGCACAGAGGATGATGACTGAACCTGAGGGGCTTTTTTTTTCCTCTTTAATATTTTTTATTGAGTTTTTGTGCATTTCATACAGTAGTTCTTCCCAGGGGTCTGCAATAGTGTTTCTAAGTCACGTGAGGAACTCCTGAGGAGACCTGCTGAGGGGGAATCTAGAAAGGAGGCTGTGATTGGAGGGTCTGGCCTCCAGTGATAGGCAGGAAAAAAGATCTGGCCAGCATCAAAATAATTAACGCTGGTAAGACAGAGGCCAGCTGATGGAGAGTTTTTTAGTTTGCTATAAAGGGCGTTATGCATCATATCTGCATTTCTCCAGATGCATCGTGGGCCGCTTGGGTGGGAATTCCTGACTGTGGCAGCGGCTCTGGTATGCAGCTTCCTTTCTGTCCTCCTGTGAGAGCCTCAGTCCAGCTCATGGGGACTACTGCAATTCTCTAGCACTAAGCTCCTTTATCCTTCCCTTTGGGCCCCATCCAACCAGGAGATGAGGCTCCAAAGGGGGGAACCAGGAGACTCTCCACTAGGTCCCTTTCCTGACACTCAGAACTTGACTGAGTGAATGTGAAATGAGCCTACAGAAGTGGCTGAACAGGTTGCTGCAGTGAGCATGGACTAGCATGGACTAAGTCCAAAGGAATCCAGGACACAAATATTATAATACAATCTAATTTCAATTCCCACACAGGTTAATTCTATAATTCTAATTCTGTTCTGTCGTAACCTGTCTCCCTAAGGCTGCTCACATACATGGCATCCTCTTAGCCTCTTGGAAGCATTGGAGGGGTCCAGGCCAAGGAGGTCCAAGAAGCCAGTTGATTGGCCTGAAGTGGATCTCTGGGGGCTGTGGCAGCTCAGGAGGCTGGTCTGGGCAGCATCAGTGGCCAGCAGGCTCAGACAAATTAGCGTCACTTGGGCAGCATGTCTGGCTGTTCTCAGCTGAGAGGTTTCAGAGGCATCTTACTCCAGGAGAGGGAGTGAGAGCAAACCATTCTTCACTTCCCAGCTTAAGTAGCTGGTAGCCAGGCAGGAGGGGTGATGTTTATCTCAGGCAGGCTTGTGCCTTAGGATCCCCATTCACGACCAGGTGGTTATCTAGTATCTGAGTTCATGCCTAGGTCCTGGGCAGGCAGAGTCCAGCTTCTGGACCTTCTCTGGCTGCCTAAACAGTTGTGCATGGTCAGCTTTGGGCTCTCCTGGGGGCCCTTCCTTGGGTTTAGGGCCCTTGCTTTTGTTGTGAGCTGGTTATCTGAACAGCCTTGGATTAGTGCAGTTTCTGACTAAGCAAAATTAACTTCCCTATTCTCTAAAGTTACAGCATTTCAAATCCACACATTTACTCATTTTATTATGCTCTTTAGAGTTGCCTACCCGCCCCCCCAGAAGGTGGTACCTTGTTGGTAGCACCTTTCCGGTACCCTCTCTGCTGTGAAAGGTGGAGCTGACCCAAGGAGGACTCCTTTTAGTGGGAACCTTAGATGCTTTCCTGTAAGCACCCCAAAATCCATAGCAGTTTCACTTTCATTTCTTTTCCCTCCTCAAACTTTCAACTTCCATTTCCTGTCTAGCTCTGGGAGGGAAAGCCTTAGCTAGGACCTGGAGGAGCCAGCCCTCTACGTGTCTTCTGCATAGACTGCTTCTCTGTTCCTGTCTGAAGGTGTGTGGAGCAATTAGAAGAGAGCAGACTTTAGGAAGAGTTCAGAGGAAAACTTCATCTTGTGTAAGTTTAATTTGTATCTGAAAAAGGGAACGAGTGGGGAAGGACATCCAGCCTAGTGCTGGGTCCTCTGGGGAGAGGTTGGGTAAAGGCAAAGCCCTGAAAGTGGATGGATTTGAAATTGAGAGTCTGGTTATTTCTCCAGAACAAGTCTTTCCTTTCCCACCCTAGTCTATAATCTAGAATTGCACCTTGAACAAGAGATCCAGAGCTCTCCCTGACTTCCAGAATGTAGTTTGTCCTTGTCTGTCCCCACCACCCCAGCCTCCACAATTTGGCTCAGCTTGAGCCTCTGGGCTTTGAAAACCAACAGCATAAAGCTTATTTTATAACAGGACAGCTTTCTAAATACTGAACCTACTCCACAGCCCTGAGTCAGACAGAGAATTATTGTTGTTTTAAAAATCTCCACCCTGGCACTTCCTTCTGCTTTGGCCTTATCTGCCCTGAGCTCAGCCCAGGGATAAAATTCCGACCACCCAGGATGCTAGGCAGGAGGATCACAAGTTCAAGGCCTGCCTGGGAAAATTTAAGATACTCTATGTCAAAATACAAAAAAAAAAAAAAAAAAAAATTAGGATGTAGCAAAGTCCTAGGTAATCTTAGGAAATCAAGAGTTGTAAGTCTCCTGGGTAAATGTTAGGATTAAAGTTGAAAGATTTCCCTGAGCAAGGCAAGGTGTGATTCAGCACTGCTGCATGGCGGAGCCCTGTGTCTTATCACCTACAAAGTCTGTTGGCACTGGGCAAGGTCCATCCACTTAGCACTGTAACCTGGATTCTGTGTTCTCTTTGTGCTTCTGTTGCACAGCAGAGGCCCCATGTGGTGGAAAGTCAGTCCCCTCGGAGCAGCAGCGTCAGTCACTCCCCCTGGGGCCTCAGTGCTCCATAGAGATGTCACCTCCCCTGAGCAGGGTAACACCCAGCCTAACCTGGAAGGGTTTTGAATCTTCAAGTAATTGAATGAAGCCAAACCATTGTCAGAATCAAATCCGCATACTAAAGCGACTGCTCAGACAGAGAATTCCTGAGAAGGACAAAATAAGAAAACATGATGTGCCACATGGATGGCACAGGTGACTCTAATAAGAACTGAGGGCACCCTGCTCCTGCCATGGATACACACGGGAATGCTGGCTAGCTCCTAAAGGCACAGGATGAAAGACTTGAGAAGTATTCCTGGATGGGGCATGGCTTATGCAGTTGGTAGCATCTCTTCTGAAACTACTAAGGCATGCGGGAGGGAACCTACACTATAGGCCATGTCTTCGAAGCTGCTGCAACTCCCAGTTTGTTTGATTGATTTTCACTGGCAAAATCCTAAGTCTGCAAAGACAATTCCTTCTCACATTATTTTCTCAGTGAGTAGCCAAATCTAACAAACCAGAACAGTTTATTAAATAAATAAATAAATGAATAAATAAATAAATAATAAAAGTTGAAGGAGCCTCAGGCAGGAAAGAAAAGCAACCAACCTCCTAGAATCCCTATCTACCCTTATTAGCTCATGAGGGAAGACCACTGAGCAGCAGGAGTCTGCAGTAGCCACAGGGCCAAGCTACAGGGAGCTCAAGTACTCTGGTTTAGGTGCAGAGTCTTGGAGGTTGGGAAGAGGGTTTTCTAAGGCTTCATTCTTTTCCATAGATAAGGCTCATTGGAGGGCTTGTTTGCAGAACCTCATGGTAGGGACTTATGGGGGTCCCAGACCAGCTTGTTTGCAAAGCAAGGATTGCTTTGTAGGTGTGAGGTTAATGGAAGTCTCCCTTCAGGTGACTTTCCAAGCCCTGGGTTGGCTCCCCAGGACACAGCATGACTATGGAATGCTAGGGGACTGCACAGCAGTGTTTCCACAGGTGAAGGCTTTTCTAACTTTTCTTTGATGAGTGATTCTTGGCTGGTCCCTAATACTTGGGTCACCTTCCCAAGCAACCAGGACTACAAGTACATAACTGCCCCAATCTCTTGCTGTGTTTTAACAAAGAAAATGAGTTATTTGATTTAATGTTCCAAAAGGCAGCATGGTAGATCTTGAGAGCCCCAGGAGAAGGTGGTAGAGCAGGAAGTGACAGCTTGACCCATGTTAATAATTGTGCTTCCAGGAAGCCATCCACCAAACATGCTTATGTCAAAGCTGATTTTGAGAATTTCCACCAGAGCATCACCTTCCCTAGTCTCCATCCAGTTCAGAAGTCAGTGACGGGCTTTGACTTTGACCTGATAAAGTGTGCTTTACAGTAATTGTTCTGGTAATATTTTTGGAAGAGTTTAAGTAAGATTGATATTATAATTTGAATTTTTGGTAGATTTTATATTGGAAGATTTTCAATATTTTATTTTATCTTATTTTGTTTTTTTAATTTTATTTATTTTTGTATGTGTATGAATGTACTGTCTGCATGTAGGTTTGTGTACCCGTGTCGTGCAATGCCACGGAGTTCAGAAGAGGGCGTTGGATTCCCCTGGAACTGGAGTTAAAGATGGTTCTCAACCACCATGTGGGTGCTGGGGATCGAACCCAGGTCCTCTGCAAGAGCGGTCGGTGCTCTTAACCCCTAGGCCATCTCTCCAGCCTCTTATTTTCTTTTTTAACACAGGGTCTCCCTGTAGGCCCAGCTGGCCTGGAACTCACTGTGTAGACCGGGCTGACCTTCATCTCACAGAGATCTGCCTGCCTCTGCTTCCTGAGTGCTGGGATTATAGGCATGTGTCACCATGCCTGGCTAGATTTTAAATTATTTTTCCTTTGTTTTTATTAAGTATTTTGTTTATTATTTCCATTTTATGTGTATGTGTGTATTGCCTGCACCTGTGTAAGTACACCTGTGTTCTGCAATGCCTTTGTAAGTCAGAAGAGGGTGTCATTGAATCCCCTGCAACTGGTGTTACAGATGGTTGTTAGCTGTCACATAGGTACTAGGAATCCCAGGTCCTCTGCAAGAGCAGCCAGTGCTCTTAACCTCTGAGCCATCTCTTTAGCCCCTACACTATTTTTCAAAGTTTTATTTTATTTTATTTTTTTAAATTTTATTTATTTCTGTATGTGTATGAATGTACTGTCTGCATGTAGGTCTGTGCACCCGTGTCGTGCAATGCCGAGGAGGTCAGAAGAGGGTCTCGGATTCCCCTGGAACTGGAGTTCTCCTGGAATTGGAGTTACAGACGGTTCTCAGCCGCCATGTGGGTGGTGAGGATCGAACCCGGGTCCTCTGCAAGAGCGGTCGGCGCTCTCAACCGCTAGGCTATCTCTCCAGCCCCTCAAAGTTTTATTTTTAATTATATATGTGTTTATGTGTAGGTATATATACATGAATGCAGGTGCCCAGAAGTGGTAAATCCCTTTGAGCTGGAGTTGGAGGTTATTGCAATCCATCCAGTAAAATTGCTGGGAACCTAACTTGGGTCTTCTGCAAGAGCAGTAGATGCTATTAACTACTCAGCCATCCATCCAGCCCCAGGTTTTAATTACTTTAACTTCTTTTTTTGTGCTGTTTTTTTCAGCTTTCAATTTTGTTCTTTATATTTGGTGAATTGTACCAACATGAAATTTATCTATTTAGCTATCTGAAAAGACTCCTCAGCAGTTAAAGAGTATTTGCTGCTTTTGCAGAAGACCCGGGGTCAGTTCCCAGCACCCATAAGTCAACTCCGAGCTGTCTGTAACTTTAGTTCCAGGGGATCCAGCACACTCTTCTGGCTCTGTGGGTACCAGACACACATGTGGAACACATAGATACATGTGGGCAGAATAGGCATACACACAAAACTTAAAAAAAAAATTAACCTACGTCCTGTAAGTTAAGCAGCATGTTGGATTTTGTTACTAATAGTCCTTAATTATAATTTTTAATTTTGCTGTCTTCAGGTTCATTTCTCTAGATTGTAGTTAGTCCGACTCTGACTCTCTTAGTTATATTTACTTATGTACTGTTTTGAAGAAAACAGTCAGATTGGTTACATTTTCTACAGTCTTGCTGCCCTCTGCCTGATGTGTTTCTGATCTGCATTCTTCTTTCCTTCTACTAACTTGATTTAATTTATTCTCTTTCTAGCTCCTTGAAGCTGCATATTAAACTATTTTCTTAAGTGAGGTGGTCTAAAGCAGGGTATGGTGACACATCCCTTTAATCCTAACACTTGGGAAGCAGAGGCAGGTGGATTTCTGTGAGATCAAGGCCAGCCTGGTCTACATAGTGAGTTCCAGGACAGCTATGTAACAGGGAGACCCTGTATCAAAAGACCAAAAAAGATGATTTGTCTATTTTAAATTTTTGTGCATTATGTAATTTATTGATTATGTACGTGAGTGTATATATATGTAATTTATTGATTATGTACGTGAGTGTAATATATTGATTATGTACGTGAGTGCCCACGGTAGTGGGCACATGTATGGCACATGTTTGGACCATGTGTGGTAGTTGGTTTTCTTCTTTCACCACCTGGTCCAGGTATCAAACTGACATCAGTTATCAGTCTGGGGGGCAGTTACCGTTACTTGCTGAGCCAGTTTAACCTCTTGCCCCTGGTTTTTCCTTTTGACTGGAGAGTTTTGTTGCTCTTAGACACTTCTCTCTTAGACTGTCTGGGGTGGGACCTGTTAATGCATTGGCATGTGTGTTTCTATTCACATTTATTATTTTTTCTTTTGGTCTTTTTGAGACAGGGTCTCCCTGTAGTCCCAGCAATCCTGGAACTCAATATGTACATCAGGCAGGGCTTGAACTCACAGAGATCTACCTGCCTCTACCTCCCAAGTGCTGGAATTAAGGGCATATCCCACTATGCCTAGCCAGTGTTCTTAAAGGTATTAGAATTTGTTTTGTGGCCTTATAGGTGAACATTCCAGAAAAAAAAAAAAAGTGTCCCCTGTGTGCTTGAAAGGATGAGGACTCTGCTGACATTGGAGGGGATGTGCTGTCCAAGGCTGGGTAGCTCAAGTTCAGTGTTCCTTATTGACTATCTTCTTTCTGGGTCTGATCACTTTCCAGAACAACCCATAATACAACAAGGTTTTCTGGAAGCTGCTTCCTAAATCTACAGTCTGTGTCCATGCCTGTGCCCTCTGTCATTGATAGGATGCTTCTTCTGGATTCTAGGAGTTTTCAAATTTTTTCTTGTTATTTATAATTCCTTTTCAGATATTTTGTAGGTTGTATTTCTTGGGAGTCAGTTACTAGAGAATTAGGATGTTCCCTTAATAGGATGATGTTTCTCACTTTTCTGTGGATTTTGCATTCCAGTGTTAATGTTCTACATATCTATAGAGTAGTCCCATCTATGGGGAAATATTTACACATTGGATAGAAGGATGTCAAGTTATCAGGCATCTTGGCTCTGGATTCTGGTTGGTAGAGTGGGGTAGTTTCATGCAGCTCTGTCAGCTGGGATCAGTGTTGGCAAAGCCTGAAGGCATCTCAGTGTCCCTAGATACAGGGCTGTGTGGCGGCAGCAGCAGCAGCAGCAGCAGCAGCAGCAGCGGCAGCACAGGTGTCAGCATCCTCAGTGGCAAGGATCTGGGGGACTTAATATTCTCATTTCCTCCACAGTGAAGTCTAGTCAATAGCTCTCTTAGGATCATGCCTGGATTGGCCTACTGACAACCTCGGCAATGCTGTGATCCAGGGCACATTTGTTCAGAGTGTCTGGGGAGTCAGTGATATGGAAATAAACTTGTGAGGCATCTGGAAATTGCTTTATGATTTTAATACTGAAAATTGTTTTTCTTGCCTAGGGAAGGAAGTTCAAGGATAGATGGTAGTTTATATTAGAATTCCGGTAGAAACCCTTTGCATTTTGTCTCTTCTTCATTAAAAGAAGAAATGGCAATCATTACTATCTCAGACTGGTCCTGTGGTCTGAGCTGGGAGTAAAGTACTTGCTGTTGTATGAAAAGCTCCTGGGCCATCTCGGCAGGCTTCCGAGTTTCTCCCCCTTTTCTTCGTCTTTTGTGATTCTTCTCTTGGCCATCGTTGATTTCTCCATCATCACTGTTTATTCTTCCTCTTTTTCCTCCTCTGTCCCTTTTCATCTTCCCAGTCCTACGGGCATCTGAGCAGGAGGAGCACTGCAGCCAGGACACACAGGAGCAGGGGAACCGCACTATGGCTTCAGCAGTCCTGAGGAATATACAGGAGGAGGTGAGCTGCCCCATCTGCCTGGAGCTCCTGCAGGAGCCTGTGAGCACAGACTGTGGGCACACCTTCTGCCAGGCTTGTATCACATCCAACTATGAGTCCAGCAAAGACCAAGAGGGGAAGGGCAGCTGCCCCGTGTGCCGAGTCCGTTTCCAGTTTGGGAATCTGAGGCCTAATCGACATGTGGTCAACATCATGGAGATGCTCCAGGGGATCAAGCTGAGGTCAGAGGAGGAGCAGAAGGTGTATCACTGTGAATGCCATGGAGAGAAACTCCAGCTCTTCTGTGAGCAGGACAGGAAGGTCATTTGCTGGCTCTGTGAGCGATCTCAAGAGCACCATGGTCACCAAACCTTTCTCATCGAAGAAGTGGCCCAGAAGTACCAGGTACAAAATCAGAGGCTGAGGGAAACCAGAACAGAAAATAGTACTTGCTGGGAAATCTGCACTTCGTGTGTTTAACTCAGCTGCTTTGCCATTGAGGCCTCTGTGTTCATTCTGCCCTTTGCTGCCCTCTAAGGCCTAAAGGGACATGTGTGTACACTCTGGTAAATTCTAAGAGAATATCCTAGAATAAAACTGCAGGGCAACAGTAAATGTTTTTACTGATAATTAATGCTGAGATTTCATGTCTGGGAAAAGGCCCTGAGGAGTCTCAGGTATCAAAGCAGAGGAGATGGTTTGAGATGTAAGCCCTTTCCTTGATGCAAAAATAGGTTCCTGTATTAGTATCAAAATATCACTTTAAGAAGGTACAAAGGCACAGGCTCTGTATAGCTACGGCTGTCTTTTAAATAACAAGCTCTTGGTGAATATAGAGCAACTCAACTCATATATTTTAGCTGCCATTCCCAAGGTTTCTGCAAATGCTATTGTCTTCTAAGACCAGTCTTGCCTCTTCCATATTTATCTTCTTTACTTAGGCATTAAAATTAGAATTTCATGCGAGCAGGCAAATGTTCCATCACTGATCTACTGCCACAATCCTGCTTTTCCTTTAATGTCTTTATGGATTTTATTCATAATACTTAAAAAGTAAAAAATCCGTAAGGGACCATTAACAGTGGGTTAGTAAGTAACTGTCATACACTAATGAATAGAATGTGCAGATGTCACAGATGATGTTGCATGCCAATGTTATGCACGTGGTATTGGGTAAAAAACATTCAGACTCACATGCCTGGGCCTCAAGTATTCATTAATTTATATAAAAGATCAGAGAAACTAACAAAAGTCTGTTCTCTCATTCTGGGATAATACAGCAAGGTTGAATTTGTTGGAACTGTAGTCTAAGGGAACTTTCAATGTCTTGATCTATATGGTGTTCACATGCGTATAAGAATTGTGTGAGCTGTATACTTAAGATTTACATAGTTTACATACATAAAACATATATATATATATATATATATATATATATATATATATATATGGCAAAAATTTTAGGCTTCCTGTGTTTCCAGAAGGACTTTTGCCTTTGGTGTAGAGATAGCACAATTTGACTCAGGTGCAATTCCTTTCTCACAGGAGAAGCTCCAAGCAGCTCTGCAGAAGCTGATGGCAGAAGAGGAAGTATTTAAGAACTGGGAAGTTGACCTCCAAGAAGAGAGAACCTTCTGGCAGGCAAGGCAGACACCTCCTAAGGGAGTCAGACAGGTCTCTGGGCAGGACCTGGGGAAGCAGCACCCTCCCTCTTTATTCCCTGGTAGTTGATAAGACCAAGAGGCTTTGCCTAGTCCTTTCCATTTCTTCCCTTGGGTGCTGGCAACTGAGTACTTTGCAAACCAGCCCAGGTGTTTGAGGAGCTGATCACAGGAGGGCTCTGGTGAGAAAGGGTAGTGAGTCCTGAGTCTCAGTCCTGAGGTGCTTTTGAGGACTATGACTGTGTTAGGGAAGATACTTGGGAATGGGTCCTGGTTCTGTGCTCCTGCTTGAGCTTCTGGCAGGTGATTCAGGAGGAGTGCCCCAGAAAGGAGCAGTGCCTTGGACAGATGTGTTACACTGAGGCACACTCATGGGACCCATTTTTAGGTGACCTTGGCAAAGTTGACCTCATATCTTTGATTTGAAATGTCATGGACATAAACTAGTAGGTAACGCTTGCTTCCCTAAGAATTGCTCCACTTTTTATCTCCATTACTTGTAAGAACTTCCCAAGACTCCCAGACCCCTAAAACTGAAAACCTGCCTTGTCTTACCCCTGAAGAAGCAAATACAGAGTGATGTGCAGAATGTTCGGGGAGAGTTTAAATGGATGAAAGATGTCCTGGACGCAGAGGAGAAGAATGAGCTGCAAAAGTTGAAGCAAGAAGAAGAAGAGATTTCCAATATCCTGGTAGAGTCTCAAAATAAACTGGTCCATCAGAGAACATTGGTGAGAAGTCTCATCTCAGACCTGGAGCATCACTTGCAAGTGCCGACCATCGAGATGCTGCAGGTGAGTCTGAAGGAAGTTCCAGCATAGAAGATTCAGGAGACATGGAAACTATTTCCTTCTCTTCTGTGCTACTGTGTTCTTCCTGGTGAGGATAATAGACTTCTCTTGGCCTTGTACTACCTCACTTCTAAATAAATTTGGAAATTGGCTTCATACACATGTGAACTGAACATAGGGGAATGGATGCAGTGAGTTTTAGTTAACATGTAGACTGACAAAAGACACTTGTTTCATAGTACCCTCAGCAAAAGCCATGGAATATTTGGGAGAAGTATTTCTTCCTCTTTGCTTCTCCAAAGCCTTATAATATGTGGCAACTCATAGTCTGTCAGTTTATGTATCTGTTAAAGAGCCACATACTATATCTAAAGCCCCTGTCATTGTTGCATTTGAGAATTGCACAGAAGGACTCTCAAGCCCAGGAATCAGTCTTTGAACAAAAATTTATTTAAGGGAATTGCCAATCAAGAAATCTGGTGTACCAGGGAGTCAGTTGGCAAAATTGGTGCACCAGGGACACAACTCATTCCATGCAGGGAAGAGTGCAACTCTGAGTGTTTGCTACAGGGGAATTATAAAGAGAAAAACCACAATCTAGGGGATTTTTTTTCCTGAGGCTGTCGAAACACAATGCAAGCCGACCTTTAGTCTGATTGGTTGTGGTTTGAAGCTTGAAGCATCTTGGGGAGTGGAATTTACTAACTTAGGACTGGGAAAGTTCTTTATCACCTCAAGTAGCTCTGGGAACTGGGGAGTCAGGGGCAGAATAGAAGGAAATGTGCTCTTACAGTTAAGGTAGGAGGGTGTGGTGTACTGGTAGTCATGGAAACCAGGCTTACTTTAGTTAACTCAATTTTACACATTAACTCCTTCTGATTAAGTCCTTCTGAACTGCTCCTAACATTACAGAGCCATCATTGTCTGACTTGAGTATTTTCTTGTTTTGTCTTTGATATTAAAGCCATCTAGTACAATATTGTCATCATCATCAGGGCAGTGGGGGTGTGATGGAGCTTTGCAAGTGAGGAGAGCCTATTATTAGCTCATGGTTTCATCTTTCTCCCTGGGCTGTCAATTGTCTCCTAAAAAGGGAAGTATGGGATGCCAAGCAAGAATAGATCTCATGTGTAGCGAGATTTAGTTCATGTTCTACTAGAGTAAATATTCTCAGGTTGGGACTTTCAGTGTTTGGTAACTATTAAAAATAGATTACTTTATACAGTAACCCTTGATTGTGGGAAATTCTAGTGTGGCTCAGTAATGAAATTAGTAGCAAGTACAGGTGCTGTCAGACCCTGGCAGTTCCTGTATTTTATTACCTTATATGCCTACAGTTATCTCTGGTTCTGGATTTACAGCCATTTGTTCATTGAAGTTGGAATATGCCTTTTATGTGTGCTAAGTACACAAACTATCCATTGTGACAATTTCTATATACTTTTCTTTTGACTATAGATGAGACCAGTACCTTCTTTCTGGTTGTATTTAGATTTTGAAAGACAGAACTTGAATTTCTGGACACAGTATTTTGGCTGGGGTGCTAACAACTGCTCTGACTTGGTCACATACTACAGAAGAGGTTGTAAACAGCACATCCTTGTGTCTAAAATTTCACACCCACCTGGTCATTTTAGGATTTCTCATAATGCATGTTGGCCCCATTAGCAGTTTGTGGTTCTCTTTGTCTTCTAAATTTTTGTCCTTTTGACAAGACAGCTTGAAATCTCAGGTGCTAACTAAAAAATCTCCCTATTGGCAAAGATCTTAAAGATCTTGGACGTCTCTAAGTGGTTTTCCCACATCTGAGATACCTTGAACACACAGGAGCGGATTCTCTACCCTGAGTTTGAACATTTCTCACAGCCCACATTCATGGAAGTAGCTTTTTCACACATTGGTTTTTCACTTGTAGGTCCTGAACTTTTGCATTGTTTTAAAACTCATTGTTTCTGCCTGGTGTGGTGGCTCAGGTTTTTAATCCCAGCACTATGGAGGCAGAGGCAGGAGGCTCTCTGTGAGTTCAAGGCCAGATGGTAGCCCAGGATGCCATCATGACAGCCCTGATCCCGAAATGGAAGATTTCTGCTCCAGCATGTTATTCGTTTCTGGTCTTCAGAAATTGTAATGTTTGGATTGTTGCCTTGAGTCAGTGTCACACGAACTGCAGAAGAATTGCACAGTTAAGTGTCACTACAAGGAGAGGAAACAGCCTGATTTGTGATGTTATGAGCACAATCCTAAGAAGATTGTGAGAAGGAAGTGGTGGGGACTCTGTTCAGGGTCATAGGAAACACACTGTGACATCAGCCTTAAAACAAGAGCCCAAGCAGGAAAAGCAGTCACAGAGACACTGAGAAGAGGGAGGCCCCTGTGCTGTGATCTCTGCTTACCCCAGTGGCGCTGGACTTCTTTTAGTGCTGAAATGATGAAATTCACAATGGTAAAGGCAAGTAAAAGAATCAACACACATGAATGCATTTCTCATTCAACTAGGGGTAAAATCAGAAAATATGAAGGGAAGTTAACTCACTAATAGGGGTGAATGGGTCATTGACATTGAGTATGATCACATCACTGGGACATAACATGTACCCTCGATGTCCCACAATCTACGTCTAGAAACTACACTCCTTCCAGTTTAGTCCTGAAACCCTGAGAATTCCTCACCCAAACCACTTGACTAGCTCTCCTCACCTCGAGCCACCTGCAGCACCTTCCTCAGATCAGGAGCTTGGAAGGCTCTTCTTTGTTCTCTAGGGATAAATTTTGGCTCTTCTATCCTCAATGTCTTATGCCTAGGGGTAAAAAAAATAAACTTCATACCTCAGTCCTGTGACCGTTGACTGCTACTGATTTTCTGTCATTTCAACACATAGATACCCTTAACCTCTCCTCAGGAGACTGACAAAGGAGAGCTAGAGTGGACTATTAACTTTGGAGACATGAGAAATACACTAATGGTCTTTGTTCTGATCTCTGTGTGATGAAAGGAAGGCCTTAACCTCTCAGAAGCACAGTGCCTCCTTTCAGAAAAAAATCTACCACTATACCTCCTAGAATTAGGAAAATATTCTGAAACAGTGTTTTTATTTATTTATTTTTTCAGACAGGGTTTCTTTGTAGGCCCAGCTGACCTGGAACTTGCTCTGTATACCAGTGTAAAGCAGGGTAATCAGTTGATCGGGCTCTCTGGCATCAGAGGAGGGTCTGTTTTTGCAAAATCACTGAGTTGAGACATCGGGCTGGAGTATCTGGTGACTTTTACTGCACGTCCGCACCCAGCTGTTGGAAAAAGGCTTGAGGTGACAATTCACAGAGTCAACTTCCTTGTAAGCAAGCTCAGCGTAAGCAAGCTAAAGCCTGCAGCTCCTTACATATCCCCCTTCTTTACATTAAGAAGGTATGGATAAGTATCAGGCAGAGTGGCATCTGCAGCCGATTATGTGACCGTCCCTGTCTTAGGTTCGACCTCTACAAGACCCTCTTCCTTACCCGTCTTTGGACACCTTGTCGTCCTCAGGGCTCCTGTCGTAGGTTGGTAAGAGGGGAGAAGAAGTTGCCTGTCTTTGGGGCGGCCACCTGGGCTGGTACTCGTAAATTTTTGAGATAAGCAAGGCCAGTAGCTGAAAGCCTGAATAGGTACAGCTTTGGCTTCCAGCATTCTTTTACAAAAAGAGGGGAGCCCCACTTGTAAAGGTGGGTTTCAAGTATCTATGTTCATATTGTGAACAACCCAAGGTTCCCCCATAATTCAGTTCAATTGTTGTAATCTCACAATTCACCCCAGTCTCTCCGCAAGCCCGTACATTCTACCACGCCGCCTCTTCCGCAAGTGGGGTCCCTAGGCTTTAGAAAAGGGGCACAGGTGGTGAGAAGCAAGCAAAGCGTGTTTCTTTCTTGGAGAATGTTTTTTACCTCCAGTTAGGTTTGTTTTCTTTCATGGTTTGACAGCTTATCCAGGGGTAACGTTTTAATCCTACTAACAAAAGCACAACAATTAGATGTACAGGCATTTAAACAATATTATTATGGCAACTAAGCTGTGAGCATAGACACAGATGTTTGATGATATGCTAATCCTAAGCTGTGGTCTTCTATAAAAGATGACAAGTTTTTATTGTGGCTCATATAACCTCTTAACCACTAGAGGACAGAAGCTTATGGCATAGTCATGAATGATTCCTCCAAGGAGAGAGCTAATAAAGTAGATTTGGGATATATATAGAACACATGGCTGCCACTGGTTGCACAGCAGCTCCAGGCCGCTGAGGTGTAGCTGATACTGACAGAGGGTCCTTGCTGACTCAAGGAGACCAATAGCCTGCTTTGTCACATTAGTGGACTTTGGTACCTCTCTGTCATTTTAAAGGGACAACTGTACATCAGCAAGTGTAGATCTTAAAATATATTTTTTCATGATTACACCAGGTTTGTCCGACAACAGGGACTTACACACTTACTCTTGAGCGACATACCCACTTACTAGGCAAAAGCCTTTATAATTTGGGGGCTTGTATGCCCCCAGCCAACATCTCTCTCAGCAGAACAATCCATTGCGAAATCAGAGCTCTTTCTGATTAACCATTGTTGCTCATGGTACCACTTATAACGAAGGAAATTTTGAGTGAGCTAAGGAGACTAGAGAACCATGCGTCTGTACAGTTGTGTAGGTCAGCCAAGCAACCCAAAAGAAGGCAGGTCAACACCGGTCTAAAGCAAGTACACATTCAAAGGGGTTCATAACAGTGGGGGAAGACGCCACACCATCCCAGTTTCCTGTGCCTATAAAGGGAGAGGGTAGAAAGGTGTTGATCAGCATCGGCGAAGGTAAACCTAAAACTTATCAGAGCACGAGTAAACAGGTGTCCCAAACAGTAAGGTAGATGAAAGGCCATTAGTGTCGTGACTCAGGCAAGTCGAGGGCAGTTGCTTTTCAAGGTGTCCAGAATGGGTCAGCCTCGCGCGCTCGGCATGGTAGTCTCAGTCTTGAGGTCAAAGACGTGTATGGTCAGACACTCAGGGGGGTTGGTGTTTTAGTACCGAGGAGGGAAACAGTACAAAGCTCGGGTCCCAGTGTGTTAGCTTAAAGTGGTGTGTTGGAAATTAGAAGATTCATCAAAAATATCGCGACGAAGAGGGAAATATAGCCACCTCCCGCGGCGACAGAGTAGATTGCGCGAAAGTTGTAGTATGAGACCAAGGGTGAAGGTTCAGTCAAATGGTAGTCTAACACGTGTCTATTCCTTGGATGGTGATGTTGTAGGTGGGAAGTAAAACGTCAGACCGTAATCCGTCCTAAATTGCTTATAAGCAATAGAAAAAGTACAAGGTGATACGCATAACACAGGGATTGCAAATCAGCAGACCAGCGTGTGCGCCCCAATCTCAAAGCCACGTTGGAAAGTCAACACAGACGATGATAATAAGCAATGATAAGCTCCTAAGGGTTTTAATTACTTTAATGCATACTCCCATTTGTATAACGTGTAACCGTACACTGGGGATTTAATAATATGTAACCTTTTTGTTTTAAGTTGTTTGGCATTTTCAGGCCTGACATGAAACCTACTTTAAAGATTTTGTACATATTCTAGCTCCTTAATAATCAAACGATATATATACCATATATATATTTATTATAGTTACCATGTCCACACATCAGTTACAGATTGGCTAGATAATGTCCCATGAGAAGTTGTTCTACCATTGCATTCCACCAGCGTGAGTAAAGTCTTTTTATATACTCTTTATTTGCTATTTTTTCAAAGCAGCCAAAAACTTTACTTCAATCACTTCCCTAATACATGAAAACCTGGTTGCACTCTCTGTTATGTTGAGATTGTCGGAGATAAGTACTCGAAATCCTGTTAGAGTATGGAGGTCAATACCTGGAGATAACCGTTGGCTGAAATTGAACTAGTGTGTTGGGCTGTTAAGATATAAATTTGCGTATTAAGATGGAAGGGCAGTTCCAACTATTAGAGGCAATGTTTTATATTATCATGTCTCTTAACAGTAAGTATACTTAGAACACAAAAGTACACTCATCCATCACATGGTGTGACGTGCACATACATACATACACTACACACCATACATAAGAAAGAGTTTGTTTAGGTTGGACCTGCAAGAGATAAGAAAGCCATGATGTTGACATTGTCACAAGGAAAAACATGAAATTTTGATAAGTTGTTTATAGGGTTATCTTTTACATAATTAGAATAAATGTTCTAGTAACTCATAAAACACTGAGATCTCATATGCCACCATCTTAGGCCCATTTGTGACCACTTGTCTTTAATGAACTATACCTAAAGTTTACTATTTTGTCCCATCTGTTCGTCTTGGGTCAATTATTCCTAAGCGTCTTTCGGTGCTAAGCAATACTGAGCCCTACTATGTTATCTATATAAATCAAAGATTGAGGATTCCGAAAGGTAGACAGGTCCAATAGGTTGGGTGTAGTCGTGAACGATGCATGTCTGGGCCGGGTTAGTAAGGACTTGGAAAAAATGTAAATAATAAAAATGGAGACAAACAATTATAACGACTATTATATGAGGTAGGTTAAGGTATCAATAAGTACCATTAACATTAGTAGGCACAACCGTCAAGTAAAATATAAAATAATGGTCAAAAAATGGCAGCCAACAATGAAAACAATTGACCGAGACTGAATTGTTTATCCAATGATTATACAATTAGTATAGATTTATATTATAACAATAACTATAACTTTCAATAATCAAGTTCTACTATAGTTAACCAAACATCGTATCATTAAACTGATATATAGCATTACTATAAACCCAATTAAAATTGTTCAACACTAAGAGGGTATAAGCAAACATTTTTTATGAATCGATATCTAATTTTCTCTGCTAATGTTAGTTAAATAGATTTAACCTGTAGGGACATACATAAATTTGAAAGCAGGCAACTCACACTCACAGCACCTACACACAGCTTGACAGCTGGCCTGAAAGAAACATAAAACAGTTTATTTAAAGAATTTCTTATTTAAATTAAAATTATTACGTTGTTAAAGAACTTCTAAATCAATGGTTTTTTTTAAAAAGACACTATCGGACCAAGTTTTTTTTGTTACTGATAATTTACTTGAAGGCCTGTAAATCTGCTTTCGATTAGAGTACAACATGTTTGAGAATGGTGAGTTGTTTTCTCTTTAAAAATTGAGGCATATTCAGTTTTTGTAACTAATTAGTGAACAAGTCAAGTATTTGGGCCATTTTTTTTTTTTTGTTTGCTAAAACAGAACCACCCAACTAAGCCAAGTCAAAACGGCCAAAAAGTCCTGAACACTTGGACTCTCTTTAGAAGTACACCTGGGAGAGCTGGTCACAGAGAGTAAGCTTCCCTTCACAAGCTTGTACAGTACTGAGGGGGGTATAGTGATAGTTTGGTTATTTGTCACTTTGTTAGTGCCTCACCTTAACACAACAGGAAATTAAAGGATTCTGTACTTATGGAATTTCATGACTAGCCTGACTCTACTGGCTTCTTTTGGTTTCTAGAAAAGCCAATCCAGCCTTCCACCCATTTACGTTATACAACTTGGTTGGGTGGAGGTCCACAGTCTGTACTCTTGGAGGATTGGAATCAAAGCGGCAACTTTTAAACCATGAACATGCCCGGGCTGGGCTCTTGCAAAAATGTAGACTAGGCAGCCCAGAACTGACAGCCATTTGGATTAAAGTCCCGTGGACCACACCAACAAGCCTAGAATTTACAAGTTCAATTTGTAGCATAGAAGACTAGCAATGCTTGTTGCAAAATGCTCCACGGGCAAGCCTGTCTTTCCAGCCTCTGTGACCTTCGACACTTGAACTGTGGCCAGAAGGGGGAAGCCAGGCCCAAGCTGCAGGGCAAATTTTAACCACCTTTCAAAACCTCTAGAAGGCAATTGATGGGAGAGGAGGGGCTCCTCTCACAATGTCTCTGAATACCCACCACCTAGGAAGGCTAGGGAAGCAACAGATACCCCCAATCCAGGGAAGCCAAACCAGCACTCAAGGGCTGCATAATCGTGTCCCATTGAGTGGGTGAAAAACTACAAGAGAATGTAAGCTTCTCAAAGCCTATCAGAGAACGGTTCTCCAGCACACAGGCCAAATATCCATCAGTGCCATCCACAGACTCACCACCAGTCAACAGGAGAATTCCCTCTACGTTCATCCTTAGCCCATGCCTTCACTGATTTGTAGATGCTAATCTTTCTCCATGCCACAACTTAAATTCATAGCCACGGCAAACCACAGCAAACAGTCAACAAACACATGCCAAACATCACACAAAACAATTTCTCTTGGAACATAGCTTCCTTGAACGTGTAATTTCCCATCTTGCAGAGTTTCTAGCTTAACAAACTGGTCTCCAAGACCCAAAGGTCCCTCTTTCCTCCCAGATACATTATCAAGTAAATCAGTAGAACAAATATGTTTAACTAGTTCAAACCCAAAACTTTAGCACCTGATGAAAACTCTAAATTAGAGATGAAAACCCAAATCAGGGTAAAATAAGGACTCAAGTTTTGTAACAGCACTCAGAATTCATAGTATGTTCTCTGCACCCAAGACCCTGGCTTGTGCTAGGATTAAAGGTGTGTGCCCAACGCTCCGACGGAGACAAAAATGAAGCACATCTTCACGAACCTGAGTTCCACCCAGTTTCTTTGAACAATACCCTTTCTCAACACAAACACACAGCCTGTCCGTGAGGTCAGCAAGTAGGGCATAGACTCAGAGAGGTCCCTTTTCCTCACATGAGGAGGAAGGGAGGGAGGAGAAAGAGGCTCAAAAATTCTTGCAGAAAACATAACAGAGCCCCCAAGCTGCCCAGACTGTTTCTCCATTGCTCCTTGGAGGCAAGAGCCGATAATGCACCCCTGGAAGCCAAGCAACTCCCCACTGATCCAGATGCCAAACCCCAAAATCAGTCTCTAGAAAAGATGGAAAGGTTGCCAGATTGCTCCAGGAATTTTCCCCAAGCTCTAAAGAACCTCCTTCCAAGTCAGACTGCTATGTAATTTTTACTAGCCTGTAATAAGCAGATTATCTCTGTCCCTTTGTGATATCACAAAAAATCTCTAACCTGCCTTTTTTTTTCTTTCCATCAGAGACCAAATAGGCTTTTCCTTTTTTAATCAGTAAAAACAGCACGATTTTAGTCCCTTGTTTATCCTTTCCATACCTTTTTTTTGTCTGAAAACATCCACAACCCCTCCCAGTGCAGGGACAGTAAGCCCCAGCCCATTAAACACACACATTCATCTTGCCAACATCCCTCTTACTGGCTCCAATACACATGATGCATCCTTTTACTCAAAACACCTTCTCACCACAAGTTAGGCCCCGCCCATTGTACCATATGGGATTGGAAAGTTACAATAGTCCATACACATGTGGAATGACCCTCACACACATGCTTTTTTTATTTTTTTTCTTTTTTCTTTTGGTCTTTTTGAGCCAGGTCCTCCCTGTAGTCCCCCAGCTGGCCTGGAACGTCACTGACATAGACCAGGCTGGCCTTGAGCTCACTCTGCAGACCAGGATCCGCCTGTCTCTGTCTACCCAAAGTGTTAGGATTAAAGCGTGCGCCACCGCCTGGGCTTAATACCTGTTAATTTAAAACAGTTTAGTTTGGAGATCAAATCCAGTCTAACAGATAACAAAAAACCGTTAGAAAACCAGTTTAGAATTGTTTGTAGGAACTTAGGAAACCGGGTTCAAATTAAGGCTTTTGAAAAAGTTTTTAAGAGGCATGCCAAAGTAACTTAATCTATGTGCACAATATAGAATGGAAGAACTTTGAAGTGGCCAACTTTTAACAGAAACAACAGAGACAAATCGACACCTGAGAAAACAGTTAACACACAGATAGCTAGCATAGACATATGGAGACAAAAATCAGACACATGAGAGAATAGTTACACACAGACAGCTAGCATAGACATATGACATTTTTTATTTAACTCCATTAAAACACTTTTGTACTCAAAGCCACCAATGTTGGATTGATTTACTAAATGTCTGTTCCACCTTAACTAACATTTATGTTAAGCAGGGCCTGCTGCCTGGCATCTTAAGATGATGGATCTTGTGTTTCCCTCTTTTTCCCTGGCTATCGACTTACTCAGTCTTTCCCTCTGGTTCTGTCTCTCCATTATCAGAGTTTGGAGACAGAGCCTCGTTAAAATCTTTCTCGGTGGTTTTGGAATGGGATAGTGGCTTGTGGGGCGAGCTCAGTCTGTCCCGCTGGGAGATGCTGTGAGATGACGAGCACCAGGCACCTGGGCGGCCGGCCAGTGAGCTCTTGGCAAATAGCCCCGCGCCCCTGGGGAACTCGAGCGGGTACTTTGGCAGAGGGGCGGCCGCAGATATGCTGCGGGGGCCGGCCTGGGAGGGCATGGAGTGCTTAGGGGAGGAAGCCAGTCGCCTGCTGGAAAAGTTAAGACTCTCGGACTCAGGCAGCGCCAAATTTGGCCGCAAAAGGGGGGAGCTGCTTTATAGGGCAGAGGAAATGGATCTCTTTGGTGGACTGACAGGCGGTGCCTGTGGTGTCTGGCTTAGGGCGATGGGGGACGGAGCCCGCAGCGAGTGCGCGCGGGGGGGGGGTTCTGAATTATCTCAATAACAGTCTTTGGGGTGAATTGAGGGGCCATCAAGGACCACCAGACTGTTAGCCCCTATGATATAAAAAAAAATCTAGTTAAGCTTTTTTCTTTAACCAGAATTCCTCTCTCCCGGAAAGCTGTCTTGAAGTACTGAATAAGCTTTTCTTCCTTAGACAGTGAATTGCCCGTCTTTAAAGATCAAGGAACCGGGGCTGGAAGAATATGGCCTAGCGGTTTTAAGAAACGCCGACCGCTCTTACACAGAGGACCCGGGTTTTCGATCCCCAGCACACCACATGGCGGTCGGAACCGTCTGAAACGCCAGTCCAGGAGACTCCAGTTCCAGGGGTATCCTAGACCCTCTTCTGACTCCGCGCCATTGCACGACCGGTTTTTTTTTGCCACAAACCTGCATTCATCAGTACATTGATACACAATACAGAAATAAAGAAAATTAAAAAAAAAATAAAAAAAAAAGATCAAGGAACCACTTACATGTTTCTCCCGAGGATTTGCATTCCGTGGGTGGCAAAACGTCCTCTCTTTCCCGAGGTTTTCCACGCTCCACTGATGACGAAGCGCCCTCTCTTTCCCTAGGTTTTCCGCGTTCCGTTGATGGCGAAGCGCCCTCGGTATAGTCGTCCCGCCGGACCTCCATGTTCTTTGTCTGGTAGAGGGGTCTCATACCTCGAGCCCCTACTCGGGCACCATGAGTGACCCTGTCTATGGGTCATGTAACGTTGGGTACCCAAGAGAACCCCAAAACCTGTAAGATAAGCGAGAGAAAAGAACGAGACTTTGCGAGGTTGTCAAAGTCTGATTTATTGAATTATGACAGCAGTATATATTTGGCAAAAGGCGGGAAGCATATAGGGGGAGTGTAAAGCAGGGTAATCAGTTGATCGGGCTCTCTGGCGTCAGAGGAGGGTCTGTTTTTGCAAAATCACTGAGTTGAGACATCGGGCTGGAGTATCTGGTGACTTTTACTGCACGTCCGCACCCAGCTCTTGGAAAAAGGCTTGAGGTGACAATTCACAGAGTCAACTTCCTTGTAAGCAAGCTCAGCGTAAGCAAGCTAAAGCCTGCAGCTCCTTACATTTCTTTTTGCCACTGACAAAAGATTAAGGAATATTTTTCAACAACCTTTCTATTGCTTACAAATTATATGTAGGGGTCTTTGGTTATTGAATGAGCCTTGACTAGTACATCAATTTAACCATGATCCTTTACCAAGTATTTGAGGAGAAAAATAACACAAGTGGAAGACTACATAATTAAGTTCATATCCTGGTTCTCCAATGTAATTTTGAAAACCATACTTACATGGCTATGCTTACTTCCCTATATTTTTGGTGTAAAACTGCCACTATACATTTGGTAGGTGTATGAAAATTAATTCAGGATACACAAGATGGCTTGGAGGATAAAAGTCCATAGTACCAAGTCTGAGGACCCCAGTTCCATCTCCAGATCCCACATGATAGAAGGAGACAGCTAACTCTTACAAGCTGTCCTTTGACTTCCACACCCATGCTGTGACATGACCAGGCACAGACACCTGGTCATTTAAATAATGTAATTTAATTTAATGTAATTTAAATAATGTAATTATTTAAATTACATTAAATAATGTAATTTTAAAATTTTTTTTATTTATTATTTTTATGTGTATGAGTGTACTATATTGTATCGGTGTCTCATGAAACAGAAGAAACGTGACTTAACTTGAAATCTTCATATCAAGCCCCGATAACTGCTATCAGAATTATTCAATACACACACACATATATATATATATGTATTGAATAGTTCTATATATATGTGTGTGTACGTTTTTTTCTTTTTCATGTCAGGCATTATTTTTTGTTGCTAAATATTGGTCCTTATGAAATAAAAAAATTCTGTGATAGTCGGCTTATAATTAATAGTGATTATACTAATAAGTTCAGCTTCCATTGTATTGTAAAATTTAAAAACCAAAATATTATCAAGAAGTTATATTATTTCTGTTATGTAAGTTGTATTCCAATCTGATATGCGATAATTTTATTTCCTTATTACTGTGACTAAAATAAATGGTAATTAAGTTTGCTCATCTGAACATGGCACAGTGGTGGCATCGGTTACTTTTGGTTATGATAAAACACCCTGACTGAAAACAACTTAATGCAAAAGTGATTTGGGCTTCACTTAGGGCTCCAGAGGGAGAAGGGTCCATCAGGATGGGAGGCATGGCAGCAAGAGGCAGGGTTCGTGGCAGAAGGCAGGGGTTGAGAGCCCACATCTTCAGCTGTACACAGGAAGCAGAGAGAGTGCACTGAATGTGAGGTGAAGCTATAAATTCCCAGAGCCACCCTCAGTGACACCTTCCTCCAGCAGAGCTTTACCTGCCAGACCTCTCCAAATATTACTACCAACTGGGGACCAATTGTTCAGATATCTGAGTCTGTTGGGGGAATTCTCATCAAACCACCACAGTGACTCATACATGCAATCCTAGCACTCTGGAGGCTGAGGAAATTTGATTATTGCTGTGCATCTGAGGCCAGCCTGGGCCACAGAGTAAGACCCTGGATTGTTTGTAAAAAAGAATAAGTGAAGTGCATTGGCTGTTTTTGCAAAGGATCCCGGGACTGTTCCCAGCACCCACATAGCAACTAACAACTGTCCATAATTCCAGTTTCAAGGGATCTCACACCATCTTCTGGCCTGTATGGGCATTGTGTGACATGAGTGCACTTACATGCATGCAAAACAGTTAAACACATGAAATAAAAATACAATAAAATAACGACATTAAAAAACAAGCATAACTCAAAAAAATAAGTATTCTTAATTCATACTTCTCTGGTCTTTTTGTTTAAATATTAATTCAGTAATTCTGTTTCATGTGAAATCCTTTCCACTGAAACAAATTTAAATTTGCACTGTGTTCACTGTGCTCAGAGAGCTACAGTTAAAATCAAGACATTTGGAGCGTGACGATGGTGGCCAGTGTGGTCAAGGTTCTGGCTGTCCCACCAGGCTGGACTTTTGTTCTAGCTCTGAATCTTTAGCTATAGTATAGGTCTCATCACTCATCAATGAAGCTTGTTTTTGTAATCATGGAGACTATTAAGAAGTTCCACAACTGGTGAAGATGCAGTCAGTAAGTATCCATGGGGTGCCCAGCCACAGCTGATACATCTACAATGCCTGTGCTATACCTAGACTCAGGGAACATGGCAGAAGAAGAGTCTGAGGATCCGGAAGCCTGCTGCTAAATAATGTCTTCTAGGCATGACAGGATGGCCCCTCCCTTTCAATCTCCACAGTATGGTTGTCTGAACAAGGCCTTCATGGCGACAACATTTGTTGATGGGCCAATATGGAGGGAAGAAATTTCTCAAGGTCTCACATCTCTCTAGACAAAGTGTTACAGGAAATCATTGGCTGCTGAGGGAAAGAGAAACAATTTTCTCCAGGAAGGAGCTCAATGATAGAATACCAAATCTTAAATTGTCAGTCTCAAAATGCATGTACATAGGAGCAACATTAAATGAACTCAGTACATCCATTTAGTGAAACCTACAGACCCCCCACACACACACATATTTAAAAGTAATAATCAAAGAAAAGATTACAAAATTGAGAGGGAGTTGGGGAGATATGAGATTTGGACACAGGAGAGGGGTGGAAATGATGTCAGTATAGTACACACATATGAAATACTTAAACACACAGACACACACACAATTTGTGGGCTTTCTCAAGAACAGTATGACAACTGCTGTGTCAGCCTGGTTTCCTTTATTCTTTCCACTGCAAGGAGAGTAGACTACAGACAGGGAGGGCAAAGTCTGCTCTTCATGGGACAGGAGGGAAAGTGTGAGCAGGAAGTGTCCAGGCAGGGCTTTATGCGATGCCCTGTGTTTGCACACTGTGATTTCCAGTGCTTCCCCAACAGTTCTGAACAAGGGTGGAAAGTGGATAGCTTTAGTCACATGATATGTATTCTCCACAGTGCTTGGCCTTAGGATTTCTCTAGTTCTTCATAAATCTATCATTAATGTTCTAGTCTGCTGGGAGTATGATAATAAAATATAGGGAAAAAGGAAGCTACCTGTGGCTTCTTTTGTGTTAAATTACCTGCTTGTCTGTTTACACTGAAACCTGGCTTAAGGCAGGATTTGCATCTGCATTACCAAGCCTGTGACACCTTGAGATCAAAGGCACTCATAAGTTCATGTGCTCTTGATGTTAGTACTCCTGTGATGTCAAAGAACTTGAGGCACGTGGTCTGAAACCAGGATCTGAGATATGATGTCACTTTGGGTATAAAATAGAATGCTGTGAACAAAAAGACTCATTCTTCTTACCATCTGACAGCAACTACTGGCCATTATTTGTGCATGTATTCTTAGCCCATGAGGCATGTGTAGTAGTGACCAGTGGGTTGGACAGAGGCTAATCAGGTCACCAACTAGGGAAGTTGGTGTGGAGTTGGAAGGAGACTGTGGTGGTTTGAATGAGAATGTCCCCTATAGGCTTTAAGTATTCAGATATTTTGTCCCCAGTCTCTCTCTCTGCTTCCTGTGCTCATTGCAAGATGTGAACCTCGACTTGCTGCTCCAGCCCTGGCCACCATGCCTCCCTCCATAATGGACTCTTATTCCCTGGAACCATCAATTGTAAGCTCATACTCTTCCTTTTATAAGTTCCCTTGGTCATGGTGGTTTTATCACAGCAACAGAAAAGTGACTAATATAGTTATCTGATGGACATATGTCTGCATGGGTTTGAACCCCACTCATGGTACCAATTTATGTTCTAGTTTGTCTTCCATTGCTGTGACAAAACACTGTGACAAACACCAACTTGAGAGGGAAAGGGTTTATTCATCTTACATCTTCTGGATGGGGAAAGGACAGTTTGTTGGGAAAGAATTCAAGTTGATACTGTACTATATGATTTTTTCTGTTATATGTCTTGCCATTTATTCCCCACACTAGATAATAACATAAGATAATAGAAGAGATAAAATTTATATGAGCAAAGATTCAGGAGCCTGTAAGACTGTTTCTTTATGGTCATGCATCTCCACCCTGGCTCTTATCATCTTTCTGCTCCCTCTTTCACAGGGGTCTCTTAGCCATTGATGGGTGAAGCTTAATACAGGAGACCTATCCAGACTCTGTTAGGGAAAAATACTTGGGAATGGGGGTTCATAAGTGAAATGAGGAATGCTGAAGAAGGGGACAGTGTCTTCAGCAAATCATACCCAGGGATTTCCTTTTGGCTCAAGAATTCTTGGAAAAGCTGACTTCTGGTCTTTGTTTTGGAACATCATGAACAATAACTAAAAGGAAACACATGCTTCTCTGTAAATATCTTGCTTTTTCTCTCTCTCCATTGCCTGTGAGAACTCTCTAATTCCCCCAGCCCCATCTGACAGACTGAACACCTCTTCCTTTTTTTTAATGTATAACGAATCAAATATAGAGTGAGGTACAGAATGTTCAGGAGTTTAAACGGCTGAGAGACATCCTGGACTCTGAGAAGAAGAATGAGCTGCAAAAACTGAAGCAAGAAGAGGAAGAGATTTTGAGCACCCTGTCAGAGTCTGAAGACGCATGTGCTCAGCAGATGAAGGTGATGGGAAATCTCATCTCAGACCTGGAGCGTCGGTTGCAGGGGTCAAGCACAGAGATGCTGCAGGTGAGACCGAAGAAAGTTCTGTCCCCTGAGATTCAAGAGACAAAACTCTCTCATCTTCTGTGTGGCAGAAGAATATGGTAGAGTTCTCTGGGCACTGTAATACCTCATGTCTTAATCTATTCCTTTTTAAATATTTTATTATTTTTATTTTAGAAATATGAGTGTATTACCTGCATGTACCTAAGTGCACCTGTGACATTTCAATGCCTGCAGAGTTTAGGAGAAGGTCTTGGATTACAGGCAGTTATCAGCTGCCAGTGGTCTTAACCACTGAGCCATCTCTCCAACCTCACTTGATTCTATTTCTGTGGCTGGGTGAACCATTACACAAGTGAATAGGGAGGGGATTACCAAGTAGCCTGCACAGACTGACCTGGATCGGAGGTCTGTGGGATCCTGTCTTTTCTGGCTCCTGTTTGTTCCCTCTGAAGCTCTGCTGAGCACGGCTCACACACATTTCCAGCACTCCAGTCAGTGGCTGTACAACAGCTGAGCTGTCAGTTAGGAGAGATGCGCCCTGATAGGATGAGCTGAGACATTTTCCCCTTTCATTTGTTTCTTGGAAAAGCTTATAAAAACTGGTATTACTTTTTAAACATACAATGAATCTTTCCAGTGGGACCACCCCAGCCTCTGTGTGTGCTTTTCTTATTTAGAGATATATAAAATCTATTCTACTTTTGTATCACCATTTAATAGATCAATTATGCTCTTTAAAATATTTTTAAGCCAGGTGTGGTGGCGCATGCCTTTAATCCTAGCACTTGGGAGGCAGAGGCAGGTGGATCTTTGTGGGTTCAAGGCCAGCCTGGTCTACATAGTGAGTTCCAGGACAGCCGGAGCTAGATGGAGACCCTGTCTCAAAAAGACCAAAATAAAATAAAATAAAAAATAAATAAAATAAAATATTTTTAAATTTTTTAAAAATCTAGTTTGTGTGTGTGTGTGTGTGTGTGTGTTTTGCTTGAATGAATGTGAGTGTGTTGCATGGTAGAATGTCGGTAGAGCTCAGAAGAGGGGACCGGATACCTTAGAAATGGAGATACAGATGGTTGTTAACTGCCATGTAGGTTCTGGGAACTGTATCTGGGTCTTCTACAAGAGCAGACAGTTCTCTTAACTGTGAAGCCATCTTGCCAGCCCCAATGTTCTTTTAAAAACAATTTTATTGGGCCTAAAACCTCTTGGTTCCTCCATGTTATCACAAATGACAGTGCTTCCTTCTTAAAAAATAACTGACAACTGTTGGAGTTTCTTATCTTCTGATGATCTTTTAGTCACTCGTGACCACAATCCACAAGATATTCTGCTCTTCTAGAACCAGACTTGGCAGTCCCACAGGACTACTAGCTTCAAGGCTGTCTCCTGCAGGCAGACAGTCTCTAGGCTTAGCTCCTGGCAAGGAGAGGGGAGGGGGACCATGGGAGATTACCCAACTGAATAATAGAAAGAAAACAGACTCAAAGAAAGTCTGGGAGATAGACTCAAGTTTAACTTTGGAACTCAAGGCTTTTATACTAACCCAGGCATGGTCTGGGACATGTACACACACAGGGAGCCTCAGGCTATATTCCAGATCAAAGTTTTTTCCTGAGAGATCAAAAGACAACCCGGGTTTCACAGGTCTGTGAAAATAACAGCAGGGGTCAGGGTTTTGGCTATTAGGTAACTGTTCTTAAGTGCTTCTGCTAAAAGAATACGTACAGACAACATCGTATTATTTTCATCCTTTTGTCTGTGTATAAGTGCTCATTATTATTCCATATGTCAGCTATTAGAATAGTGCTTCAGTAGGCATGAGACTGCAAGTATCTCTATGAGGACAAATTTGAAATTCAGAATTCAGCTGTGAATGCAATTATTAGTTCTCTTCAGAATCCTTTTACCATTTTATCTACCTTTTCTCATTGTCTTACATGCACTATAGACAGATGTGGTGGCATACAACCTGTAATCCCAGTACTTGTGAGGAAGAGGCAAGAGGGTAGCCACCCATTCGAGGCCAGCATGGTCCACATAGTGAGTTCCAAGCCAGCCAGGGCCACAGAGCAAGATCTTGTCTCAATAAACAAGCAAACAAAGAAACAGCATAGCAACAAAAACTAAACATAGAACTTTACTCTAAAGAAAAAACTTCTGTGTTTGTGTAGACCCAGCTATTGGGGCCTGGGTCTAATAATCAATATTATTATTGAACAAGTGTTCAAACAAAATGGTCTCTCTGGTGATGAGGGATAGCGGGATAAGACTATGACTTAAGTGCAGCTTGACAACCTGAGAGACACTAGTAGGAGAAAGAGAGAGAGGAGAGAGAGGGAGATAGAGAGAGAGAGAGAGAGAGAGAGAGAATATGTAGGAATGAATGAATGAATGAGGGAAGGAGAAACAGGCTGGTTGATTAGTGTTAAGTACCAGAAAACCCAAGTTTCTGATCCATGTGGCTTTGTCATTACTGATATATTACTTTATGTTGAAACAATTAAACCAGTTTGGAAATAAGCTTCTCATACATAATCTTCAGTATGAATTTAGGTCACCAATCTTGTGCAACTGAGTCATCTCACTGACCTCTGATATGGAATCTTAGTGATCATTTATTATAATCAAAGTGAAAAGGAGCCAAAATTAATAGACAACATATTTAATTGTCAGTTACATGTGAGAAACAATAAAAGTTCCTGCATAATTGTGTTATCAATATTTTACAGTATAATACAAGGTAAGGTTAGTAGCATTATCAATACTACTGCCCACTGTAATCTGAATACTACAGAATTTAGTTTTTTAAATTTTATTTTTTATGTGTATGAAATGAATGTACTGTCTGAATGTTTGTGCACCCATGTCATGCAATGCCACGGAAGTCAAAAGAGGCTGTTAGATTCCCCTGGAACTGGAGTTAAAGATGGTTCTCAGCTGCCATGTGGGGGCTGGGATCAAACCCGGGTCCTCTGCAAGAGCAGTCAGCGCTCTTAACCACTAAGCCATCTCTCCAGCCCTGAATTTAGTTTTCTTAATGAGAACCAATATGTGACAACACAGAAATCAGTCTCCCAAAATATATAGGTGAAGAAGAAAAATATATAAATACCTATAGACATCTATGACAAATGGGTTAGGTCTTGATAGCAGTTATTGGGGAAATAATAAAACTTTTGGAAGGTGAACTCTATTCCCTTATTTGTCCATTGTTATAAGGGACATCAAAGAGAAAATATATTTGTCAGTAATTAACAGAGCAAATGCTTACTGAGACAGTTCAGTGGATTATACGCAGTGAATTTTTGTTGCAATTACTAAGTTATCGGAGCAGTATTTATGCCAAAATTCTAAGAAAATAAACACAGCTGTCTAAGTATCATATTCACAGTTACAGTGATGATATTTAGAAAGGCCAGATTTGAACCTAGAGATTCTGGACTCACAGTCTGTTTTCTTAGTCAATACCATTTGGATATTTTCTCCTCAGTTCCTTAATGAAAAGGCATCACAGTAAACTGACTTACTGTTCATGGCTCATTCAATAACCAAAGACTCCTACACATAATTTCAACAATGATAGAAGTGTTGTTGAAGAACTTTGCATAATATGTATCATTGGCAAAAAGAATGACAGCACAGAGATGTGGCAGAGGTGATGGAAGAAGCTCAGGGTACCTCCTCAGCATGCACGTGACCCTGGGTATGGCCTCTAGAATCGCTCCTCCCCACAGACTCACCAAGGAAAGGAGAAGGGGAAGAAGAAATGGAAAAAGAGAAAGAAGTTTAGCAGGAGTGCTACTTCACCAGGAATCAATTGCTTCCTTTGGGTGTATGGGAAATGGCTAATTACTATTCTCAAAAAAAAAAAAAAAAAAAAAAAAAAAAAAAACACAAGGGATTGGGAAGAAAAGAGGTTCACAGAAAAGCACAGATTCTAATTCCTATTTATGAGCAAAAGAAATTCAAATGCAAAGATTATAGACAGCAAGGAAAAAGTTAGAATGGTTACAGGTTTATGAGAGCAACAGGGAGGGGCACTGTGCAGAACCAGGTGAAGGGCTCAGAGGTGGGGCCAGCATAGCCAGTGGCTGTGGACATTCCAATAGGATTAAAACATGGAAAAACTCTTTTAGAGAAGGAACGTGCAGAGAATCTATAGATGAGAATTCCATTGTTGGAAACATTATAAAGTGAGAGAGTGTGAGCACCATAGCTGAAGAAAACTCCAAGACGATGGTTAGGATCACTGGAAGAGAAGGTCAAGACTCTGGATTTATGAGTAACAGGACTCTCATCAAAAGCAATGCATGTGGATACATTCTGCATTCCTATAATCCAGTAGCCATATTTGGGATGATAGTTTATATTTTGTCTAACAAGAGCAGGATTTGTCTTTAAAGTACATTTCATCCACTGAAAAAAAAGCGTGTGTTTGGGAGTCTTCATCATTTACCCCAGGATCCAGGCACAGTAGCTGCTGCTTCCTAATACTGTTTACCAGGTAGGATAGCTGGGTATCCCAGGCCATTGTCATGACAGCCATGATTATTGAATGGAAAACATTTTAGCCAATCATATTCATATTTTATTTCTCTCTGACCTTCAGTAATGGCAGTTGGATATTCACTTTGACCCAGTCTCATCCAATCTGCAGAAAACTTACACAGTTGAATGTCATGTAAAGAACAAGCTATAACCTTACTTGTGATAGTGTGAGCAAACTCCTAAGAAAGAGGTGAGAAGGACAATGTTCAGAGTCACAGGATGCAGAACACTATAGAAACATACTGTGTATATATACATTAGAAGGAACAACATGTGCCTTAGAACATGAGGCCCAACACAGAAATAAACTCATAAAGACACTGAGAAGAAGGTGGCTCCTGGTACTGATTTCTCCTTACTCCTGGGGCCTCAGAGTTCTAACACTGAAATGATGAAAATTCACAATATTAAATACAAGCAAATAAATCACACCAAAATCAATATTTCCTCCAGCTAGGGAGAAAGATCAGGAACTCTGATGGGGAAGTAAACTCACGAATAGAAATGAATGGCCATTTCCCATTCAGTATGATCATATCACTGGGATGCCATATCTATTCTCCCTGTCACGCAGTCCACATCTTGAAGCTTCACTATTTCTAGTTTAGCCCCTGCAACCCTTAGAATCCCACACTTGACCAGCACTTGACCAGCTCTCTTCACCTGGAAACACCCACAGCAGACTTTCCAGATCATGAGATACCAACTCTCTTGTGAGCCCTTTAGGGACAATTTCTGGCTTCTTCAGCCTCAAGGTCTCACTCCTGAGGATGAAAAACCTGACATCAGTACATCAGACTTTGTAACCCTCTACCACCAGTGAATTCCTGTTATTTAGAATCATAGATGCTCTTGAATTTGAGGATGATGCAAAGAGAGAAACAAGGTCGACTACCAACTCTAGAGACACAAGAAATACACTTATGTCCCCCTTCCTACTCTCTGTGGGATGAAGGGAAGGTTTCCCTTCTAGGATCAAACACAGAGCCTCTACTACTTTACCTCCCAGACCCCTAAGAAACAATGAAATATGAATTTTAAACCAAAACACAAAGGTTACCTAAGAGGAAAAACAAAGCAATGTGTGAAAAAGTAACTTCCATAAACGTGGGGTCCAAAACATGTTGAAAAGTCAGGGTGCAGAACGTTCTCTTGGGAGCTCCAGATGTCAAATTTGGGAAATCCAACTAGAGAAGTCCAGGATCTTCAAAGATTTGGTCAATAGGGAGACTGAGTTTTTAAAGATTTGGTCAATAGGGAGACACTGCTCTCTTAGGAAAAAATACAAACATTTGAAAAGAGCAAAGGAACACAAAATAGGATGTCCATGTGTTAGTAACAACTTGGGGGCTGGAGAGATGGCTCAGTGGTTAAAATCACTGCCTGCTCTTCTTGGGGACCCATATTTGATTCTCAGCATCCACATGGAGGCTAACAACCATCTGTAACTCCAGTTCTAGAAGAATTCCATATCCTCTTCTGATCAAATGCACTCATAAACAAAATAATAAACAATAAGGAAAACATTTTTTATAAAAACGGAAACAGACTGATGCAGGCAGGCAGATGGGAAATTTTAGACACAAGAGGATATACTTTCTTTCTATGCTTTTCTAAAGATGTCATAGAGATGGATCAGTTGCTTGCACCTAGGCAAAAATATTGTGCCCAGAGTTTCAAGTTTGTTTTTGACAATCTAAATACAGGAGCTACAGGGACAGCTCAGCGGTTAAGAGCACTGACTACTCTTACAGAAAACCTAGATTCTAATCCCAGCACACACACATAGAAGCTAACAACTATCAATAACTCCAGTTCTAGGGGATCAGATGTCCTCTTCTGACCTCTACAGTCATTATGCAGACATGGTTGCACTCACAGGCATGCAGGCAATACGCTCATACACATAAAATGAAAATAACAAATTAAGGGGCTAGAGAGATGGCTCAGCAGTTAAGAGCACCAACTGCTCTTGCAGAGGACCGGGGTTCGATTCCCAGCACCCACATGGCGGCTAAGAACCATCTTTGATTCCAGTTCCAGGGGAATCTGACGCCCTCTTCTAATCTCCGGGGCATTGCACGACAGGGGTGCACACACCTGCATGCAGACAGTACATTCACACACATACCGAAATAAATAAAAATTAAAAAAAAAAAGAAAATAATAAATTGGGGCTGGAGAGATGGCCTAGCGGTTAAGAGCGCCGACCGCTCTTACAGAGGACCCGGGTTCGATCCCCAGCACCCACATGGCGGCCGAGAACCGTCTGAAACTCCAATTCCAGGAGAACTCCAGTTCCAGGGGAATCCGAGACCCTCTTCTGACCTCCGCGGCATTGCACGACACGGGTGCACACACCTGCATGCAGACAGTACATTCACACACATACCGAAATAAATAAAAATTAAAAAAAAAAAGAAAATAATAAATTAAAAAAAGAAAATCTAAATATCACCACTAAAAGTCCTGCATTCTTTTATTCTCAAGAGAAACATATGAATATGTAGGAATTTTCCCAATGGACTAGTCTGTGTCCTTAGCAGATACAGAAGGACTATCCCACCTACAGTAAACCAAGTATATGTTAAATGCAGAACCAGAGTTAGATGCCGATGCATTGGGTGAATGAAGTCCTAGAAACACAGGGACTCTGCTATTAGCTGTTCCACCTTATCCCTAAATCCCACTACTTAGCCAAACTCTGTAATTCCTAACAACGTATCCTACTATCATAGAATCTAATATATTCTCAACAGTTAAAAAACACTCAAATCTGGGTTTTTGAACAGAAATTCGAGATGGTACAACATGGAAATTCCTTCATCCTGAGGGTATTTATTCTAGTTGGAATGAACTAATTCTCACTATACATAAGCAGTATCCTTCTTCTGTGCCCCACACACACCTTTCTAGGTCATAATTCACATTCTAGAGGAAAGAGAAAACACATGAATTAATACCAGACTCCCCTTACTTGCAAGGCTTCATCACATTCTCCCTGGCCCCTGATACTGATGCCAGTGACAGTCCTAGTGCCAGACACAGAAGAGCAGAGATGCAAGCCAGTCACCCATGGCTCTCTGAATGAAGGGGTTTAAATAAATGCATAGATCTTTATTTAGCAGATGTGTAACTGGATAGACAATTATTTATCACAACTACAAGTCTTTAGACAACAAAAATGAGTAAATAATTCTTTCCCAAAAGCTAACAAATTAATTGCTGAGGGTACAACTAAATGAATGTTTCTTCTCTTCCACATGCTAGCTCAAACTGACCTCATTCATTCCATTAAGTTCAATTCATGTGCACCTGAAGGTGATTTCCATTTTTTTTTTTTTTTTGGTGTTTTTGAGAAAAGGTTCCCCTGTAGCCCCACC
>VZQC01007685.1:158552-192298 GCA_009823505.1 Rhizomys pruinosus | reverse complement strand
GTGGTGGGTGGATTCTAGAGGTCAATAAGAGTTTGACATTATAACAACATAGTTTGCTTTCAGATAAACCCAAAATATAACCATACTGTCTGTCAGCTTGCCTTTCATCTGGGGTTTTTGGTGTTAGCATCCACAAATGAAGGAAACACTTCACCTTTTTTTCCTGAGATGTGTGACTGCACTTAGCATAGATGCTTTGAGTTCCAGTCCCATTTTACCTTCAAAGTTCGAAGAGTGGTCCAATCTTTATTACTGCTGAAGAAAGACGACTGTGTAGATGTACCACATATACTTTATCCGCACGTGTCTCTTTTAGGTGAGGCGCATTTGGGTTGGTTCCAGCCTTCGCCACTGTGAAGAGAAACTGCACAAATAAGACATGGATGTTGCATGTATCTTTACCAGTAGGATGTAGACTGTTTGGGTATATACCCAGGATGTATGACTGGGTCAGTGGTAAGCTCAATCTGAGTCTTCCAAGGGTTCACACTTCTTTCCATAATGGTTTTGGGTACAAAGTCTAAATCTACTTCCCCACCAGCAGTGGATGGAGTGTTTCCCCCTCCCACAGCCACTTCCACATTGCCTGTCGTGTTGTTTTTCTTTGAACTTAGCTCAGAGTGGTATCAAAGCAAGAGGATATCTGAGGAGGGATTTTAATTTGCATTCCATTAATTATTAATGGGGTTGAACACTTTTTAAGATGTTGCTCAGCCTCTTTCCTTCCTCACTGTGAAGTCGCTGTTCAGCTCTTTACCCATCTTTTGAGAGAGTCATATGTGTCTGTCTGTAGACTTCGTTTTTGGGGGAGTAATCCTACATAGTCTTGAAGGTAAACGCTGGTCAGATTATCAACTGGTGAAGAGTTGCCTTTCCCTCCCACTCCATAGTTTTCTTATGTTCCGTTCCTTGATTGTTCTTTTGCTGTACACAAGATTTTGAGTTTGATGAGGTCCATTTTGTTTGACTGTCGACTTAACTTCCTGTGCAGCTGCTGCCTGATTTAGAAAGGTCTTTCCTAATGCCTATGTCTTGTAGGTTGTTGCCTCTTTTTCTTCTATCACTTTCAGAGTTTAAAGGTTTTCATGTTTGAACATCTTTTATCCACTTGGATTTAGTTTTGTACAGGGTGAGGAGGTAGGGGTTTAATTTTTGTTCTTCTAGAAATGGTGATCCAGTTGTGCAAGCACTATTTTCTGATGATGCTATCTTTCCATTGAGCTTTTTTTGGCCGCCTTTGTCCAAATATGGAGATGGCTGAAATTGTAATAATCCCAGGTGTTGGAGCGTTCAATTTTGATCCATTGGTCAGATTGGGGGTCTGTGTTTTTGGGCCAGTACCCAGGCTATCTTTATGAAGAATGCCCTGTAATATAGCTTGAAATCTGGTAGAGCAGTCCCCTTAGTACTGCATTTCTCACTCAGGGTTCCTTTAGCTAGAGGGTCCTTTTTTTGTTTTTCCTTATGAATTTGAGGATGTTTTTTCCAAGTCTGTGAAAGAAAGCTCATGGTATTTTGATTGGGGAATTGCATTGAACTATATATATCAATTTGTGTAAAATGTACATTTTTTTTTTTCATCTCTCGATCCCTTTTTTTTTGCACTGTTTCAGTCAGGTTTTTTGATGCAGTCCTTCTGTTGTTTTTGTTGTTGTTGTTGTTGGTTGTTGTTGTTTTTCCAATATGCATGGCGCCCAACTGCTTTGTACAAAAGCTCAGGGGCCCTATACAAGAAATACTGACAACTATGTAATTGGCACTTAGCAGCAGCCACAGATGAGGATACCATTCGTTGTTTGTTTTTTTTTTTCTCTGGGACTGTGTTACTGCAATCAGCATGATGTCCTCTAACACCAGCCATTTTCCTGCAAAGCTCTGGAGTCACTTTCTTTACCTGTTACTGTCTTACATAAATCTCCATTGGGGTAGTGTACCACACATTTTCTCGAATTCCATCGTCAGTTTTGAAGGGGCTTTAGGTTGTTCCGTCCAGCTCCGTTTTTGTGAAGAGAGCTCAATAAACATGGCAGTGCATGTTATCTCTGTGGTGGCGTAAGACTTGAGGGTACATGCCCAGAATTGGTATGGCTGGTTCAGGTGGCAGTCAATTCCAAGTCTTCTAAGGGTTCTCCACCACTGCTTTCCACATAGTGCTGTAGACGAGTTTACATTTCCCACCAGCAGTGGGAGGAAGGGTGTTCCCCTTTCCCACAAAACCTCTCCAGCACTTGGTATCATTGTGTTTTTCTTGGGATCCTAGCCAGTCTTGATGGAGTAAGATGATATCTTAAAGTGGTTTTGCATTTGCATTTCCTTAATGAGTAGTGATGTGGAACAGTTCTTGAGGTTGGTTTTCTCAGACATCTCTAATTCCTCACTTGTGAAGTCTCTTTCAGTTCTTTGCTCCATCGATGGAGTGGGTCATTTGTTTTTCCTTTTTTCTTTGGCCTTGTGAGAGTTTTATATATTTCTGGAAATCAAGGCTTTGTTAGATGTATCTGCAGTGAAGGTTTCCTACCACGCTGTGGGATCCGCTTCACTTCCTTGATTGTTTTGCTTTGATGTAACAGAAGCTTTTTTGAGTTTGATGAGGTCCCATTTGTCAATTGTCGACCTTAATTCTTTGTGCAGCTGCTTGTCTGATTTAGGAAGACTTTTCCTACTGCTGTATGTCCTTGTAGGTTGCTGCCAGTTTTTTTCTTCTATCACCTTCAAGTTTTGGGTTTTCACGTTGAGGTCTTTAATCCATACTGGGGGTGACTTTGTACAGGCAAGAGGTAGGGGTTTAATTTCATTCCTTCGACAAGTGGTGATGCCGTTTTGGCCAACAACACTTACTGAAGAGGCTGTCCTTTTTCTCCTTGTGGCTTCTTGGTCACATTGTCGAATATGAGTGGCTGAAATTGTATGTGCTTCAATTGGGATCTTCCTGTTTTTTGTCCTTGGTTCACAGGTCCTGTTTTTTTGTGCCAGTAACCGCAGGCTGTTGTTATGATTAGCCCTTTAGTATATTTTGATGTCTTGTATAGAGATGCCCCCCTGTGTAGCTCTTGTCACTCAGTGTTGTTGTGGGGCTTATTCGGGGTCTTTTGTTTTTCCAATTTTTTTTTTTTTTTTTTTTTTTTTCCAAGCCGGTGAAGAAACCCTTGGGGATATTGATTAGCGGTTAAATCTATACAAGATTTTGGTAAAATGACATTTTACATGTTAATTTTTCCAATCCATGAGCATGGGTTTTTTTTTTTTTTTTTTTTTTTTTTTTTTTTTTTTTTTTTTTTTTTCTTTAAGGGTTTAAAAATTTTGTTGTAGAGGGTTCTTTGGTGTCCTTTGGTTAGGTGTGTTCCTAGGGATATGTTATTGTTTTTGAGGCGATTGGGGTGAGGGGGAAGGTCTCTTTGAATTACTTCTTCAGTTGCATGTTGTTGGTGTAAAGAAGGCCATTGTTTGTTTAAAAGGTTAATTTTGTATCCGGCAACTTTGCCGCCGGAAGCTGTTAATCAGTTCTAGGAGTTTTCTGGTGGATTTTAGCATCCCTTAAGTAAACAATCATATCATCGAGCAAAATAGGGATAGTTTGGACTTCCTTTCCTCTTCTTTTCTAATTTAGTACTACCTTTAATATCCTTTTCCTTGCCTTATTCTCTAGTAAGAAGTCTTGCAAGAGTATGTTGGAAGAGGAGTGGTGACGGGGCAGCATTGCCGAGTTCATACCTTTAAAGGGGAAATGGTGCCTGTCATTTCCCCATTTAGGATTACATGGCTGTAGGTTTCCTGTATATGGCTTTGATTACATTGAGGAATGATTCCCTTCAGTCCAGAATTCCTCTTCTAGGACTTTAAGCTGAAGGGATGCCGGATTTTGTCCAAGGCTTTTCAGCATCAATGGTGGATATGGTGTTGTTGTTTGTCTTTGATTCAGTTATGATGTGTTGGATGATGTTTATTGATTTTCATATGTTGAACCATCCCCTGCATCTCTGGTATGAAGGCAACTTTGTCATGATGTATGATCGTCTTGATGTGGGTCTGTAATGCGGATTTTGGCCAGTATTCTGTTTAGAAGTTTGGCATCTATGTTCATGAGGGAGAGGGGTCTATAATTCTTCCTTTTTTATGAGGATCTTTACCTGGTTTTTGGTAATAGAGTGATGCTGGCTTCATAGAAGGAACTTTGGGATAAGTTCCCCGTCTGATTGTATACTTCTAAACAGTTGCAGTAATAATGGTGTGTATTTTCTTTTTTGAAATGTTTTTTATAAATTTCTGCTTTGAAAAATGTCTGGGCCGGGGCTTTTTTTAATTGGGGAGTTTCTTATTACATCTTACTTACATCCTCTAATCTTTCTTCCTCAAGTGTAGGGGTCTGTTTAAGCTGCTAATCTCTTCTTGGCCGAGCTTTGGTGGTCCCCCAGGATTTCAGATATTCATCCATTTCTTTCTATAGGTTTCCAAACTTGGTAGAATATAGTATAGGTTCTTGTAATATTCCCATATATTTTCTGGATCTTTTCCTTGTCCGTTGTGGTATTTCCCCTTTTCACATCACGGATTGTATGATTTGGAGTTGTTCCTGGTCTTTCTTTTGTTAACTGGGCTAGAGGTCTGTCTATCTTGTTTATTTTTTTCTTTTTATTTTCTCTTTGTTTTTTTCTAATTAAATTAGTTTTTTTTTTTTTTTTTTTTTTTTTTTTTTTTTTTTTTTTTTTTTTTTTTTTTTTTTTTTTATTTCCCTTTCCCTTCCCCACCCACCCCCACCACCCACCCCCACCCCGACCCAATCCATGCATTCTGCCATAACTGTCCTGCATCTTTCTCTAGTTTTTTTTTTTTCACATTTTTTAGCTAGAGGGGATAATCCTGAGTACAAGCATCCTTCATGCAAAACCTATCTGCAGGCTGTTGTGCCCAAACACCTACAGCCCCACCATCCAGTGGGGGTGACAGGTTTGTTTTGTTCAAAATCAGTTTTGATCAAATGAAGTGTCCAGACTACATTGACTGTAGTTTCACCATTCACCATTCACCACCCCAAATCGCAGCCCTTACATTCTACCGCTCCTCCCACGCCCCCTTCGTCCGAAGGTTGTTACCTATGCTTAGAAAAGGGGCAAGGGGGATGAGAGGTAAAACAGTCCACTCTCTCCGGAGCTGTTGTTGACTGGACTCTGGTCAATTCTTGTGCTGTTTCCTTTCATGGGGCTGACAGTTGTTGTCTCCAGGAATAACCTTTCGATCCTAACTAATTGAAGAACAAGAAATTAGATACAATAGGTATTTAAGCACAGTAATAGTTATGGGAGGTTACCTTTAGCATAACACAATTTTTTGGATAGGTGAAATCCATGAATTATGTTTTCCCCCCCTGTTAAATAGGACAGGGTCTACTGGTGTCTTATGACATTCCTAACCTGTAGAGGAAAGTAAGCTTGTGGGCATCAGCCATGGGTTTTTTCTCCAAGGGGAGAGCCAATAGCCAATAGATTTGGATATACAGGCACAGGCTGCCTCGGCTGCACAGTAATTTCCAGCAGGTGAGGTGTAGCTGGTGCTGACGGTGGAGTCTTGCTTGACTCATTGAGACCAATATTTGCTTTATTTGTTTAGTTGCCTTTGGTGAAACACTCGCTGGCATTCCAGAGGCCATCTGTACCTTTGCATGTGCGGTCTCAATACACCCCCAGGTTATACGTCAGGTTCTCTTCGGCAGCAGGGTCTTATTTCCTCTCCTCCTGCAGGTATCCCAAATTAGAGGCAAGGGGCCCTTACCTTTTTGGGGGCCTTGGATCCCTGGACAACATCACCCTGTTAGAACAATCCATTGTGCTGATGTCAGATCTCCTGTATTAATATAGTTTTTGGTGCCTGAGTTCAAATGAGCCCTAGACGTTTAGTATTATTTTGGTTCTGAACAGAGGAGAATCCCTTCCCACAGTTTCCATTTCTAATAATCAATTAAGAAAAGCAGTTTTACCAGTTTTATAAGAGATTACCTCTGTAGCAGTTGGTTCCAATTTACAATTGGGGAACGACCTCATCATCGTCATGATGTCTCTCCTTGTTCTATGGGGGGAAAGGCAAAAAAGTCTCTCATAACAAAACCTTTGCACCTAGAAGGTAATTTCCATTAGACTCCATTAATAGTTGTTACATGTAGGGCCCACAGAGGGGTTCGATGTTAATGGCAATCTGAGGCTTTTCGTCCTTTTGATGTTCAGGAACGGGTCCGCCTTTCCATGCCAACTTTTGGTATTTTTGTAGGGTACAATCAGCATCCTACTTAATAAGCAAAGCTGTATCCTTTTCTTTCTCAGCCGTTAAGTTTGGTGACGTTTTTGTCCTGTTTGGAACAAACAAATCTTTTTTCCCATAGTTAGTTTAAGATTGAAATTGCAAGGGTTTGATGAAAAAGGTTTCATGTCGTTCTGTATCCTCCCCCCCCTTTTTTTAGCGTAGGAGTCTCCAGAAGACAGTTTATTATACATAACTATAGGGTGGAGTCCAGGCACAGATTTCATCAATTCGACCCATGTTGGTTGTTTGGGGTGGACTAATTTGGATGAACTTGGGAGCAAACTTAATTTTTACGTTAAATCATCTTAAAGAGAATGCTACAGGTGATACTGTGACAACAGGGAAATTATAGAGAAGATTTGTATTGTCCATCCAAAAGTTATTGCTCTACAGATGTTATGTAAAGCAAATGTGGGCAACAGCGAATTATATCTCCATTTAAGTCTGAGATGCATTACCATTTTTATCGAGGTTCTGTAAACCAATGTTGTTTAATAAATACACGTTCCTTTTCTTCTAAGTCCTAAAACAAAAAACCTGTGCCCCCTGTAATACAGTGTCTAGGCGAACTGGGTAATTGCTGGAGCTCACGTCAATTAAATTATGCCTTAATCGAATATACATCCGTGTCCCTCTCCCACCCAATCCCCCTTCCCAATTCATTCACCATTTCGGTCCATTTCTGATGCAGTCTTCATTTGTTCTTTTACTATGCATCCCTCCTCCTCCATGAGAAATATTTATAATCTGGGTTGTGGGTACTAGCCTCCACATATGACGGACAACCATTTGTCGTTTGTTTTTCTGGAACTGTGTGTGTTACTTCACGTAACATAATGTCTTCCAGCTTCCATCCATTTACCCTGCAAATTTCATGATTTTGTCCCTCTTATACTGCTGCATAGTAATTTCATTGTGTAGATGAACCACAGTTTCTCTATCCACTTCATCAGTTTGAAGGCAACCTGGTGGTTCCAGCTTTTTGCTATTGTTAAAAAGCTGCAATAAACATACTGTGCATATATCCGCGTCTTTTGCAGTAGGGTTGTGGTACCTTTTGGTAATATACCCAGGAGTAGTATGACTCTGGTTCCCAAATGAAGCCTCATTTTTAGTCTTTTAATGGTTCTCCAACTGCTTTCCACAGTGGCTGTCAAGTTTACATTCCCACCAGCAATGGAGAAGTGTTCCCTTTCCCCCCCCACAACCCTCTCCACACTTGGGTATCATTCGTGTTTCCTGATCCTAGGCCAGTCGTTATTGGAGTAAGGTGGATAGTCTTCAGAGTGGGTTTTTTAATCTGCATTTCCTTAATTAATCAGAGAATGTTTGAAAACACTTCTTAAGATGTTTCGCGGCCATCTCTAACTCTCCTCTGTGAAGTCTCGATTCAGATCTGTTTGCTCCATCTTTTGAATGATGCATTTGTTTTCTTTCGTCTTTGTTTTTTGAGTAGCTTGATACTCTGGAAATTAATGCTTTGGTCAGATGTTCTCTGTGGTGTTTTCCTCCCACTCTGTGGTCTTCTCCTCACTTCCCTTTAGTGCTTCCTTTGGATGTACAGAAGCTGTTTGAGTTTTAATAATGAGGTCCCATTTGTCAATTTGTCCCGAGCCTCGTGTTGTCTGCCTCTGTTCACTACAAAATCCATCGATTCTTGTGCAGCTGCTCGATCGTCCCTTCTGAGCATGCCTCGCACATCTCCCCATCTTCTGTCATGATCCTCGCTTAAGTCTTTTCCTTACACCTATGTCTTGTAGTCTGCTGCCAAGCTTCTCTTCTATCACCCTCCAGAGTTTGGGTTTCACGTGGAGATCTTGTGGTCCATCTGGAGTTGACCTTTTGTACAAGGTGAGAGGAGGTAGGGGTTTAGTGTCATTCTTCTACAAGTGGGGTGATCCAGTTTTGCCAGCACCACTTGCTGAAGATGCTGTCTTTCCTCCATTGGTCTTCTTGGCCCCTTGTCAAATATTAGTGGCTGGAAATTGTATGAGCTCAGGTTTGGATCTTCAGTTGTTATTCCATTTGGTCAACTGGTCTGTTTTTGTGCCAGTACCACACCGGGCTGTCTTTAATGACTATGGCCCTGTAATAGAGTTTGATGTCTGGTATAAGCGAGTCCCCTCCACCCTGTTATGGCTCTTTTTACACTCAGTGTTGCGTGGCTATTCGTTCGGGGTCTTTTGTTTTTCCAATGAAATTGATGATTTTTTTTCCAGGCATTGAAGAAACTCTTGGGGATTCTGATGGGGATCGCATTAACTCTGTACACTAGTTTTGGGTAGGGATGGACATTTGGTACTATATTTATTTTCCCAATCCATGAGCATGGAGGTTTTGTCCATCTTCTGATGTCTTCCTCAATTTTCCTTCAGGGTTTAAAATTTTTTGTTGAGAGATCCTTGGTGTCCTTTGTTAGTTTTGGTTCCGAGGTATTTTATTGTGTTTTTGGAGGCTATTGTGAGTGGGAAGGTCTCCTTTAGTCCTTCTTTCAATTGCCTGTTGTTGGTGTACAAAAGGCTACTGATTTTGCTAGGTTTATTTTTGTATCCTGCCAATTTACCAAAGCTGTTTATCGTTTCTAGGAGTTTTTTCTGGTGGAAGTTCTTAGCATCCCTTGGTAGACAATCATATCATCAAAAAAAAAAAAGGGTATAGCTTGACTCCTCGTTTTCCAATTAGTACTGATTTAATTTCCTTCTATTGCCTTATTGCCCTAGGCTATGTTTCTAGCACGATATTGAAGAGGAGTGGTGGACAGGGGGCACCCTTGCCGAGTTTCCTACTTTAAAGGGAATGCTCTGTCATTTCCCCATTTAGGGATGATATTGGCTGTTGGGTTTCCTGTAAATAAAATGGCTTTGATTACTTGAGAATGAGCCCTCCAGACCAATTCCCTCCGGGACTTTAAACATGAAAGGGTGCTGTATTTTGTCAAAGGCTGTTCTTCTCCGCATCTATTGAGATGAGGGTGTGGTTTTTTGTCCTTCAGTCCAATTATATGTTTTGAATTATGGTTATTGTTTTTCGTATGGTGAACCATCCCTGCATTTTTTGTATGAATCCAACTTGGTCTGGTGGATGATTTTCTTGATATGAATCTGTATGCGATGTGGCAGAATCCTGTTTATAATTTGCATCTGTGTTCATTAGGGAGATGGGTCTATAGTTCTCCTTTTTGGGTTGTATCTTTCCCTGGTTTTGGTAGTACGTGATGTTGATGCCTGGGCTTCATAGAAGAATTTGGGAGAAGTCCCTGCCGTTTGTAGCCTTCTAAACAATTTTAAGGTAGTAATGGTTTAAGTCTTTATGCATATTTTATCGAATCCTGCCATGAATCCTCCGGCCCCTGGGGCTTTTTTTGGTTGGGAGGCTAACTTATTACATCTTCGATTTTCTGCCGGTGAGTACTATTGGTCTGTTTAGGCCTTCGGTCCCTCTCTTCTTGTTTTAGCTTTGTTGGTGATTCCCAGGATTTTCGAGAATAATTCCATCCATTTTTTTCTAGGTTTCCAAACTTAGTATAGAATATAAATGTTTGAAGTAGTCCCGTATGATTGTCTGGATCCTTCATTGTCTGTTGTGATATTTCCTTCCCCTTTCAATTCAATCACAATTCTAGTGATTGAGTTGTTCCTCTTTCTTTGGGTTACTGGGCTAGAGGTCGGTCTATTTTGTTTATTTCTTCAAAGAACCACTTTTGGATTCATTGATTTATATTGTAAATGGTTTTCTTTTGTTTCCTATTTCATTGACTCTGCCTATTTTTTTTTTTTTTTGTCTGTTCCTTTTAGGGTTCATTTGTTGCTGTCTCTCAAGATTTTTAGCTGGCAGTGTTAGATCGTTCCGCGTGTTCTCTTTTCTGGTTTTTTTTTTTAAATGTGGGCACTTAGAGCTATAAACTTCCCGCTTAGGATTGCTTTTAAGGGTCCCATAGATTTTTGCTGTGTTGTTTTATCATTGTATTCAGTGTCCAGGAATGTTTTTATTCTTTTTTTAATTCTCTTCCTTCTTTCCTTGACCCACTCATTATTCAGGAGAGTGTTGTTTAGTCTCCATGTGTTTCCTGTAGGTTGTAGGGTTTTATTCTGGTGGTGATATTGAGTTTTAAAATTTATTGCATTGTGGTCTGAATAGAATGCATGAAAAGATTATTTCAAGGCTTTTTTATATGTGGTTTGAGTTTTTTTTTCCCTGTGTCCCCATATATGGTCAATTTTGGAGATGTTCAGTGGGGTGCTAGTAGAAACTATATTCTCTGGTGTTGGGCAGAAGAGTCAGTAGATGTCTGTGAGTCCATTTGGTGTATTGTGTCATTTTGTTCAGGATTGTCTCTCTATCCTTTGTCCTGTTGATTTGTCTAGAGGACTTAATGGGGGTATTGAAGTCCCCCCTACTATTAGTTGCTGGGTTAATCTGTGCGTTGAGATCCTGAAGAATTGTCTTTAATAAAGTTTGGTGCACTGATGTTTGGTGCACTATATATTCATGATTTTAAGATCTTCATCGTCAATTGTTTTTTTTTTTTTTTTTTTTTTTTTTTTTTTTTTTTGTCTCTTTTGATTTCTTTGCTTTGAAAGAGCTATTTTGTCCCTGATATTAGAATAAGAGCCACACCCCACACCCGCTTTCTTTTTTGTACCATTTTTTTTTTTTTTTTTTTTTTTTTTTTCCATCCCTTCAACCTAAGTTGGTTGCATATCCTTGAAATTGAAATGGGGTTTCTTGTAGACAGCATATAGAGGGGTTTTTGTTTCCCTAATCCATTCGTCCCAAGTCTATGCCTTTTGAGTGGAGAGTTCAGCCAGGAATCGGTAGAGGGTTATAAATGAAAGATGGATGTGCTTCCTTTCACCTTTCAGTAGCCCCATTTGGGACTTCTACCTTTGGATTTGCTCCTATGGGGTTATGTCTTTTCTGTTATTGCTTTTCCTAGTGTTTGAGGATGTTTGCTCTCTCTTCTCCCGTTTGAATTGCTCTTCAAGTATTTTATGAAGAAGTGGTGTATCCAGACATGTATTCTATCCTCTTGTTTTTGTCATGGAAGTTTTTTCTCGCTCCTTCAAGTATAGAGTCCGACATTTTTGCTGGGTAAAGTATTCTGGGCTGGGATCGGGGTTGCCATCCATAGTCCCTTAACACAGGGAATGCTTTTATCCATGTTCTTCTTGCTTTTCATGGTTTGAGGCGAGAAGTCAGTTTTTATTCTGATGGGTTTCCCTTTTTGTATGTGACTTGTTTTTCTTTTGGGTGGCCCTCAGAATTTTTGCTTTTGTTTTGGGCATCTTAAGCTTTAACTATGATATGGCAGTGGGTTGTTTCTTATTTCTGATCTTGTCTATTGGGGGTCCCTATGTGCCTTCTTGTATTTGTATGGGATTGTCCTATTTTTAAGTTTGGGGAAATTTTTCTCTATTATTCTTGTTTTAAGATCTGATCAATACTATTCTCTTGAGAGTTTTCTCGAGGAAGGGAGGGGAGGGAGAGGGGGAGGGAGGGAGGGGGAGGGCCTTCCTCTATCCTGATGTGGAGGTTGGTTCTTTTCATAGTGTCCCATATTTCTGGTTTGTTCACTTTTGTTTATTTTTAAAAATTTTTCATAATCTTTAGTTTATTTTGAGCTTTTTTAGTTGCTCTGTGTTTATCTTCCAGATCTGATATACTTTGTTCGGCGTCCCTCCATTCTTCTTTTGAGGCTTTTTCCTTTTCTTCTTCTTGAGTGACTGAGTGTTCGAATTCCTTTTTTGTTGTTCCCTGTCCTCCTGTTTGTCTTTAGTACTTTCCTTGCCTTTTTTGAGCTTCTCATCTCTTCTTTGTGGCTTCCTCAATCTCTTCGTTGGTGCTGCTCGTTACTTCGTTGGTTGGCGTCCTTTTTCACAGTGGTTTTCTACTTCCATTCGAGTTTTGTTTTTTTTCCTCTAGATTCTTTCTGGAGTTTGTCATTCTGTTCCTTTAGTTCTTTCCGAAGTTTGGTCATTGTATCCCTCTAGTCCGTTTTTGAGTGTTTCATTCTCTCTCTTTAGTTCCATTACTTCTTCTTTATTTTCTTTAATTTCCTGGCGTATGTCTGCATTTATTCGTCTAAGCTCTGTTCCTTGGGGTCTCCTCCAAGGGGATCCCATTGGGGCTATCTCCTCCAGGTTTTTGAGGGGCCTGGTGGGAGTATCCGGTTGCTTTCCCTGTTGGTCCCTTCGTCGTGTTCCCCTGGCAATATGGATTTTCCCTTTTGTTGTTCAAGTCACAAACGACTTTTCACTATATTAACGGATGGTTTTGCTTGCAGCCTTCCATTGCTCTTTTTTTTATTTTATTTTATTTTTTTTTTATTTTTTATGGTGTATTGACTTGGGTAGGTTTCAGGTTTTCAGTTTGTGTATATAGTGGATGTTGGAAGCCTAAGTTAGTCTTCTCTTACTGTTCTGATGGTTCTTCAAAAAAAAGAGTCCACTTGGAGTCATTAGCAATTCACTGGGCGCGGAGCGGGGGGGGGGGGGTGGTAATTGTGTTCCTGATCGAGCCCGCGCCCCGGTCCCTCTGGGCCGGGGACCCCGTAGCGGGTTTCAGAGCGAGACCCTCTCCGCCCAGCTGCCCCCCCCCGCCAGACCACCCCCAGTATATCTTGTGTAGCTGTTTACCTGGCCTGGCCGCGTTATGGCGTCTCGCCACTGCGCCCCCCGGTTCCCCGCAAAATTCCAGCCGGGACCAGAGCAGACGGGAACAAGACTCTCAGCTCACCCGCGCGCGGCGTGGTCCCTCTGGGCCGGGACCCCTTAAGGGTTGAGAGCGAACCGATCTCCAAGCTGCCCCCCCCCAGACCCGCCTAGAGCTGTAGAGCTTTGTGCCTGGCCTGGTGCGTTGTGGCTTCTCCCCTGCGACCCAGGTTTCCCGCCCACAAGTCCACGCTTGACCATAGATACTTTGAACGGCTAACCCTCGCTCACCCGCGTCTCGGTCCCTCTGTGCCTTGACACCGTTAACTGGTTTGATAGGCGATACGCCCCTCCCCAGGCGCGCGCCCCCGCCATACCCCGGCCTAATATCTGTTTAGCCTTTTTACCTTCCTTGCTCCCTTTTTTTCTCTTTGTTTTTTTTTTTTTTTTTTTTTTTTTTTTTTTTTTTTTTTTATTGTTTCTTCTTTTTTTCTATTTATTGATTCTTGCTCTGTTGTTTGTTATTTCTTCTGTTCTGCTGGGTTTAGGTTCATCTGCTGTTGCTCTCAAGTGCTTTATAGCTGCTAGTTGTTAGATCATTCACTTGTGCTCTTTCTGTTTTTCTAATTAGTGCACCCCCCCCCCCCCCCCCCCCCCCCCACCCAGGGCTATAAAACTTCCCTCTTAGGACTTGCTTTTAAGGTATCCCATAGGTTTGTGTTGGTTTGCATTGTCATTGTCATTCAGTTCTCAGGATGTTTTTGATTTCGTTCTGTTATCTCTCTCCTTGACCACATTCATTATTCCAGGGGTGTGTTGTTTAGGTCCCATGTGTTCTTGTAGGCAGGAGGCTTGTCCTGGTGTTGAATATGAGCTTTCTTTATTGCACTGGGGTCGACAGGAGCATGAAAATTTATCAATCTTTTGTGTATGTGTAAGAGGTTTGCTTCTGTGTCCCACGTATGTGGTCGATGTTGGAGAATGTTTCCGTGGGGTGCTGAGTAGAAGTAATTCTCTGGTATTAGGATGGAATGTTCGTATAGGTCTATGAGGCCATTGGGGTGATATCAAATCAGTTCATTGACTTCAGATGTCTCTCCTCTGTTTATTTTTTGTCCTGTTGACTAGCCCAGAGGACTCAGGTGGGGTATTTGAAATGCTCCATATGAGTGTCTACTGGGGTTAGTCTGTTGACATGGTCTTGGTTTGTTTATTTTTTTTTTTGCTTGTAGTTATTTTTAGTTTGTCTTTTTTTCCCTTTATTGTTAAATTGTTTGTGTTTTGTTTTGTTTTCACATTTAATTTGGTCATTTATTTGTCATTAATTGTGAATCTCTTTGGTGATTTTTTTTGGTTGCCTTTTGATGAACAATGTAAGGCCTTCTTTGTGTCTTCTGATTTTGACTTTACTTTGAACTTTGATCTGAGATCTCCTGAGCCCACCGGAAGAAGAGGGGGAGACCTGGTAGGAACTGGGTGCCTCAGCGAGGATTGTTGATCCTTTGGTCTGCGGTCTTTGGTCTTGATTGGCTTTTGGCTTGTGAGGTTGGAGTTATGCCCCCTGCTGGGATTAAAGGTGTGTCTTTGGCTTGATTGGAATCTTGTTGGCTGTGGGGGCGGAGGTTATCCTCCCAGCCGTATTAAAGATTAGGCCGCTTGTGTGGCTCTTGGAATCTGAGATCTCCCTGAGCACCGCGGAAGTGCCCGGCGCGCTAAACCCACCCCCACCAACTTGGATTACAAAAGGCATCTGAGGAGGCAATCAAAGTAGCCTTAAAAACAAGCTGAAGAGGCATTTAGGACTCACATCCAATTCCCAGTTGAGATCCAGTTCCAGGGGAATCGAGACCCTCTTCTGACCCGCGGCATTTCGCATTTTTCAAATATGGGTGCACATACCTCACATCGCAAACAGTAACATATCAGACATCAACAGAAATAAATAAAATTAATAAAAAAAATTGAAAAAAAAATAAAAAAAAGGACTCACATTGGAATTCAGGCAAGGCAGAAGCCATATGCCCAGGATCACAAAGAAGAGACTACACTGGAAGGGGCAGGATAATCCTTTCCGTGTCAGCTTTACCAACCCTGTGGAATGACTCCTGTCAGTGGGATCCTCTGGGATGCCCCATGGACACAGACCTCAGAAACACAATTGGGAAATACTTAAAAAGAACTACAAGATCATAAAGAACAAATTAAAGAATAAGAAAAAGAGAAGGAGGAAATCAGAGAAGGACCTAGAGATGAGAGAGATGACATTTTTGTTTACTATGAACTCCCGAAGGACAGTAGAAACATGAAAGATCCCATGCTGATAATATTGATTTTAAAGAAACTTTTTTTCATTTATCTTCATCGAACAAAAGAGAGCAAAAAAGCGATCGAGAAGCTCCCAACAAGACAGTAGTAACACTAAAGAAATCAGAAGGGAAATGAAGAAAGGAAATGAAACACTCATCCATCAAGAGGTAAAGGAATGAAAAAAGCCTCAGAGCAGAATGGAGAAGCAAACAAAGAAATCAGACGCTGGAAGATAACACAGAACAAACTAAAAAACCCACAAGGAAAGATTACTTTTGAAAATTTTAAAAAATCTTTTTTATTCAAAATGGAACACCAGGAGCTTGGGACACTTTATTAAAGAAGATCAAATCCTCTGCATCATAGAGAATAGAGGAAGGAAGAAGAATCCCCAGAGAATGAGTATTGATCAGATTTCACAAATAGAATAGATGAAAACTTCCCCAAACTAAAAACAGGACAAAACCAACACCAATACAAGAAGCAATAGAACTCCAAACGACAAGATCAGAAAATAAATTGTCCCGCCACATCAATAGTTAAATGCTAGACACCCAAAAACAAACAAATACCTTAAAGCCACCGGCAGAAAAACAACAAGTGACCTAAAGGGGAAACCTATCAGATTACAAACTGACTTCTCCAATGCAACTCATGAAGCAAGAAGAACTGGAGGCAAGAGCATTTTCTTCATTTGTTGTTAATGGGACAATAGATGCCACCCAGGTTACATACCCCCAGCATTTTTATTTTTTATAATGTCAATCATCGTTGAAGGAGTAGAGAAAAATCTTCCATGACATACACAACTTGAAAGAATACATGTCCGGGAAACCAACCTCGTTCAAGAATACTGGAAGCAATTCAAATGTATTATTTCATTGATATTTATTATATTGGGCAACCAACCCCAGCACTAAGAAAGAGAAATCATAAAGCATAACTGCAGAAGTAGAAACCTAAATCAAAACTGCAATGGATAATAAGGCAAAGGAAGCAACAAACTATTAGATCATTCATTTTTTATAAACTTAAACTACATAAGTGACTAAATAGTCCCATCAAAGACATAGACTGGGAGACTGGGATTAGGAAACAAACCCATCGATTGCTTGCTATTAAAGAAACACTCTTACACCTTCAAGGAACAGCCACCACCTTAAATAGTGAAGGGAGGAAAAAATATTCCAAGCAAATGGTACCAATAAGAAAGCAGGGGTGCTATTTTAATATCGGATAAATAGACTTCAAAGTAAAAGAAAAATTTTTAAGATATTAATTATTCAAACCATGAGCATGGAAGGTCTTTCATCTTCTTGATGTCATTTAATTTTGCAATCTCCTTCTTCAGGGTTTTATTATATTTTTTGTTTTTAGTAAATTTCTTGATATCTTTGCTTAGGTTGTTTCCCAGCTATTTTATTATTTTTGAGGCTACACTTATTTTCAGACTCTGTAATTAATGTATATGGGTGGAAAGTATGTATTCTTATTTTAGAGTAATATAAAATTAAAGCAAGAAAATGTGAATTCCTAAACGCAAAAAAATGACTGAGAGATAGATGCAGGAGAGTTATGGCAGAATGCATGATCTGGGGGTGGGGAGGTGGGAAAGGGGAATATGTCTAAATTGAACTGAAAAATGATGTCTGAAATACACAAAAATCAATAAAAACATTATATTATAAAAAATGTCCAAAGAAATTATTTTTTAATTTGATGCACTGGAAAGGATTCAATGCCACTCAGGGGAGAATGGCCTCATTGATAGTACTGCGTATACATATGGAGCATTATTTAGTGGTGAACATGAACTGGAATTGTGTCTGTCAGTATGGATATGAGCACAAATACATGGCATAAAGTAAAAAAAAAATGTAGAAGACTGTATCCACTATGACAGCATCTATATAAAATCCAAACGCACCAAAAGAGCCCACAGTACTCAGGAGTATACAGTCATACAGTTCCACATAGACACATTCATGGAAATGATAACCCCAGAGAACAGTTACTAGAGAGAAATGTGAAGACAAATGTGACAGTGCATGTGTCCTTTGTGTTTTCTTAGGAGTCAATAGTAGGTAGTTAATTACTTTTTTTTTTTTTTACTTCTTAAATGTTTCATTAGGGCTAGAGAGATGCTGCAGCAGTTAAGAGCACTGGCTGCTGTAGCAGAGGACCTGAGTTTGGTTCCTAGTACCTACAAGCTGGATAACTATCATCCATAAGTCTATCATCAGTTCCAGGAGATCCAATGCCTTCTGCTGGCCTCTGTAGGTATTGCACATATAGGTGCACTATGTATATGCAGCCAAAACATGTAAAATAAAAATAAATTAAAAAAATTAAAAAAATAAAAATTTAAAGCTGTGGTGGCACATGCCTTTAATCCTAGCACATGGGAGGCAGAGGCAGGCGGATCTCTGTGAGTTGTGAGTTCAAAGCCAGCCTGGTCTACAGAGAGAGTTCTAGGACAGCCAGAGCTCCAAGGAGACCCTGTCTCAAAAAGACCAAAAAAGACCAAAGTTTATGACTCAAAGTGGCTGAACAAATGCTGCTTCTAGAGTTAGAGTGATAGTGATCTTGAAAGACAGAGATAGAGTGATAGTGATCTTGAAGAATCCTCCCTGAGGAAACTTTGGGGGGAGAGTGGGTTGCTTAAGGATAAATCAATTTCTATTTCTCTATTTGACTGAGTTCTCCATTGCAAGAATTGTGCCTTCTTTATGTTTGTACTCTGCTCACTAAATCTGAAAATACATGAAAAACATTAGTGAATGAGTAAGTGGAGATGGGTCATGTAGGTTAGAATATGTGCATATGAAATCCCAGATACACATGTAGCAGCTCAAATTGTTTTGGCAACAAAGGAATACCATTATGTTTTTTCTCACCTCTCTGTAAATATTAACTACATTTTCCCCTGCAGCAAAATTGGATGTGTTACTCCCAAACAACCGTTACTGTGATGAGGATTTTCCCGTGTTCCTCAGAAGACCATTGTTCAGTGAATGTAATAATTCTAAGTCAAACAAGGGTCTCTTTGCCAAGTGATTTTGGTAAACATTGAATTTAAAAAGTGAAAATGATTGATAGAACTCTATGCCTAGCCTCAGACTCATTGATGAGAACCTAGACACGTTTTCTCTGAAATGGGAACAGAGCATGACGCCCCCTCACCACTTTTGCTTTACATTGTGCTGGAAGCACTATCTTGTGGAGTGAGGCAGTGAAAAGCAATGAAGTGCACATATTTAGAAAGAAGGAAATTTGCCTTGTGTTGCATGTAGTTTGACTGCCTACATATAACACCCATAGAATCAACTAAAATTCCTTGGAAAATCTGAGTGAGAGCAACAAGGTCACAGCTAATTTAGCCATGGGAAATATAAGGGTTTTTTTCTTATTTACTAGTGATGCTACAATTTCATTTGGAATTTTAAAGTGTCATTTACAATTGCAACAGGAGCAGAAGTGTCTAAGTACAAATGTAACAAAATATGTACAAAATATATAGGCAGAAAATGTTGACTCTAATGAAGGACATCAAAAATCTTTTGAATCTTTGGACATTTATTCTGTTTTCAGAGGCCAGAAGACTCAGAGCCATTGAAATGTCAGGTCTTTCCAATTTGATCTCAAGCCTTACTGCAATTGTCAGGCAAAATTGTAGTGAGCTGTTTGTAGGTTTTAGAAAACCAATTCAAAATTTATATGGAAAGGCAAATGGCCTAGAACAGTCAACATAACACGAAAGAGGGAAGATTAAGTTGGAGAAGTCATGCTGCCTGACTCCAAGACTACTCTTTTAGCTCCAGCAAGGGAGATAACATGGTGCAAAGGAAAGGATGGACATCCAGATCTCCAGGCAGAAGGTGAAGTGCAGAAATGTAGTCACAGTACAGGGACAAAGGCAAGCCAGTGGGAAGCGTCTTCAACAAATGGTACTTGAACAATTGGATGATTACGTGTAGAAAGCAGAATCATTTACAGTAGTGTGATTGTAGTCTACAACAATTACATACTTCTAAGAGAGAAAAGGGGAGGAATGTAGAGGTTCAAACATGTAATAATTATACTACTGGGAGATGGGAATGCTGATTACTGAACTGATGTGATCATTACATGTTATTGACACATACTAAGTTATAATACTCTATCTCAATTACTATATTGATTACAAATTAATTTTAAAAAATTGAATCTAAATATTGGCATTGAAGTTTTAAAAAAATTAAAATACTCATAGGCTCAAGAATTAACTTTGAATTCTAGGACTTTGATAGCTAAACCATCAAAGTTCTAGAAAATAAGGTAGGAAAATAATCTAGAAAATCTTTGACTTGGTCATGAGCTTTGATGTAACATCAAAAGTATGATATATAAACACTGATAAGCTGGACTTTATTAAATTGAAAAACCTTTGCTCTGTGAAAAACACTGATGTAACAGCAAGATGTAAATTACTCATCATGGGAAAGTATTTTCAAATGCATATCAGATAAAGTTCTTGCATTCAAAATAGGCAAAAACCTCTTAAAAATAAATGTAAGGAAACAAATAATTTAGTAAAAGACTGTCCATGGAGCTGACACTATCTGACCACAGACCACATACTGAGGGCATGTGTAATGACACTCAAGATCAGTTGTTATTTGGAATTTCTAGTCCCAACAACAACGATGTTCCACAGCTACCAATGAGAATGACTAAAATACTAAAGGAAAATGATAATTTAGTGGGGAAAAATGCAGACTCTCTTTTATGCTGATGGGAAGGCAAAGTGGTGTCACCTCTTGGGAAAATATTTTGGCAATTCTCTGAGGAGTTGAACATAATTTTACCAAGCAATCTGTTTGTCTTCCTTTTGGTTTGAAAATGCATGTCCACTTAAAACTGTACACTTGAATATTTATAGTAATTTTGATCATGCTCAGCAAAAATTAAAAATACTCAAAATCAGCTTTAATAGGTGACTGTATCAACTATAGCATATTTGTATTTTCTAGTAACAAAAGTAAGCACATCATTAAAATACAAAAAGACAAAGATACCCTGTAGCAGTAAAGACCTCACTGGATGCCTTTGAAGGATGGTGGCTGAAGAAGTGATATGAGAGAATAGTCCTGGGCTAGCATTGATAAATTATGCATAATGCATGTCCCTTGCCTCAATTCCTCCTATAAAGCTCATGTCAATACCCTGAAGACAAACTTAGGAACAGTAGTACTGTTTTGATTTTTTTTTTCTGATCCTCTTCCTAATGTGGCCATGCTGAATAAATTTCCTTTCTGTTTTCCATGAAAAAAAGAGAGAAATAGGAGGAGGAGCTAGAGGGACAGGAGAGGAGAAGAAGGGAGAAGAAATGGAGGGGGAGGTGGAGGAGGGGGAAGACCATCACTATCGCCACTACCACCACCACTTTCATAGACCTCAAATGCATATTTCCAAGAGAAAGCAGACAATGGTGATCACAGAATTATTTCATTTATAAGACATGCTGTAAAAGCTAAAGCTATAGAGAGTGATAAGATCAGTGACTGTCAAAGGGTTCTGGAGGAAGTTCCTGTTTGCATGTTCCTGTTCTTTGTGGAATCTATGTGCACCTCAACATTTATACTTGCTCTATTTTCCATCCTATAGAAAAAGAAGTTTCTATTGGCTAATAGAACATTATCTAGGACAAATGTATTTTCATGAAAATTAACAAGTAGGAATGGGTATAGGTAAGTGGTAAGCACAAATTTTAGTTTAGGCTCTGAAATGTATATTCTACACATGTTTGTTATGCCTATATTTGGTATGTCTATATAAGCCTTAAAGATGGATTTGTATGAGAACGACTTGTTTATCTCAAGTGCATTGAATATTTCCATGATTGTTTTAACTTAATACTGAATGCTTTTCTATGTAAATTCAATAAATGATATTATATGCAGTAAAAAAGAGATGAGGCACACGCAATATATTCATGGTAAACTACACTGTTTTATGCTACAGTGATATATTAGTTTTCTTACCGATTGCTGTGCTAAAATACCTTGATAGAACTTAGTGGAGAAAGTGTTTATTTTAGCTCACAATTCCAAGACACAGCTTATCAATGCAAGGAAGTCAAGGCAGAAGAAGCTTGGGACAGTCATTCTTACTACAGCTGCAGTCAAGAGCAGACTGCAATGAATTAATCCATTCTGTGCTCACCTGGCTCCCTCCCTTTCATCCAGTCCAGGTTCCTGCCCATGAAATGGTACTACCCACATTCAGGGCAGATCTTCCCGCCTTGTTAACCCAATTTAAAAATAATCCCTCATGGTGACATCTGGGGAACATCAGTTTGACTCAGTAGACCCTGACGTGTATGACAGAATGCATGGAATATGGTGGGAGATATAGAGAGCTGCAGATAGGGGAGGGGTCTAAATATGATTAAGATGTATGAAATATACAAATATTCAATAAAAATATATATTGAAGTAAAACCTTCATGGCAGTGGGCCAACCTAATCTAAAAAATTTCTCCTGAGACTCCCCACGAATTCTAAATTGTGTCCTGATAATTAAAACTAATCATCACGGGGCTGGAGAGATGGCTCAGCAATTAAGAGCACTGGCTGCTGTTGCGGAGGATCCGGGTTTCATTCCCAAACCCACATGGTGGCTGGTTAGCAATGTCTATAACTCCAGTTCCGGGGACCTGACCTCTACTGGCATTACACAATACATACACAGGTGTACTTGCATACATGCAGGCAATACACATATACACACAAGAAATAAATAAAATATAGAACATTATCCTAGATGGTAAATATATCATCTATTTGTCAAACCTTGTGCAGTTTTGCAGTACAGAGCGAAATTTATGCATTCAATGTAAAAAAAAATCATTTGGGAAATCCTGGATCCTAGTGAAGAATCAAAAGAAACGCATTACAACAAATATGTGAAACAACCTCACCAAAGGTAAGAGGGAAAGCGTTAACCCAGGCAATTTTGGAAATGATAGAATTTATAAATGCAAAATAAACATAAGCATTGTCTTGTGCCCTAGATGATTTTGTTCCCATGGGAGCACGAGTTAGAATTTCCAATGCTGTTGTTGATGTCACTCTGTTCTTGATCACCTTTAGTAAGGCTCCTCTGTTCCCTCTTCCTAGCGGGGCCTCAGCCTTTGTATTAACAACCTCAGACTTTCCGCTCATTTTATCTCACCCTGTTGCCACCCTGAGAGCTTTGGCCAGCATCAACAGAGTTTCTAATAGCTCAAGGCTATGTCGCAAGGACAGTGACTCCAGCCTTTTTTTTTTTTTTATATTTTTACATTAATGATTTGTTAATTTTATTTATTTAATGATTATATCTGGTATTGTTGCGTAGGTAGGTTTGTGCCCCGTGTCATGCAAATGCCGCGAGATCAGAAAGAGGGCGTTTCAGATTCCCTCGGAAATGGAGTTCTCCTGGAAAATTGGAGTTACGAACGGTTCTTAGCCCATGTGGGTGCTGGGGATCGAACCGGGTCCTCTGCCAGAGCGTCGCATCTTAACACTAGGCCTCTCTCCAGCCGATCCAGCAGTTTTAGGTCTTGTCTAGGAAAGATCAGAGCTGCCCAAAGGACCACTTTCAGACAGGACCTTTCCTTCAAGACTGAGAGAGGACCAAAGTCTAATGTCAGTTGTGCCTGGTAGCTAGCAACATCTGTGCCTATGTCCTAGTTGTCTGCTGTGTGTATGGGAGTCTTTATCCTTACTGGACTTGCACTTCAGACTTTTTTTTTTTTTTTTCTTTTTTTTGGTCTTTGAGACAAGGTCCTCTCTTGTAACCCGCCACTATCCTGGGAACTCATTGTCTAGAACAGACGGTGATTAAAGCAAGCACCTCCACCCAGCAATGCTTCCTGACTCATGAGGTCTCATTGCCTCTCTTCTTCTTTGCTACTCCATTCTTTCATTTAAAATATGCAGCCAGGCACTTCTGCAGGAATTAAACCTGAGTCAGTTCAAACTTGACTCTCTTCCTTATTGCAATGGCTATTACTGAACACATCTGCTTTAATTGTGTCAGGCTTTATTAAGGATAGATGTATAGCAGAATTAAATAAGCAAATGGACAGAGCCTTCCTTTGAAAAGGAGTCACATTACATGATAACGTTCTCTTTGCCTATGTTATTAAGTCCAAAAAAGAGAAGAGGATGTGAGGTGTGAAGGGGATTGTTGAGGGGCATACAATGAGAAATTGGATGCTGAAAATAGGGAGTTGAAAAGATCAAAATGCATTGTGAACATGTGGGAAATTCTCAAAGAACAAAGGAAAAAAAAAGATATTGAGATGTGGAGAAAAATCTGTGGGTGTCCAGTAAGGTCAACTCAAGGTGACCTGACAGTTTCATGAAATTGAGAAAGGAGATTGGGACACTCAGAGGAAGGATGGGAGGTGAGGGACTTGACCAGATAGTAATGGTGACCAGATACTCAGGGTAGAGGAGTCTGTAAACTGATTTAGAGTCCCTGCTTGATTGAAAAAGGCAGATCAGATAAAGAGGTGTTTGGAATTCCAGGTCAAAGGCTACTTGAGAGGAAGACTTAGAAAAGCCTGAGTAGGGCTGGAGAGANTGTGAAGTCTCTATTCAGATCTTTGCTCCATCTTTTGAGTGTTTCATTTGTTTTCTTTCTTCTTTGTTTTTTGAGTAGCTTGTATACTCTGGAGATTAATGCTTTGTCAGATGTGTCTGCAGTGAAGGTTTCCTCCCACTCTGTGGGTTTTCTCTTCACTTCCTTTATTGTTTCTTTTGATGTACAAAAGCTTTTGAGTTTAAGGAGATCCCATTTGTCAATTGTTGATCTTATTTCTTGTGCAGCTGCTGTCTGATTTAGGAAGTCTTTTCCTACACCTATGTCTTGTAGTCTGCTGCCAAGTTTCTCTTCTATCACCTCCAGAGTTTGGGGTTTCACATTGAGGTCTTTGGAGCACCGACCGTTCTTACAGAGGACCCGGGTTCGATCCCCAGCACCCACATGGTGGCCGAGAACCATCTGAAACTCCAATTCTAGGAGAACTCCAGTTCCAGGGGAATCCGACACCCTCTTCTGACCTCCGTGGCATTGCATGACATGGGCGCACAGACTTGCATGCAGACAGTACATTGATACACATATAGAAATAAATAAATGCCGGGTGTGGTGGCGCACGCCTTAAAAAAATTCCATTAAAAAAAAAAAAGAAAAGCCTGAGTAGTTTGTTCAAAGAAAATCTTTGTTAGCATTAATGTAAGTTGTCAATAATTGGAGAAGCTGGCTTTGTAGTAAATGAGGCCCTTGTTATTCATTATTCTGTATATCTAACACTTGTGAAAAAGCCCTTTTTATTTTATTGAAAAAAGGCAAAATAAATTTTACACCATAGTTTTCTTTGAGGCATCTGTAAGGCAACACTCTGCAGCCCTTCTAAATATACAAGTTTTGGAATCGTGACTCTACTTTTTCTGGACAACTTACGGGTATTTTATTAAAGTTAACTCTAGGCCCTCTGTAAAGGTGATTTGTGCAGAGGTAAGTGGAGGCATAAAAGGTGTTTTTGACTTTTATATTCATGTCCAGAAAATTTCCCAACTAGTCTTATAATTCTGATAACTCTTCCCTTCCACAGAAAGGATGAAAAATGAGTTAGGCAGAAGTAAATTAAATGCAGTTAAGATAAAACCAGAGTTACAAAAAGTTCTTGCAAATCTGGCTGTCATCCCATCACAAAGGAAGTACTTTGTATGAGTTCTAAACAGTTGAAAACAGTACAAAGCTCTGCAGAAGGAAATCTGAGTGCTCTTCGAATTACCAAGGGAAAAATACTCTCTGAAGTGGACTGAGGGTGAGGCCACTGGCCCCATTAGAAAAGTTATGAGTCTTTAAGCTCTTACCCCTCTGCTGGTCATTTTGTTGATGTGTTTATAGTATCTCCTGAATCCAGGCAGCTCACTGCAGTCATTGCCCCAGGCTCAGCCACTTTGCGGGCAGCTGTACTCCACAGGAAGATTCCACTAGGGCTGCCAAGTGAAATGGAAGAAACATTCCTTTGGCTGAAGAGCAACCATCACTGGATTCATCACAGAGTTCACATAAATCTTCACTGCTGTTTTGACCCTCTGGCATGGTTTGCCCAATAATGATAAAAACTGTACAGTTGTGGCAGGTTTAGAAGTTGCCCTGGCCCAGAGGGAGGAATATCAGAGGAAAATCATGTGAACAAATTTTGCCTTTATGTGGACTACTTAAGAGCAGATGATATTTACTTAGTACTTATTATGTTCCAAATGCTATAGGAAGAAAGGGCTTTCCATTTATCATTTTGTCAACGTTCACAACCCTAGGAGCTAAGTAAGCATCATTGAATGGCTCTCAGTCTCAGAGTTTGGAAGAGCAGAGGAAAACTCATCAGAAAGTTTACTCCCAGAGCCACTCACTTGCACACCATTGTATGTGATTCTTCACACAGCTCCAGCCTTACTGTCCTGAGCAAAACAAAGGACTAAACAACTGAGATTTAGTATAAATTATTAAGTCTGTGTTATACAGTAATGCAAAACATTCCTAAAAGCATGAAGTTTTGAGGGAAATGAAAACTGTTAAAAACAACAACACCAACAACATGTACTCTAATTCACATTTGGAAGGATTTCAATTACTAAAAGAACCAGTTCTCTAGAAGACTAAAATTATATTGGGTATTCAAATAGGCCTTGGGGTTTGCACCTGGCCTGGCATGTGTTCATCAAGCATTGTGACTTTCTCTGAAAATCAAAAAGGAAATACATTCTTATCCAGCAGATAGGATGGGTTGATACCAGTATTTAAGGAGGCAAGGCTGAAAGATGCAGCATGTAACATTTTAATCTAGATAATCTCATGGTGAAGCAACTTCTAGTGTTAACCATAAAATTAATCAGCCTGCATAAAGGGACCAACTCTCAGAAGATAAACGACTTAGAGGAATTTGATTACTGCTAGGGAGTAATTGGGTGCATGTAATTAATGGCTGAAGAATAGGAGGAAAACAGGACATTATTTAAAGTTGACGCTTCTGTCTAGGTAAAGAGGGTACAGTCAGAATTCAGGGGCTTGTGGGTATTTCCCAGAAGAGCCATATCCAGGGATACTTGGCTTTATTTGTGTGTTTTTTTGTTTGTTTGTTTTGTTTTGATTGCTTTCTTTTGTATTAATAAAAAGGTACTTGAAGACCATTTATGGGAATACAAACTGGTACAGCCATTTTGATTCTTTACCCTCTTTTTCTCTTTCCATTATCTCTTAAACACATTCCAATTAGGTTTTCTTCATCCTTTACTCATCAGCACCCTTGCAGTATTTGCAAAGATTGTTCATTTCTTCTTCTTTAAACATCTTTGCTTGGTGGCTTCTGGACATCTTTCCTTCTCTGAACTCACTGACTGCTCTTTTCCTTCTCTTCCACTGATTCTTGCCCGTTGGGCTGAGTGACCAAATTCAGAAGAGGGGAAGTATTGCATAATAATTCTGTGTTTATTTTGAGACAGCATCTCCTTGTAGCACCAGCTGGCTAGGCTGGCCTCAGTCACACAGAAAACTGCCTGCATCTGCCTCTGGAATCATGTACCAAAATGGCCTGCTGTATAATAATATTTTTAAAATATTTTTATTGAAGTTTTGTGCATTTCATACATTTCCGAATCCAATTTAGACTCATTCCCCCTTCCATACCTCCACCCCACCAGAACTCATGCATTCTTGCATCTTTCTTGCCGTGTTTTTAAAGTTTTAATATTCAGAATTTTACTGTTTTGGCCAGAGGATTACTGTTTCATTCAGTTCTTTGACTGGGTCCTTTTGTTGTCATTCCCTCCAGTTTGTATTACTCCAATATATGATGTCTGAAAATAAACTATAAGTTAATTACAAAACATGTTTAGGAATTCATATTTTTCCTTTTAATTTTATATTTCTCTAGAATATGCAAACATACCCTCCACACATATACCAAAATTACAAAGTCATAAAATAAGTGGTAGTTTAATTCTAGATCCCATTAAGGGATTCACATTTTAACAGTACATTTGCTTTCAGATAAAAAAAAAGTATGACATTAACATTGTTCAGTTTGCCTTACAACTAGGGATTTGGTGCTTGCATCAACAAATGAGGGATAGCATTCATCGTTTGTTTTTCTGGACTGTGTTACTTCTCTTAGCATAAGGGCTTCTAGTTCCATCCATTTACCTGTAAAGTTCATGATGTCCTCTTTCTTTTTATTAATACCTTTATTGATGAATTGTGTATTTCATTCATTATCTTTCAGTCCAATTTGGACACATTCCCCTCTCCCTGCCTGTGGTGGGTAGCTTTAGTGTCAACTTGACACACCTGGGTTGAAGGAGCCTCAATTGGGGAATTGGGTCCATTGGACTGCCTTGTGGCCACATCTGTGGAGTATTGTCTTGACTGTTGAGCAATGTGGGAGCGCCCAGCCCACTATGGGTGGTGCCACCCTGGGCAGGTTGTTGTGTAACTTATAAGAGGGCAGACTGAGCATGGGCCAAAGGAGCAAGCCAGTAAGCAGCATTCTTCCATGGCCTGTGCTTTAGCTCCTGCCTCCAGGTTCCGGTCCTGAGCTCCTACTTTGGGCTCCCTGAGTGATGAACTACGACCCAGGAGATGTGAGCTGAAGAAACCCTTACCTCCCCAAGTTGGTGTCGGTCAGAGAGTTTTGTCACAGCAATTGAAGAGAAACTAGAAAAGAAATTGGTACCAGAAAATAGGCTATTGCTGTGACAGACCTGACCTTGGTGTTTTGGGGAAGGATTGTGGAAGTGTTTGGAACTTTGGGCTAGAAAAATCATTGAATGCCTAAAGATCATTGCTGTGGAACGTGGAACCATTTTGCTGAAAAAGTTGTAGATGATGCAGGTCTGGCTTGTGAAGTTTCTAGTTTCAAAGGGAAGCAGAGATCATCAGGACTGTTTAATCTATGGGCTCTGGTCAGCTGGGGCTGAAGAATCAGCTGTAAGTAACAAGAGACCAGAACCTGAAGTGAAATCTTTGTTGTACTGGGACAATTGATGCTGGTTAGCTGGGGCTGAAAAATCAGCTGTAAGTAACAAGAGACCAGCATCACTGTGGTGAAATCTTCTGGGAAGAATTTCTTCAGGGTCAGCACACAGAAGCTGTGATCCAGAAGGGGCCTGAGCCTCCATCTCAAGCCAGAAGCAGGACTTGGTAGTGTGTAAGAGTCTCCTATATGGTTCCGGTGTTGAAATTTGAAGGGTTCACAGAGAGCAGCCGAGGCTTGGCACTGTGAGAGGTCAGGAAAGACCATTGGTGGAAGTGCACCTCAGTTGCAGTGAAGACCCCAGGATTGCAGGGGTCATGGAGAGAAGCTGAGGCTTTGCACCAGGAAAGGTCAGAAGAGGCCATTGGTGAAGGTGCTGCCTCAGTTTTAGTGGAGACTTCAGCTTTTTGGAGATGCCAGAACGGTGGGATTACCACCAAGAGTAGTAGCAGGTGTGGAATGGAGTCAGCTTGGGCCTGTGAGATGAGCTGTGAGTGCCACGGATGGCAGAGTCAGAGAAGGGGAGCTGCCAAAACCCTTTGGAGCCCAGAAGATCGTGAGTGAATCCCAGGTGTCCAGCCTTGAGCTACTTTGCTGGACTTAGGTTTTGTTTGAGAGCGCCTGATTCTTCTATTTGAAATAAGAAAGTACTTGTTTTGGATTTTACAGAAGTCCACAGTTAAGAGACTTTTAACAGACTGTGAACATTTAAGTGTTTGGACATTTTAAGGACTGTGGAGCTTTTAAGGTTGTACTGTCTTAGGTTGTGATTAATGTCAACATCATACTTTGGTGATAAGAACTGGAAAGGTGGTGGTTTAATAGTGATATGTTTTGTGTGTCAAGTTGACAAGGGGTCAATTGTGCTGGGTAGCTTTAGTGTCAACTTGACACACCTGGGTTGAAGGAGCCTCAATTGGGGCATTGGCTCCATTGGATTGGCCGTGGCCACATCTGTGGAGTATTGTTTTGACTGTTGAGCAATGTGGGAGCGCCCAGCCCACTATGAGAGGTGCCACCCTGGGCAGGTTGTTGTGTACCGTATAAGAGGGCAGGCTGGGCATGGGCCAGAGTAGCAAGCCAGTAAGCAGCATTCTTCCATGGCCTGTGCTTCAGCTCCTGCCTCCAGGTTCCTGTCCTGAGTTCCTACCTTGGGCTCCCTGACTGATGAACTACGACCCAGGAGATGTGAGCTGAATAAACACTTTCCTCCCCAAGTTGATGTTGATCAGAGTGTTTTGTCACAGCAATTGAAGAGAAACTAGAACACTGGCCTCATCTCACCCTGATTCATGCCTTCTGCCATACATGTCTTGCATTTTTCTCTCAGTCTTTCTGAAGTTTTTCCCTGCAGAGGCTTGTTGTTTTGGGCAGAGTTTAACTGTATCATTCAGTTATTTAACCCAGTCTTTATGTTGTTGTTTTTCCCCTCCCCTTTGTATTGCTCTAACAGATGCCTATATAGTCATCACATACACATCAAAATCATGACCTCTGGGAATACTTCTGGGAAAAATGTGAATTCCTAAACATATTTTGGAATTAACCTACAGTTAATTCCAAAATATGTTTAGGAATTCACATTTTCCCCCTTTAATTTTATATTACTCTAAAATATGAATACATGACTTCCACCCATATACCATAATTACAGTCTGAACATAAGTGGTAGGTCGATTTAGAGCCCATTAAGAGATTCACATTATAACAACACAGTTGCTTTCAAATTAAAAGAAATAGAACAATAATGTTGTTCAGCTTGCCTTTCAAATGGGGATTTGGTATTAGCATCCACAAATGAGGGAAACCATTCGCCTTTTGTTTTTCTGGGACTGTGTTACTTCACTTAGCATAATGGCTTCCAGTTCCATCCATTTACCTGCAAAGTTCATGATATCATCTTTTTTTACCACTGCATAGAATTCCATTGTGTATATGTACTACATTTTCTTTATTCCCTTGTTTGTTGAGGGACACTTGGTTGCTTCCAGCTCTTTGGTATTATGAAGGCAGCTGTAATACACATGGTTTTGCATGTTTCTCTGGGACAGGTTGAGTCTCATGGGTATATACCCACACACCCTGGTACGGCAGCTGGGCCCAGGTGGGCACACATGGCCAGAGCAGTGACAGACACCACCCTCACCCCAGAAGGGTGGATTACGCTGGAGGGCACAAGTGGTAGCACAGGAGCAGCAGCTACAGACACCACTCCCGAACACTGGCAGGGCAGCATGCCATCCCTACCCCTGCAGGGCAGGTCAGCCCAGTGGCTATCTCCCAGTGGATCTAGCTCAGCTCCCAGTGGATCTTGCACAATACCCAGTGACTCCAGCTCCAGAACAGACCTGGCAGAGTGACCCAGCCAAGGCAAGCCCACACTTGTAGGCTGAACCAGTTGGAACTCCAGGACCACCCAGTGGAGCATCCAGGAGAGCGAGCTGGCCCCTAAAGTCCACTACAGAAGCTTACAGCCAGGCCAGGGAACTGGTAAACTCATGTCACATGGCACGAAGTTCAAGCCAACCTGATTGTTACCTGCTAGGATCTCTGGAGAAGCTCAAGACCAGAAGGGCAGGAGCTAGCTGATTCTTCCAGTACAAGACCAAAAGTAAAAACCTAGATCACCCAGCCCCCCATTAACAAGGAGACTACAACGAAAGCACTTTAAGGAAATAAGCAAAGTGAGCCTTCAAGGTAGTGAAGAAACTTTTGAGATTTGCCTCAGAATACAAACAACAAAACAAACCCACATGCCAAAAACATAATGAAAAAATAACAACATGGGAAAAGCACATAATAAATCCCCACCAAACTCTAACAGTTCTATATAAGATTCTTACAGTGAAATCTCCCTGGAGATAACACAGGACACAGGTATAATAGGTTTTAATGGAGAGATGGTATGTGTGTGTGTGTGTGTGTGTGTGTGTGTGTGTACAAACACCAAACATTTTAAATATAAGTGAGGCGGCATTAATAGGCAAAGCATAATTGGCACCTGGTTCTCTTAGTTGCCCACTGGACCAGGTACGACGAGTGGAATGGCCCTGGAACTGAAGTCTACCCTCAAGTCACACTTGCCGCCAGTGACCTCCTTCCTGAAACTAGCAGCTCATTCAGATATAAAACTTGTTGTTGTATTTATTTTCTGTTGGTCCTTTATCATCATGTGGCCACAATCCACATGATATTCTTCCTCCTAGAACCAGGCTGGCAGTTCTACAGGACTGTAAGCTTCAAGCGGTCTCCTTCCTGCAGGCAACAGTCTCTAGGCTTAGCTCTGGCAAGGAGAGGGGAAGGGACTGAGGATATTACCTAATGGGAAAAGAGACATGGACTCAGAGAAAGTCCCAGGAGAATAGAGCTCTATTTATTCATGCCAGCAATGTGTTATATACTAAAGCTACTGTGCTCTGGGCAAGGAAGTGGGGGCAGGTGGAAGGGAAGGGTGAGACACTTGGCTTCCTACTGGATTGCCAGAGCTTTGTTGTGCAGCCATAACTAGAGTGTACATTTTTCTCAATACCTCAAGGGAAAGGGCCATCTCATTCTGGAATTTGGCAGAGATAGGCAAGGCAGGGAAAAACACTGCAAATCCTGACCTTACAGAGCTATAGATAGAGATATCAAAGATAACTCTCGGAGGTTCCTTGGGACAGGTTTTACAGGTCATTGACTCGAGCCAGGCAAAGTTAAATTCCTAAAGCCCCTCCTTTGTTTTTAATTAAAATGGGCAGTAATGTCATACGTCTTCCAAAAGATTTTTTCAGTATGTTCTGATACTGGGACTAAAGAGCATTTGAGCTGTAACCCAACTGGCTTTGACAAAGAAAGTTGACTTTTCTGAGGTAAAAGAAATTACTGTGTTTTTTTAATATATTTATAATAAAATATATAACTTATATTATATAATATATCAAGACTTAATTGATACTAAATCAGATCTAGATCAGTCTCCCACCCCACCCACCCCACCAGAGCTTCATGCATTCTGCAAACATGCTTTTCATTCTCTTTTCTCAGTCTTTCTCCCAAATTTCCAATGTGGAAGTTACTGTTTGACTGTTTTGAGCAGAAGTTCACCATTCATTAACGTTCGTTAATGCAAGTGCTTCTGTGGTTGTTGTTGTTTTCAAATTGCTTCACTCCCAACTACTTTGGACTATTAACTCAAAGGTTTCAGTGCAGCAGATGCAGACTTACAACTAGGTAAATTTGGCCTAGCTATGAGGATACCATTCCTCGTTGTTTATTGGGAGCATGTTACTTCGCTTAACTAATATCTTCTAGTTCCATCCATTTACCTGCCGGGAAACTCAAAATGTCATCTTTCTTTACCGCTGCATAGAACTCCATTGTGTACAATGTACCACATTTATCCTATCCATTCGTCAGTTGAGGGCACAGGGTTGGTTCCAGCTCCTTGCTATTGTGAAGAGAGCTGCAATAAACAAGGCTGTGCTTGTATATCTGTGTAAGTGTTTGTGGGTACATGCCCAGGAGAGGTATGGCTGGGTCAGTGGCAAGTTTCTCCAAGTCTTCCAAGGCTTCTCCACAATGCTTTTCATAGTGGCTGTATGAGTTTACCTTCCCACAAGCAGTGGATGAGTGTTCCTTCTTTCCCACAACTTCCCCCCGCATCTTGGCCATTTGTTTTTCTTGATCTCTAGCCAGTCTTATTGGAATAAGATGATATCTCTAGAGTGTTTTTGATTTGCACTTCCTTAATGATTATGATGTGTTCACGCTTCTTAAGATGATTCTCAGCCACTCAAATTCCTCACTTGGGAAGTTCTGTTCAGCTCTTTGCTCCATCTTTTGAGAGGGACATTTGTTTTCTTCTTCTTTGTTTTTTGAATAGTTTCTATATTCTGTAAATCAATGCTTTGTCAGATGTTTCTGCAGTGAAGGTTTCCTCCCACTCGTGGGATTTCTCTCACTTCCTTAAATATTTCTTTTGATGTATAGAAGCTTTTGAGTTTAATGAGGTCCATTTGTCAATTGTCGACCTTAAATTCTTGTTGCAGCTGCTGTCTGATTTAGGAAGTCTTTCTCTTATCCTATCTACTTATAGTCTGTGCCAACATTTTCTTCCTCGTGTTTCAGAGTTGGGTTTCACTTTAATCCATCTGGAATTGACTTTTGTACAGAGGCAAGAGTTAGGGTTTAATTTCATTCTTCTACAAGTGGTCATCCAGTTTTGCCAACACCACTTGCTGAAGATGCTGTCTTTTCTCCATTGTGTCTTTTTTGGCCCCATTGTCAATATGAGATGGACTGAAATTGTATGGCTCAAGTTTGGATCTTCATGTTTTGTTCCATTGGTCAATTACAGGTCTGTTTTTGTGCCAGTACCAGAGCTGTTTTATGACACAGCCCTGTAGGTATAGTTTGAAGTCTGGTATAGAGATATCCCCTATGTA
>VZQC01007685.1:114756-147372 GCA_009823505.1 Rhizomys pruinosus | reverse complement strand
CTTGAGGTTTTTTTTTTTTTTTTTTAGTTTTTCTGTGTTTTCTTCTAGGTCTGATATTCTTTTTTTCTCCTTCTTTCGTTCTTCTTCTTAGGCTTTTTCCACTCCTTTCCTCTTGATTGGATGAGTGTTTGATTTCCTTTTTCATTTCCTCTTCTTATTTCTTTAGTATTTCCACTTCCTTTTGGAGCTCTTCTATCTCTTCCTGTAGCTCTTTGCTTCCCTGGTTGGTTTCCTTATCTTTTTCAACATTTGATCTTTTCAGTGTTTCCACTTCCTTCTGGACTTTATTATTCTCTCTCTCCAGGTCCTTCTTGAGTTCTTCGTTCTCTTTTCTTAATTCTTTGATTTGCTCTTTATAATTTTGTAATTCCCTAATTATATTCACAGTTGTACTTCTGATATCTGTGTCCTGGGCCATTCTCATCGGTATCCCATTGTAGTAATCTTCCACAGAGTTTGTAGAGCTTGGTGTGGGATTATCCTGCACCTTTCCCATGTTGTCTCTTCTTCATGTCCCTGGCATGTATGCTTCTCCTTGCATGTAATCCAATGTGGATCCCAAATGCCTCTTCACTGTGTTGAAGACTTGCTTTGCTTGACTCCTTCTGATATCTTCATTGTTTGTTTTGTTTGTTTTGTTTTTCTCTTTTACTCCTTGCTTATGGAGTGTTGTCTTCTTTAAGCTCTAGGCTTTGTATTGGAAGTCCAACTCTCTCTTCCCTTTCTATTCTGAAGGTTCTCCAAAGAATCCACTTGGACACTCCTTCCTTTGGCAATCCCAGGTGCTGGGGGTGGGTGGTGGTGTGTTTTAGGCCATGCCTTGGTACCTGTACTTCAGATGGTCTTGGGAGATCACCCATCTCAAGACTCACACAAACCCACATTTTATACCAGCTGGGAGGACTACTCCACCCCCACAGCCACAAAAGCCAATCAAGCCAAAGACAACTAAGTTAAATCAAACAACAATCTGCTTTGCTGAAGCACCCAGCTCCTACCATGTGCTTCAGGTGGTCTTGGGAGATCCCTCAGAAATGTACCTTTGTTCTCAAAGCTGGCACCTATTGCTTTTTCTTTCCTGAGATATGATTTTGGATATAAATTTTTGCAGCTCAGAGTTGGGGCTACATTATCAGGAAACACCTGCAAATGAAGGTCTTGGTTATCCCTGATATGGCACTGTTTTTGTGAGACAGAGAGGGAAGTAGCTAAAGGGCTGGCCCTTTAAGAGAGAGTAGCTGTGGGTATGGGGCCACAGCGCAGGCAGAGTGGCCAGCATGATCAAGCTGTGTGGGCAGTGGCTGCAGAGCACTGGCAGAACGGGGCTGAGTAAGGGCCACTGGCTTCACCTGGCTCTGGTCCATGCTCATCTGGGTCCCCATGTGGCCTCTGCAGGCACTGCTGGCCCCCATCCCAGTGCTCTGGCCCCTCCTTGTGTCCGGGGCATGCTGCTAGCTCCTCTGCCCACTCAGACTGTTGCAGAGATGCAGCCCCAGCTACTTCAATTTTGACTGCTGTGTCTGTTTGCTTTGCATGACAAAAATTGCAGGAAATGCTAGTGGTTAGGGAAAAAGACAGTTCAAAGACTTATCTCACTGGAAAAGATAATTTTTTCCATCGCTATATGCCAACAGATTGGCTGTATAGAAGAGAAATACTGAAGGGGAAAGACAAATTAAAAGATTAATCTCTCATGAAAGAAAAGATTTCACAGAGATGGGGCTATGCCTGGCTGCTACCCTGAATCCTACTATTGGAGCGGGTACTTTCTCCTTCATGGTAAACCCTCTGAGATTTTCCCTCTTGTGGGGGGGAGGGGCTAAGAGAGAGACAGCCAGAGGAAATACCTTTTTTTCTTCTTCCTTCTGTTGGAGTGTCAAGCCCCACATTCTGGGATCCAGTTGTCAGTTGTTTCTACCATCTATTGGTCCTTTACTCATGTGTGGCTGCAATCTACATGATATTCTTCCCTCCTAGAATGAGGCTGGCAGTTCTACAGGATTGCAAGCTTCAAGGCTGTCTCCTTCCTGTAGGCAGACAGTCTCTAGGCTTAGCTCTGGCGAGAAGAGGGGAGGGGACCATGGGAAAGTTACCTGATGGGAAAAGAGACATGGACTCAGAGAAAGTCCAGTAGATAGCCTCGGTTTTATTCGTGCCAGCAATGTGTTTATGTACTAAAGGCTACTATGCTCTGGGCAAGGAAGTGGGGGGCAGTTGGAAGGGAAGGGTGAGCCACATTGGCTCCTACTGGGGGCGCTGCAGAGCTCCTGTTTGTGCAACCAGTAAACTAGAGGCCTGACATTTTTCTCAATACCTCAAGGGAAAGGGCCATCTGGTTCTGGAACTTTGCAGAGATAGGTGAGGCAGGGAAAAACACTGCAAGATCCCGACCTTACGGAGCTATAGATATAGAGATATCAGATAACTCTCAGAGATTCCTTGGGACAGGTTTTACAGGTCCTTGCCTTGAGCCAGGCAAAGTTTCATTCCTACATAAAAGAATCAGTGGGCTAGGTCATTGATGAAGGCAGTAGCCTCATGATCCAATTACATCTCAATAGCCAATAGTGCCAGTTACAGCTGGGGACAGAACCTGTAACACATAAGTCTTCGAGAAGGACATTATAGTAAGCTTTCCATTATTTTGACCAGTAGTTGAGGCAATTTTATTAAAAACAAGAAGAGTTTATATATTCTTACTAGTTTGGAGGTTTCAGCTCATGTCAGTGGGCACATTACTTTTGTCCTTTATGAGAGAGTGTATTATGTGGGAACATGTGATGGAGAAAGCCATTTACTTCACAGCAACCTGACACTGTTATCAGGGCCAAGAACCTGTGACTGGACAGGTCACAGACTGTAGTGGAGAGCCCAATACTATCATTCTGCAAAATAGGCATTGTACTAAATGAACTCATCATGACTTATTGCTATAGTCATAGATTAGTGCATTTCTCATCTCTCTCCAGAAAAGCCTCTTCTTGCTGCAGATGGTGACTGATGCAGAGGTCCACAAGTGGTCAACATGGAGAGAACAAAAGATTGTAGAGTGATCTACCCTAAATGGAACACCTATATTCCTAAATGGAACATCCCAAGGCTCAAGGATCATTGTGGAAAAGGGGGCAAAAAGTTTGCAGGACCCAGTGATGACAGATGCATACAAGCAAACTGTGTTATCTGGACACCATGGGGTAGTTGCACATAAGAACCCATAGCACTTATGGCAGCATGCACAGGACTTGTGCAACACAAACCAGATAGGAGCCTAGCTTTGTTGAGGGAGCTGGATGGGATCCCCCAGCCCTAGATGAACATTTATTGGCAATTGGTAAATGTTGAGCTATGTGGTATCAGTTTTCCTTACTGGTGCAATGCCTGGTAGGTTTATTCCACTCTAAGAGATAGACCAACACCCAAGAGCACTTGGGAAGGAAAGATTGGATTTGATAGGGCTTAATAAAATAGAAATAATACTAGAGGACATGAAGTTGTGGGGGACAGTAAGGTGAGGGTAGAAAGGGGAGGAGGTCTGACCATTATCAAAATATATGACAATCTCAAATCAGTAAAATTAAAAAAAAAAACCTTCCAATAGTTTCTCTGATTCTTTGGTGTAAAATGCACATTGCTTCTGTGGTTTACAAAGTCCTGCACTGTTGGGCCCCATTTCTGCTGTTAACTCCTCTCCTGGCTTCCACTGCTTGCTTGCTGTACTCCAGCTCCATTGGATTCCATGTTGTCTCAGTCCCTCAGCCATAGATTCTTCAGATCCACTGTGTTTGCCATTGTTTTGGCCTGCAATGGTATTTCTCCAGATATCTGCAAGGCTCATCCTCATATCCACTCATTTGTTACCTTAATAGTGACTCCCCTGCACAGAATAGGAATGTCCCAATTTCTGTTTTCCTCTCTCTGCTCCATTTTCTCCTTTATTACTATCTGTTCTGTTTTATTTTATCTTTATCATTTGTTACCATCTGACACATTCTGCATTTACTTGAGTACATAGTTATCTGTCTTACCCCACTAGGATGTCAACTCCGATTTAGCAATTGTGATCTCCCAGGTTGGTGAACCATTCTAAAACTCAGTTTTCTTTTTTATGGATTGTCATCAAAACTGCATAAAGATATTGGGAGGACTGAATGATTTGATACATGTGAAGCCTTTAGCAAAACATTCTGCTCACTCAATAATTAACCATTTTTAAAGGTCACTCAGATGCCAGAATATAGCTGGGTCCCAACAGCCTGTGAATGTTAAGTGTTATACAAAGACTTTTCTCTATAATTATGGCCAATTCTGTGGGAGACAACCTTGAACTCAATGCCCTCTTAGGGCTGGATCAGTAGCTTTCTTTACTTAAACAGACCAGTGTATTTTATAGCTCTAAAAATGGCTGAATTATAACCACGTCTTTATTAGACTTTGGTCTAGAGCTAAGATAAATGCTGTAAAAAGCTGTTCTGCCAAGCCAACAACCAGGCGGCTTTGGAAGCTCATTGTGCTTGAGAGAAAAAAATCCAATTCCAGTCTGAGGTCTGGCCTTGGGGGCCAAACACTTGTCATGGCCAAGCCCTTTAATTGGTGGCAAGTGTTTTGGATAACCTGATTGATTAAGTGCACTCGGGTACAGTTGGCTAGAACCTGAGATGTTTATATGCAGTGATGATATATTTGCCTGTTTTGTTGATGTTGATGTTGATTCAGTGACAGTTTTCCTTGGCACTCTGAGTTTTCCTGCTTAGAATAATTTCTGGTTATTTAATTATTTTCTCAAGCTGCATTTCCAGCAGCTTCTGGGCCTTCTTTCTGTTCCCTGATCCTTGAAACATGCAGAAATAGCATTTTGGTTATTAAAGCAACTTGAACCTTACCACTCACCTCGGCATGGCCTCGAAACACTCAGTGGAAGAAGCAGGCTCTTGATAAGTGACCTGTCCTAAGGGATTTTCTGGTGTCCCATTTGGAAAAAAGATAATTCAAACTCATTCAGTCAGTATTATTGGAATATCCATTCAGAGCTTGTCCTAGGGCATTGGGAGCTTCCCAAAGGGGCTGAACCAGTGGCACTCTAGAGGTGTTTCAGAGGGCTGTGGCTTTGTTGTTCTCAAGTGTCTCTTTCCTCTTTCTATCATGTCTGTCAGATGTGATTCTGACCTTCATTCAGGGCTCAGAGTGAATGCTTTTTCTCAATTCTTTCATGAATTGCTCTACTTTGCTGTGCACTTTGTGTACTATGTGTGCATCTCTCTTATTTTTATGTAAAGATTCATGCCAATTTTCTACCTTGGAGGCCCCTAAAAGATGGACACTGTCTACTTCATTTTTTTGCACAAAATTCCAACTGTGGAAATTCTTTTTTATGTAGTTGTGTACTTCAAGCTTCTTGACCCCACAGTCCTGAGTGAGGGGCCCTCACTCTCACAGATGTATTCTTTGTGCTGTACAGACTTATTTTATACGAAAAGGAAACAGCTGCTACTCCTTCCCATCAGCTCTTCTCTTGGTTTTCTCTGCTGAGAGTTATGGAGTTGTTTGGTGCTTCCTTTTTTCACTTTGTCCTACTCCTTTCTTTATAGGATTCTAGAGAGAGAGAAAAAAATTATCATAGAAGCCCGACTTATCTTCTTGGCAATCTTTAGTTTTCTGGTTGAGGGTCGAGGTTAAAGCTCTCAACCCTTCAGATCATAACTTTGAGGAGGAAAGCATACTAAAGAATTAGCTTTAAAGCCCATTGATTAAAAATATGCTTAAGAGCTCCTACTATAGGAGATAATTTAAAGAAAATTCCATGTTGTTTATCCTTTTACTTCCATTTTTTTCTTTAGATCAATAACATCCATGAAGTAAATAACAGAATAATTTATGTTTGGTCTACAGCTGGTCAAGTCATTGGTCTTTTTTTAAATTTTTATTTATTTATTTTTGTATGTGTATGAATGTACTGTCTGCATGCAGGTTTGTGAACCCGTGTCGTGCAATGCCGTGGACATCAGAATAGGGTCTTGGAATCCTCTGGAACTGGAGTCAAAGACGGTACTCAGCCGCCATGTAGGTGCTGGGGATCGAACCAGGGTCCTCTGCAAGAGCAGTCGGCGCTCTTAACCGCTAGGCCATCTCTCCAGCCCCTGGTCAAGTCATTGTAATGTAACAGGACACTGAAAATCTTACTGAGGAGGGATGCTTCATGTATGTAGTCCTTAGAGTATAAGAGAAATTATCCATTGGGAGAAATGAAAGTACTAATGATGCAGCATATTCTTGAAATTATACTTCCTGACTTCCATGGCTAGATCTTTGACAGTTTTCATGTACAATCACCAGACGCTTCTAAGAAAGTAACAGGAGTATTTAATACTGCTTGCATTCTGCCTCCACATGCTGTTTCAAGTACATTGATATAAAAAATCACATTCTGTAAAAACCACATTCTGCAAGGGGTTTATCTGACATCAGATACTATAAAAGACAAACGGTAAATAGTGTGGCTCTAAGCAATTGTTTCAAGTCTGTCAGACAATCTACAGGAACAAGACACATGTCCTGCTCCACACAGTTTCCTCTTTCTCAGAATATTTTCTCTTTTTCTTTGTGGATCTTCCTTTCCTTATTAAGCTCTCTTCTTCTGCACCCTCATACATGCTCAAGCCTATAATTCTCTATTCTTTTTGTAAAATATAATGCTCATTTCTTTCTTACCCCATGATAGTCATCCAATTTGATAGAAATTTTGGTATTATCTTCTGTGATCCAGTTGCAGACCACAGGAGCTTAGAAAAGTAAATCTGACCATGTATTTTGTATAGAAATCTTTCAACCTCCTCAAGGTTCAGTCTCCTTTTCAGCCTTCAAGATAAGACTTTCTACCCAAGGGCATGACTTTTTTTTCTTATAAGTTCTATGTATTGAATCTAAATAGTTTTTCCTATCACATGTAATTTTGCAATCTGGAGCCAGATGAAACCAATTTAATCCCTTTTCCACACAGCTTCTGTTTTTGGTGAATCAGTGAGTTAATTAAGGTTACTTATAGAACATGGGTGAAGGATTATTTGATGGAGCACAGGCATTTTAGAAGTATCCACACCAGTAAAGAAAATGCCCCCTCCCCTTACACAACCACTAGCTACTTACAAGTCCTTAGGGATGTCTGGGGTCTGGTAAGCCCTTCCCTATCCATCGTAGAATCTTGATGGGCTCAATCTGTCAAAATCTCAGATGTTGAGAGTTCATGGGTGCAATTGCCGTGTCCTGCCCATAAAACAGTGTTCCACAATACTCCAATCCATCTTCTAGTTCTTACATCATTTCTGTTCCTTCTTCCATAATGTTCCATAAGTCATGGAGGAGGTGATACAGATAAGGAGACAGTTATTTTATGCACTTTGACCAATAATAAATCTCTGTATTAAGTACCCCCTACTGCAAAAATTAACTTCTCTGACCAAACTTACAGCACCACTAATCAATGGGCAGATACATAAATATTGAGAGGGCAAACTGACAAGCACACCATGTCTAGTTACTAAAACCACAGCACCAACTTTCCTATAAGGGCATGTGATCGCCCTAGTCACAGGCTTTAGACCCAGTTTGTAGTGTAGTTGCACTGGAGATGAGTGGCTTTGGGAGAAGGTTGGAATTCAGCAATGAAGAGAATCAAGCCTTCTAAGACTTGGCAGTCTGGCAGGGTATCATAGAAGCAGGAACAAAGTGCCCTGCAGTGGTGGGCCTGACTACCCAGTAGTACAACCAGCTGGGTTTGCACAGCAGCTTTGCTTTGGAAAAGGAACTCACGTTTTCTGCCTGTGACATTAACTCTTTACAAATATGGAAAGAAATAGATATCTAGGTGCTATGTCCTACATGGATGGGTAGTGATGAACACAAATAAGGACAGCGAGGTATCTAACAAAAATATCATACAGAGACAATTTAATATTTAAGAAAGCTGGGGACTAGGAGGCGCTGTGTTCCATAGAATAAAGATCAGTGAGACTCTAAATCTCAAAGTTTTATTTCCAGGGATGAGGCTCTCTAAGGAACAAATGGTATGCAGATCAAAGCTCCTCCTCCCGAGCAGGAGCTCAGGAAATAATTAGCAACAAAGTGTGGCCTGTGTGTAAGGTACAGAACAGATATTCACACAACAGCATAAATAGGATAGTTTTTTAAAAAATCTAAATATATATACATAATATATATATATATATATATATATATTATATATATACTGCACTTCAGAACCCACACTTGGCATGAATGCCTATCTGGCTCTGCCAATCATAGACAATCTTGGCTACTGGTGATTGGACATGTATTCAAACATGCTTTCTGCAGGGTTCAAAGAGGGGAGCTGTCTCCAACACCTAGGCTCTTATGTCTTAATATTGAAGATTAAAAAGTGTTTCTACTTACCTTAAAACATCAGTTAAAATGAGGAAATTCATAATTAGGTAATGAGCAGCTGGACATCTTTATTTGTTCCATAAGGCACACTCATTAGCATTCCCTACTCCACTTTGTATGCCCCAAGGAAGTTGACCTATATAAACTGCAGCAAGGGAGTTATCCCTTGATGTTTATTCACTACTAATACATTGACATTCCATAGATCTAAGAGTAAGGACAAGGTATAAAATCTTCTGTTGGCTTTTGCTAAGTCATCAAGACCCTTTCCTAAACATTCCAGCTTGCTTTCTTTTCTTTTCTTTTTCTTTCTTTCTTTCTTTCTTTCTTTCTTTCTTTCTTTCTTTCTTTCTTTCTTCTTTCTTCTTTCTTTCTTCTCTCTCTCTCTCTCTCTCTCTCTCTCTCTCTTTCTTTCTTTCTTTTTCTTTCTTTTTTCTAGGTTACAATAATAGCTGTCTCTCCATTACTTTTCCTGAGTTACTATTCCATCACTCTTGGATTTCTGTTAACCTTGCTCAACCTTCATGAATAGTCTCTTCATTAAATTGTCCTCCTTTATTCTCTGCCATCTTTTTTCCTGGGTGAGCCCTAGAAGGCATCCCAAGCCATTATAATCATAGATTTTTTTTTTCATGAGCTGCACCTGCTCTGCAGGTTCTTTAGAAAGGACACCGAATGGCTGGAGAGATGGCCTAGCGGTTAAGAGCGCCGACTGCTCTTACAGAGGACCCAGGTTCGATCCCCAGCACCCACATGGCGGCCGAGAACCGTCTGAAACTCCAATTCCAGGAGAACTCCAGTTCCAGGGGAATCCGAAACCCTCTTCTAACCTCCGCGGCATTGCATGACACGGGTGCACAAACCTACATGCAGACAGTACATTGATACACATACAGAAATAAATAAAATTAAAAAAAAAATTTAGAAAGGACACCGCTCCCCCACTATTTGTCTTGGAACAACTCAGGTTTTCTTTGTTCACTAGTCATCCATCAGCAAGACCCAAAATCATGTGCCCTTCACTTAATGTGAACTTGGTTGTAAATACAAATGCAAATGTAAAGACTACAGTCATCTGTCAGCAGCCAGCTTTAAGGTGCTCATCAAACTAATTCTCAGTGCATGCTTTGATCATACGAAAGAAAAATATCTTCCTAGACTCACAGACCCTGTACAAGAACACGGTTCTTCCTGGCATTCCACAGATGGTCAGTCTGAGAAACTCTGGCATAGTGAATAAGCATTTGAGCTCTGAAAGCTTGACCATGATCTAATCTCAACTTTGTCACTTCTAACAATATGTTGTCATGTCAACGTTTCTGAATTTCAACTTACTTATCTGTCAAAATTCAATAACAGCAGCAACTCATTCGTTTGTTGATTAGATACAACACTGCTTTAAAATATTTTAACACAGTCTATATCATCTTGAAAGCACACTACAAATATTTATTTAAAATAAGAAGAGTATTTTCATGACACATATAGTTACTGGTCTTCAGGTGGTCTGGTCCCATCAATAAGAAGGAAAGAGCTAAACAAGATCTGAGTGTTGGGTTAAGGAATTGGTTTCTAATTTCAGGAAATTTTATTTATTTATTTATTTATTTATTTATTTATTTATTTATTTGTGTGTGTGTGTGTGTGTGCACATGTGGATACCTACAGAAGCAGAAGAGGGCATTATATCATCTGGAGCTGGAGTCGCAGGTAGTTATGACCTCCTGATGTTGGTGCTGTCAAACTGTAGTCCTCTAGAAGAGCAGCAGGTGCTTTTAACCAATGAGCTACATCTCTAACCCCTCAGTTACCATTTTAAAAAATAATATTGATCCAGTTAGATGTGGCATCAGATATGATGATTTATCATTCCATTTTCTGTAAACCACTAGTGGGAAAAAATTCTAACTGGTTATTCAAAGATTCATAGGGAAAATCTACCTACTAAAGAACAAATTGTCAGTATTAAAAATTATAAGTGATTCAGAACAACTTTTTACCCATGGAAACAGGTCAACCTTGGAAAACTTTATTTAACTTAGTACAGTGTAATCTTTAATGGACTAATAATATTAGCCAGACCTAAAAGTTTCAGGAAATTCAAAATCTGTATAAACAAATTTACCAAACTTATCAGACTACTTGTCTGCTATGGGACTCAGTAAAGCTCTTAGCTTATGATTATTTAAATTATGAATCAGGGTTTATAAATTTAGTACTAGTAAATGTGTGGATTTTCATTCTTTCAGACTAGACTAGAATCTTTAGCTGTGTTTTGCCAGTGTCTGTGGTTCTCTGGTATGGTTAGTGGGATTGAACTAAGCTTTGAGCGACAATGCTGGGAGGCCACTTTTTAATCTAACACTCCATGAATTTACTAAAGGAATCTTATTGTTTCTACTCTTTATCTACTCAGAGTGACTCCCCTTTATCAATTTCACAAAATTTCCATAGCAAATTACTATATATTAGATGGCTTAAAATGATAAAAATCAATTGCCCTATGGTTTTGGATGATAGAAATCCAAAATCAAATCGACTGAGTTGCTTCTGTCTGAGGCCTGTTGAGGAAGAATCTGGCTGTTTATCTTGTAGCTTCTGGTGTTTGACAAAAACCTTTGACAAATTTTGCTTGTAGATACAATGCTCCACTTCTCTCTCTTTACATGGCCTTCCTCTTGTATCTTTATATCACCTTCTCTCTGCATTCGTGCTTGTGTCCAAATTTGTCCATCTCATATGGACCCCAGCCATATTGAATTAGTCCCTGTGATGGTGAGTGTTGTCAACTCCACAGAATCTAAAAATTACCTGATAGTTGGGCCTCTGTGCATGTCTCTGGGGGAATTTTCTTGATTATAGTAATTGATGTGGGAAGATCTTAATGGGGGGTGGATAATTCCTTGGACTGGGGTCCTGGACTGAATAAAAAGGATAAACTGTGCAGGATGTGACCAGTCACTTCAAGTTCCAGGTACCTTGACTTCCCTGCTGTGATGGCTTATATTCTTTTCTTAAAAAATATTTTATTATTTTTATTTTATAATGTGAGTGTATTGCCTACATGTGTGTTGGTGCACCCATGTTGTATAATGCCCATGAAGTCAGAAGAAAGTTTCAGATTCTGATGGAACCAGAGCTAGGGACAGTTATTAGCTGCCATGTTGGCTGCTAGGAATCAAATGCTGGTGCTCTGTAAGAGCAGCCAGGGCTCTTAACCACCAAGTCACCTCTTCAGCCCTATAATGTATTCTTGAACCATGAGCTTAAATAAGCCCTTTATTCCACTAGTTTCTTTTATCAGATTATTTCTCACAGCAACAGGAAAAGTAACTAAGACTGTGCCGTTGTGACTTCACCTTAACTTGATCACCTCTGTAAAGATCTTGTTTATAAATAATGTCATATTGGGAGGTATTGGGGGTTAAGAGGACTCTGCTGAACTCAGAACATTCCCCTAAATTCTTTTTTATGTAGAAGAGTAGCAAATCCTTTTTCTTTGGCATCTAATTTAAGTAATGGGAGAACTACTTATCTGACACAAAAGCTGAGCTATAAGAATGAGGATGGAGAGCATTTTTTCCACCTAACAGTAAAGTTGGCCTTGGTATCATCTTCTGACCATCCTCTGGTTCTAGACTGTCTTTTTCTGTATAGAATCCTGCTGGTTATAGACTGTCCCTCTCTGTACATGATGGTAATACACGAGGTGAACCTCCATCTACTGAGAGATTAACTGACCAGGGAGGAGCTGCTGCATGTGAGCCATTACAGCTTCTTCCCTGTTTCACATGGTAGATCCCAGCCAACCACTGTCCCAGGTGGTGACATTAAGGTAGTCCCATTCATGGGGGAAGCAGGCTTCCAGGCTGCCTGAGATTTAGTTCAGAATTCCACAAAGACTTTGATGAACATTTCTTAGACGCATATAATTTAGGACTCATCCACCCCAATTTGTTCCCTTTCTACTTTGAGGCCAGGTTTGCATTATAGCTTGAAACCTTTCCAAGTCTCTTCTTGTTTCATTACGTTTTCCCTCCCAAGCATCTCCCACAATAAAAATGCTTTCATTGTAATCATCATGGCATCTTCTTTTAGACAGATCTTGGTTAACATTGCACAGTTACAGAAAGTTGAACTTCAGTCTCTTTTGTTCACATCCTTAAAGCCTTGTTTCTTTTTACACTTTCTATCTAAATTTAAGAAAATCACAGTAGATAATCATGATCTAGCATTAAGAGTCAGTCAAACTCTAGAGTGTATATATGTAACTTTCTAAGATGATCTTATCAAAAGTTTAATATGACTTTGTTCTTAGACTATAATTTGAATTATTTTTTTAAATCACCCAAATGCCTCAGGAAAATATATATGAAAACCTTTCAGATAAGTTGTTAAACTTATTTTCAAATAGCTTTTAAATAGCTTTTATAAAGCTTTTAAAACTTCATAACAAGTAAAAGTGTACTTTATTAAATTGTGTAATCATCGTTCAAAGCAATGTAACATATTTTGAAGTCACAATTTTTTTGGTCTTTTTGATACAGGGTCTCCCTGTAGCCCCAGCTGTCCTGGAACTTGCCCTGTAGACCAGGCTTGCCTTGAACTCACAAAGATCCACCTGCCTCTGCCTCCCAAGTGTTAGGATTAAAGGCATGTGCCACCATGCTTGGCAAATGAAGTCACAATTAAAATTTTTTTATTAATTTTATTTATTTCTGTATGTGAAATGTGACTTTATTCTGACTCTACTTGACAAGGAATGGAGGGACTTTAGTGAACAAGATTACATCACTAAACATTGACATGTGCCAATTGCAGTCTCATATTTGAAAGTAGAGATACAATCAGGCACATTCTAGGAGAGGCAAATACGAAAGTCCCCAAATTAAGACATTTTTTAACCTCTATACTTACTCCAAAGCCTAACAATTTCCTTCAGCCTCCCAGAGGTGAGGCGTGAATTTCCGCTTGGCTAGATAATAGTGGCATACATATTGATAACTTCTTAGCATTGTAAAACAGTCGTCTATGAAACCACACTTTTGTCACTTGCTTCCAGCATCATTTTTCTCACAAGTCATTATTCTTATCCAGATGAGCCATTGTTGAGGAACTTGTAAATCATACTCAAACTGAGCAGCAAATATCAATCTATGACAACTTTGGATGGGACGAAAACAAGTTTTTCAACAAATTCCAAGTTAAATTGACCAATAAGATTTTGAGCAAGCCAGGAGATGGGTTTCACAAAGTTGTACTTTAGGGAGAAATGTCATGGTACTGACAATTATTCTTTCAGCCAAAGACAATACTGTTTTTCTTTTTCTTTTTCTTTCCTGTCCTTAATATCCACACTTTAGCCACATAAAACAATGAGGACATTTTTTAAAGGCATATAAAAAAATCTCTATGCCAGATGGGCATATTCTTGTAAGTAACTCTTGTTGTAACATCAAAATTATGATGACAAGCTAAACTTGGACATCATGCCATCTTGCCACCCATTGAATTTCTTCTTCCCAGGGTTATCTTGTATTGTGAACTTTACATCTTCTGCTCTGGAAGAACATATCAACATCCAAAGTGGCCGCATATTTCTTTTCAAATTCACCCATCAAGTGATGTTTAATGAATGCAGTTTTCTAACTTACCCATCATCAACAATTTCAAGTTTAAACAGAACACAGAGTTGCCATTATAATTCTACTGCCATGTTCCTTTTGGGCATCTCCAAGACCCTCAGACTGAGGATATGAGACAATATTTCTAAGTGTTTTATTTTTGGTCTGTTTGAGAGAGGGTCTCTCTGTAACCCCAGAAGTCCTGGAACTCACTATGTAGACCAGCACGGCCTTGAACTCAGATCAGCCTGGCTCTGCCTCCTGAGTGGTAGGATTAAAGGCATGTGCCATCAAACCCAGTCAGTTCTAAGTGTTTTATTACCAGATGCTGAATTAAAGAACTCATATAGAGACCTGAGCTTGGGGCTGGCTCGCTCGGGTGGCTGAATCAGCCGTAGAAGGGCGGTGTGTCTGGACTCCAGGTCTGGACCTGTTAGGAACACTTGGAGCCGTCCGACACGGCTCTAGCCAGGTAAAGGCTTAGGGCAGAGTGACTTTTGTGGTTTTGGACAACTGATTTCTGGTCGGTGGCAGAGGGCCAAGTGGCTGGCGGGGCCTAGGTTCAGGTCCTCAGCCCGCCGGGACGCCCTTCCCCCCTCGCAGCCGGAAGCAGACCTGAGCTTGGAGCTGGCTCGCTCAGTTGCCGGGGCGTGGGCTAAGCCAGGCATATCCCCCCCACCCCCCACCCCCGGCCAACAATTGGATTTGAGGAAGAGAGAGTATCCAGTGGACTGGATTAGGAGAACTCTCAGAAGAGGGAGGGAAGAGTGACTTAGACTTTCAATATCCAATCTACAAACAAAAGTGAAAGCCTGAAAACCTAGACAAGTCAACACTCCATAAAGAAGCAGGGGGAGAGGAAGAAAAATAAAAGTGCAAAAAGGAGGTAAGCAAAACAAAAGAAGCTTTCACCCTTCAACACACTGAAAAGGCATTTGTGATTTGAATCACAAAACGGAAATCCACATGCCAGGGACACGACGAAGGGACAACATGGGAAAGGTGCAGGATAATTCCACACCAAGCTCTACCAACCCTGTAGGAGATAGATATAGTGGGATCCCCTTGGAGGTGACCCCAGAAACAGACCTTAGAGGAATAATTGCAGAGCTATGCAGAGAAATTAAAGAGCATAAAGAAGAATTCAGAGAACTAAAGGAAGGGATTGACAAACTCCAGAAAGAACTAGAGAGAGAAAAAAACAAACACCTTAAGGAAGTAGAAACACTGAAAAAGGAAGCCAACCAACGAAGTAAGGAGCACGAAGAAGAGATTGAGAAACTCAAAAAAGAAATTGATATATTAAAGAAATCACAGGATGAAATGAAAAAGGAAATAGAACACTCGTCCAATCAAGAAGAAAGGAAAGGAAAAAGCCTTAGAAATAGAATGGAGGAAGCTGAGCAAAGAATATCAGATCTGGAAGATAACACAGAGCAACTAAAAAACTCAAATAAAGATTATGAAAAATTTAAAAATACACAAAAGTGGAACAACCAGGAAATATGGGACACTATGAAAAGATCAAACCTCCGCATCATAGGAATAGAGGAAGGGGAAGAATCTCAAGAGAATAGTATTGAGCATATCTTCAACACAATAATAGATGAAAACTTCCCCAAACTAAAAATAGACAAACCCATTCAAATACAAGAAGCACATAGAACTCCAAATAGACAAGATCAGAAAAGAAACTCCCCACGCCATATCATAGTCAAAGTGCTAGATGCCCAAAACAAAGATAAAATTCTGAAGGCCACGCGAGAAAAACAAGTCACATACAAAGGGAAACCCATCAGAATCACAAATGACTTCTCGCCGCAAACCATGAAAGCAAGAAGAACATGGAGCAAAGCATTTCCAGTGTTAAAGGACTATGGATGCCAACCCAGAATACTTTACCCAGCAAAAATGTCGATTACACTTGAAGGAGAGAGAAAAATCTTCCATGACATAAGCAAGATGATAGAATACATTTCCGGAAAACCAACTCTCCAGAAAATACTTGAAGCAATTCAAAGGGCAGAAGAGAAGAGCAACTATCCTCAAGCACCTAGGGAAAGAAACTAATAAAAACATAATCATAGGAGCTGAAACAGAGACTAAAAGTCCAAATGGATAATAAGGTGAAAGGAAGCAACATCCATCTTTCAATTATAACCTTAAATATTAATGGGCTGAACTCCCCAATCAAAAGGCATAGACTGGGAGAATGGATTAGGAAACAAAATCCATCTATATGCTGTCTACAAGAAACCCATCTCAATTTCAAGGACAGGCACCAACTTAAAGTGAAGGGATGGAAGAAAATATTCCAAGCAAATGGTACCAAAAAGAAAGCAGGAGTTGCTATTCTAGTATCAGATAAAATAGACTTCAAAGCAAAAGAAATCAAAAGAGACAAAGAGGGCCACTACATCTTTATTAAAGGAACAATTAACGATGAAGACCTCACAATCATGAATATATATGCACCAAACGCCAGCGCACCAAACTTTGTAAAGACAACTCTTCAGGACTTCAAGGCTCAAATTAACCCCAGCACAGTAATAGTAGGGGACTTTAATACCCCACTAAGTCCTTTAGACAGATCAACAGGACAAAGGATAAACAAAGAGACATCTGAACTGAATGATACAATACACCAACTGGATCTCACAGACATCTATCGAATATTTCACCCAAACACCAGAGAATACACTTTCTACTCAGCACCCCATGGAACATTCTCCAAAATAGACCATATACTGGGACACAGGGAAAAACTCAAAAAATACAAAAAGATTGAAATAATTTCATGCATTCTATCAGACCACAGTGCAATAAAGCTCAATATCAATACCAGGATAAGCCCTACACCGTACAAGAACACATGGAGACTAAACAACACTCTACTGAATAATGAATGGGTCAGGGATGAAATAAAGAAAGAAATAAAAACATTCCTGGAACTGAATGACAATGATAATACAACACAGCAAAACCTATGGGACACTTTAAAGGCAGTCCTAAGAGGGAAGTTTATAGCTCTAAGTGCCTACATTAAAAAAACAGAAAGAGCACAAGTGAATGATCTAACACAGAGGCTTAAAGTACTTGAGAGAGAACAACAAATGAACCCTAAACGCAGCAGACAAGAAGAAATAACAAAAATCAGAGCAGAAATCAATGAAATAGAAACAAAGAAAACCATACAAAAAATCAATCAATCAAAAAGTTGGTTCTTTGAGAGAATAAATAAGATAGACAGACCTCTAGCCCAGTTAACTAAAAGAAAAAAAGAACAACTCCAAATCAATAGAATCTGTGATGAAAGGGGAAATATCACAACAGACAATGAAAAGATCCAGACAACCATAAGAGATTACTTCAAAAACCTATACTCTACTAAATTTGAAAACCTAGAAGAAATGGATGAATATCTGAAAACCTGGGAACCACCAAAGCTGAACCAAGAAGAGATCGACAGCTTAAACAGTCCAATAATATATGAGGAAATTGATGATGTAATAAGCAGCCTCCCAAACAAAAAATGCCCAGGCCCAGATGGTTTCACAGCAGAATTCTATAAAATATTTCAAAAAGACCTACAACCATTACTACTCAAGCTGTTTAGAAGGATACAATTGGAGGGAGTTCTCCCAGATTCCTTCTATGAAGCCAGCATCACACTAATACCAAAACCAGGCAAAGATGCAACCAAAAAGGAGAACTATAGACCCATCTCCCTAATGAACACAGATGCCAAAATTCTAAACAGGATACTGGCAAATCGCATACAGACACACATCAAGAAGATCATCCATCATGACCAAGTTGGATTTATACCAGAGATGCAGGGATGGTTCAACATACGAAAATCAATAAACATCATCAAGCATATAAATGGACTGAAAGACAAAAACCACACCATCATCTCAATTGATGCGGAGAAAGCCTTTGACAAAATTCAACATCCCTACATGTTTAAAGTCCTGGAAAGAATTGGATTGGAGGGATCATTCCTTAATGTAATCAAAGCCATATACAGGAAACCCACAGCCAATATCATCCTAAATGGGGAAACGACAGCGGCATTCCCTTTAAGGGTAGGAACTAGGCAAGGCTGCCCTTTGTCACCACTCCTCTTCAATATAGTGCTTGAAACCCTTGCTAGGGCAATAAGGCAAGAAAAGGAAATTAAAGGAGTTCTAATAGGAAAAGAGGAAGTTAAACTATCCCTTTTTGCTGATGATATGATTGTATACTTAAGGGATGCTAAGAACTCCACCAGTAAACTCCTAGAAATGATTAAGAACTTCAGTAAAGTGGCAGGATACAAAATAAATCTAGAAAAATCAGTAGCCTTTCTTTACACCAACAATAAGCAACTGAAGAAGGACTACAAGGAGACCTTCCCACTTAAAATAGCCTCAAAAACAATAAAATACCTAGGAACAAACCTAACCAAACACACCAAGGATCTCTACAACAAAAACTTTAAACCTCTGAAGAAGGAAATTGAACAAGACATCAGAAGATGGACAAACCTCCCATGCTCATGGATTGGGAAAATAAATATAGTAAAAATGTCCATTTTACCTAAACTCATATACAGATTTAATGCAATCCCAATCAAAATCCCCAAGAGCTTCTTCACAGGTTTGGAAAAAAAAATCCTCAATTTCATTTGGAAAAACAAGAGACCCCGAATAGCCAGAGCAACCCTGAGCGAAAAGAGCAATACAGGGGGGATCTCTATACCAGATTTAAAACTATACTACAGGGCTATAGTTATAAAAACAGCTTGGTACTGGCACAAAAACAGATCAGTTGACCAATGGAATAAAACTGAAGACCCAAACCTGAGCACATACAACTTCAGCCACCTCATATTTGATAAAGGGGCCAAGAAGACACAATGGAGGAAAGACAGCATCTTCAACAAGTGGTGCTGGCAAAACTGGATCACCACTTGCAGAAGAATGAAGCTAAACCCCTACCTCTCGCCTTGCACAAAAGTCAATTCCAGATGGATTAAAGACCTCAACGTGAAACCCAAAACTCTGGAGGTAATAGAAGAAAAACTTGGCAGCAGACTACAAGACATAGGTGTAGGAAAAGACTTCCTAAATCAGACAGCAGCTGCACAAGAAATAAGATCGATAATTGACAAATGGGACCTCATTAAACTCAAAAGCTTCTGTACATCAAAAGAAACAATAAAGGAAGTAAAGAGAAAACCCACTGAGTGGGAAGAAACCTTTACTGCAGATACATCTGACAAAGCATTAATTTCCAGAGTATACAAACTACTGAAAAAACAAAGAAAAAAGAAAACAAATGAATCACTCAAAAGATGGAGCAAAGAGCTGAATAGAGACTTCACAGAGGAGGAGCTAGAGATGGCTGAGAAACATCTTAAAAACTGTTCAACGTCACTAATAGTTAGGGAAATGCAAATTAAGACCACTCTAAGATATCACCTCACCCCGATAAGACTGGCCAGGATCAAGAGAACAAATGATACCAAGTGCTGGAGAGGTTGTGGGGAAAGGGGAACACTCATCCATTGCTGGTGGGAATGTAAACTTGTACAGCCACTATGGAAAGCAGTGTGGAGAACCCTTGGAAGACTCAAAATGAGCTTGCCATTTGATCCAGTCATACCACTCCTAGGTATATACCCACAAGACTCATCTTACTGCAGAAATACATGCACAGCTATATTTATTGCAGCTCTGTTCACAATAGCAAAAAGCTGGAACCAACCCAAATGCCCCTCAACTGCTGAGTGGATAGAAAAAATGTGGTACATGTACACAATGGAGTTCTATGCAGCAATAAAGAAGGATGATATCATGAACTTTGCAGGTAAATGGATGGAGCTGGAGGATATTATATTAAGTGAAGTAACACAATCACAGAAAAACAAACGACGAATGGTATCCCTCATATGTGGATGCTAGCATCAATAACCCAGTTATTAATATTTCTTGTGAAGAGGGATGCATATTAAAAGAACAACAACAGAAAGACTGCATCAGAAAACTGACTGAAATGGTGAACTGGGAGGGGTGGGAGGGGCGGGAGAGGGACATGGGTCTATATTCTATTAATGTATATTTAATTTAAAATTATATGGTATTTTACTCAAAATTTATATAACAATAACTTTGGGATTAACATATACAAATGTTCTCTATAATTTTTGTGTTATGCAGTATCAGCTTGTAACATCCTCTTTTACCTGTAGGATAACTTAACTAAAGGATTTAAGTTTGCTTCCCAAATTAACATCATGCACCCCCCCAAAAAAAAAAAATGGACAAATTTGATGAAATTTACACCTTGATCCCTGCCTATAGGTATGTATACTACAACTGCCTTTTTGAGACTCATGGGTCAAAAAATAAAATAAAATTTAAAAAGGGGAGATACAGTTACATATTAAACCTTTTTGTCAAAAACTTTCAATTTAATCTTAAGACTAACCATGGGAAAAGATTTGTATGTTCCCACAGGTCAAAACGTCACCAACTCAAAGGCTGAGAAAGAAAGGATACAGCCTTCCGTCGTGTAGGTTGTACCAAGAAATACCAGCAGAGAAGTTCACCCATCTTAACACTAAAAGGAAGAAAAGCCTCAGACTGCTACAGGCATCAAACATCTCTGAGGACCATAGGTGTAACATCTGTTTACAGTGAGTCCTAATGAACTTTACCTTCTAGGTGCAGCACAGTTTCAATATGAGAGACCTCCTTACCTCTTTTTCATAGAACAAAGAAAAACAGGGTGGTAATGAAGTCATCCTTTAACGGTAAATTAGAGCTGACTGTTATAGAAGTAATCTCTTATAAAACTGGAAAAACTGCTTTCTTTAATTGACTAATATACATAGGAACTGTAAAAAGGATTATTGTCTATTCAGAAACAAATATAATACTAAAGTCTCTTTAAGTAGTTCATATAATTAATACAAGAGAGCACTGATAGCAGCAATGGATTATTCTGCCAAGGAGATGCTAGCCAGGGGACCCAACCCCCCCCCCCAAAAAAAGGTTAAGGCTTATTGCCTGTAAACTGGGATATCTGCAAGAAAAGAGGTGGTAAGGTCTGCCCTGCTGTCAATGACCTAATGTAACCATGGGAGGATTGTATCGAGATCGCACTTACAAGTATACAGTTGGTCTCTGGAATACCAGAGAGTGTTACCAAAGGCCACTGAACTAATAAAGCAAAGGTTAGTCTCCTTGAGTCAAGCAAAACTCCGCCACCAACATCAGCTACACCCCAACTGCTTGGTGATACTGTGCAGCAGAGGCAGCCATATGTCTGTATATCCCAACTTTATTTGATTATTAGCTCTCTCCTTGGACAAATAACTCGAGGATGTTGCCACAAGCTTATACCTTCTAGCGATTAGGAGATATATATGCCACAGTAAGGCCTTGTCATCTCTCTCAGGGGGAAAAAGAAAAGTAATTCAGGGATTAAGACACCATCCAGACATCTGTGTCTATACCAAAGTAACCTACCATAATAACTAGCAATGTTTAAATACATATATATCTAACCGCTTGTGCTTCATTAGTAGGATTGGAAGCCTGTCCCTGGGCAATCGGGCAGCCCATGAAAGGAAACAGCCAGAACTGATTAGAGTCCAAGACGACATCTCCAGACAAAGTAGACTGTTGTGCTTCTTGTCCACCTGTGCCCCATCTCTAAGCCTAAGGAACAATCTGTGGAAGAGGGGGAGTGGTATATTGTAGGAGCGGCGATTGGGGTGAACGGTAAAACTATGACAATATAGTCTGGACACTTATTTGATCAACTTGATTGAACATTCAAGCCCCTCCAGCTAGATGGTGGGAGCCTTGGGCTCTGTGGGCTGGGACACAACTGCTTGCAAATTGGTTTTATATGCAGGAATCTTGTGCTGGAAAAAAAAAAAAGGAGCTAGATACTGACATTTGAACTAACTGGGAATATAAAATGCTAGTTGTTTTATTTATAGTTTGTATTGGGTTGGTCTCTATATTTTTCTGAAATACACAACATCACAGTGTAACACTTTCTTTTACTTGTAGGACAATTTAAAGGAATTAAGCTTAAATTTTTACTTCCCAAATAAGTAGAAGTCTTAGTCCAGTCATATAGCGTTAAAGAGCAAAGTGTTTATTGGGTAAAATTTATTTAGCAGGTACTCAACTCTGCCCAAGCTTTATCCACCAAGTATAGGATATTTTAAGGCTTAGTGAATTGTTTAGATTAGTTAAATTTAGGTGTAGGTTTTGGTGGAAATGGTAATACAATTGAACTAATTGGGAATATAAAATGTTAATTGTTTTATTTATAATTTGTATTGGGTTAAGGTATACAAATGGCCTATATATTTTTTCTGAATTACACAACATCACATTATAACACTTTCTTTTACTTGTAGGACAATTTAAAGGAACTAAGCTTAAATTTCCTTCCCAAATAAGTAGCATACAGTCAATGAGAAACAGTTTGGGTAAATTTAATGAAAGCTTATGCCTTGGCTCCTGTTTATGGGTATGTGTAATACAACTTAGGCATCTATAGGTCAAAACATAAAAATCTAAAAAAAAAAAAAAAAAAGAGGGAGGTGGGAGGTGGGGTACTATCCTTTCTGGGATACAAATGGAAAACTCTGTGTTTCAATCCTATTGATAAATTTTCAATTTTTCTGATCTTGAAAATAACAATGGGAGGAGAATTTTATGTTCCCACAGGTAAAAGTCACCAATCTAAATGCCTGAAAACATACAACTTATGGCTGTGCAGGATGAACTGGGGAATGTCAGCAGAGAGGTTGACCCATCTGAACACTAAGGAATGAGGAACATCAGACTGCCTGAGACACGGTCACTGAGCATCTCTCTGAATAATATTGGGGTTGACTGTTAATAATGGACCCTAATGCTGAGAAACCTTCCTACCTCCCCCCCCCTTTTTTTTTCTTTTTTTTTTGAAAAAAGAAAAACAGGATGGTAATGAAACCACTCCCAAACTGTAAACTAGAGCCAATTGTTACGGTGGTAATTTCCTATAAAACAGGCACAACGTATTAACTGATTGATAGGCATAGGAACTGTGAAAGGATATTTCTCTATCTAGAGCCAAATTCAATAGTAAAGTGTTTATAAGTTGTGTAATTAAGCAAAATATATTACTACAGGAAAGCTCTGACATCAGCAATGAATTATTCTGCCTAGGAGATGTTGGCTAGGGGATTCAAACCCGCCCCCCCAAATTATAAAGGCCTTTTGCCTATAAGTGGGATATATGCAAGGAGAAAGGCAGTAAGTCCCTGTTGTCGAAGACCTGGTGTGAGCATGAAAAATGTTATGAGACGTCACTTGCTAGCGTACAACTGGCCTCTGAAATGCTAGAGAGCGTTACCAAAGGCCACTAAAGCAATACAGCAAAATATTGGTCTCCCTGAGACAAGCAAGACTCCTCCGTCAATATCAGCTACACCTCAACAGCCTGGAGATACTGTGCAACAGTGGCAGCCAAGTGTCTATATATATCCCAAATCTATTTGGCTATTAGCTCTCTCCTTGGAGGAATAACTCACAGCGGATGCCACAAGCTTATGTCCTCTAGTGGTTAGGAGATGTTATAAGCCACAATAAGAACTTGTCACCCTTTATAGAGAAACCACAGTTTGCGGATTAGCATACCATCCAAGCATCTGTGTCTATGCTCACAGCTTAGCTTGACATAATAAGTGGTACTGCTTAAATGCCTGTACATCCAATAGCTTGTGCTTTGTTAGTATGACTAAAAAGGGTATCACTGGAAAAGCTGTCAACCCATGAAGGGAAACAACCTGAACAGACTGGAGTCCAAAATGACAACTCCAAAGAAATTAGACTGTTTTCTTCTCACCCACTTGTGCCCCTTTCCCAAAGCCCAGGGAACAAACTGCGGAAGAGGAGGCGTGGTAGATTGTAAGGGCTGTGGAGAGATAGGGGTGAATCATGAGACTATAGGAATATAGTCTGGACACCTGATTGATCAACATGCCTGTGCATACATGCTTCTCCAACTGGACTATGGGAACCTTGGGTTGTTCAAAATTTGGACATAGAGACTTGCAAAATGCACCAATTACTTAATTGTATGACATACTGAGTAACATCATTGTTATCTGCAAACAACTGTGTCATTGTATTATAGAATCCCTTAAAAATAAAAAAAATTAAAAAAAAAGAACTCATATAGTAATACAACATAAAATTATTATGAAAAATTCAAGGAACTTCCCCAAAGCAGTAGGCAGCACTAAATAATAATGAAGGAAGAAATTAATGAAATATAGACAACAAAATATAGAGTCAGTCAAACAGCAGAAGCATTCTATGAAAAGATAAACAGGATTAATAAATCTCTAGAGAAACTAACCAAATGTGAGAGAGATGTATCCAAATTAATAAAATTAGAGATTAAAGTGGGCAGTAAAAAGAGATACCAATGGAATTTAGAAGAAAGCGAAGGAGAAATTTGAAAAATATTAAAAATTGAGAAAATTGAGAGAAAAGTAGATAAATTCCTAAAGACATTTAAACTACTAAAATTAAACCAGGAGAAGACATGGAGGGAAGGCTAGACAAGGTAAGGGGAGAGAGGAGAGATAAACAATACCTAGCTATGGTAAAAAAAAAAAACCCTGATGGAAATATACTAACAATTCAATAGTTAACAATCTATTGAAAAATTACTCATATAATATCTCTACATGAGTCCATGTGTAAAGATGAAGGCTACATAACAAGAAGAAATACCAGACAGGAGAAACCTTCCTTTGAGTCCTTGGCCAGTGTAGTCCAAGAGACTCCCAAAATTATACAGGCTATTGCCAGAGCCCTTGATTGTCTCCCAGAACTTGAAGGTAAGACCCTATTGCTGAAGACAGGACAAAGTTTGGAAACTGGATTTGAAGCAAAAGAGCTGGAACTGACATGGAAGCCATCTCCCCTGAAGGCTATGTCCCACAGCTTTGAAGACAGCCACTAAGGGAGACCATCAATCAGTGGTCCAACATCAGCTTTAAGACCATATATCCTATCCATGCCAATGACCAGCACAGCATATGGCATCAGTGGAATAGGGGCATTTTTATCATGGGGGAATCAATGGATAAGTAATTGGACCTAAAGCCCACTCAGTGGGAGGAACTCATGTGTGGTACTGTAAACAGAGCCATATACACACAACTGGAAAGGCCATAGATCTTAGAGAAATCCCCAAGTTTGACACATCCCTAGGCTAAGGTAATACCTTATGAACTGCAAGAGGTATCCTTATGTTTACAGACAAATATCCCAGACATCACTAAAAAAAGCTGCTTATTTTGCACCAAATGAAGAATAGTACAGAGTCCCACAACTCTTCACATTCAAATATGGTCTGTGAATTGCTCATGCCTAGGCTACACATCTACAATGCAACCTCTACATGTAAGGTCCACAGAACAAGGATCCAAGAAGACATTAACTTCCTAACTCTCATTAAGGAAGCTCCCTGATGCAACAGGAGGCCAGGAACTCAAAAGGGCCTGAAAGGCCAAACTGTGGAGATTAGGAATCTACAGAGTGTGGTTCCATGGATAGGTCATCTATATTCAGCTTCATCCACCTAAGGCTCAGGGGACAGTGTGGAAAAGGGTGTGGAAAGATTGTAAAAGCCAGAAAGGTAGTGCAAGACCAAATGGAAATGAATCCTACAAACTCCTGAGACCCTGTTCATATGAACATACAGCATTGGTATCACTGTGGACAAGACCCATGTATGCTCAACTGGAAAAAAAAAACACAGCATGGAACTGTAGAATTGGGTAGCAGAGTCAATCTTGGCTGAAGAAATATTGGCAGCTGATTGAAGTTGGGTAAGACCTGGCTTTCTTTAGGAAAAGGACTCTGGATAAGCTGACCAGAGCTCAGGGCATTAGGAATGGGCAGAGAGAATAGTTTGGCACAATGGACCCTAGAACAAATGACAGAATGTGTCAACTCTGGGTGTGGGGGGCTGCTGTGAGAGCTTGCCAGTAGAGATGTGGGTATAAAGAGGATTAAGACTGCTTGAAAAATTATGTATTAAATGCACACAAATTCAATAAAATTTCTATAAAAATCTTAAAGAAATTTATGACAAGCAACAATGTTGGAGCTTTGAAAATTATCTCCTGATAAAGAAAAGACCAGGAATGGATGGCTTCATTGCTGAATTCAGCTAACTACTAATACTCATCAGGCAGAATGAACATCCTACAGAACACTTCATTCAGCAGCTATGGAGCACACATTCTCAGTAGCTCATGGAAGTTTGAAAACATCCCACATTCCAGGCCACCAAGCAAACCTTAACAACTATGAAAATTCTATGAATCCTGTGTGATTATACAGAAACTGCCCAAGAGTGAAAAATAAACACTTGGTCAGTCAGTCATTGGGGAAGGTAGGGAGGAAAGATTAAAATTTCCTAATATCAAATGAAAGCACAATTTACAAGATTCTTTGAGCTATATCCAAAGTAGTCCCAAGAGAAAAGTTAATAACTTCGAGTTCTTTTACTAAAATAGATCAGAGTGGGGTCTGCAGAAAATGGCTCAGCTTTAATCACAAGGGAAATGTAAGTTAAAACTGTTTTGATAGTTCATCTCATCCTGTTTAGAATGGCTATCATAAAGAAAGTAGGCTGGGGAGACTAATTTGCCACAATAGACCCTATAACAAATGACAGTATATATTAACTTGAGGGGGGGCATGGGAGGGTGCCAATGGAGAACTGTGTATAAAGCTGATTAAGACTGATTGAAAATTATGTGTGAAATACACAAAAATTTCAATAAAAAGAAATAAAAATAAAATAAAAGAAAATGAATGCTGGTGAGGATGTGAGGAAAGATGAACCTTTATTTCAAGCACTGTGGATGGGGGATCCACTACTCTGTCCACTGTGGAAATCAGTCAGTGTTGAAGAGCTTCAGAAACTAAAGCTTGAGATTCCATATAATACTTTTGTGTTGTAGGCATCTCAAAAGGAGCAAATATATTCAGAAGAGAGACTGGACATGTGCACCCCTCCTTTGACTATCAGACACACAAAACAATGGTCCACATTAGGAATCTCTCGCTGGTGGAAAGAAAAGGTTGGACCTTGGTGACAGCCAGAAGTGAAACTTGTCTCCATGAAAGGTAGTTCACAAAATTCTAACATCTTGTCAGACCACCTTACAGAAGATACTAGAGCAGGGACAATAATGGGGAGTGACATCTGGACAAAAACTGCTTGCCCTCTATATACACCTAAACCAGCGTCAGTCCCTAATGTGGGCTTGGGGGTCACTGGGCCTCCTTATTGTTTCCCTTCTCACCCAGTGTAGTCCCACTAGATCCTTTCCCTGTTTTTCACTGTTAATTGGAATATTTGGGACAGGTGTCTGAGTCTTGTTTGTGAGAACCGCCAAATCCAGGCTTTGACCCTATAACCTCCAGTAACAATACCACTCTTGGGTATAATACCCAAAGGACTCTAAGTCAACACATCACAGAGGCAGTTATAGATGCATGTTTATTGCTAGATGCTCATCAACAGATAAAGGGATAAAGAAAATGTAATATATCCATATGTATACACACAAAGGAATGTTTTATAGTTATAAAGAAAAATAAAACCAAACATTGCATGAAATTGATTAAAATTGGACACCAGTATGTTAAGTGAAACAAGCTAGAATCAAGGACAAATACTGCATGTTTTTCCTCATATGTGGACTTTAGATTTAAGTGTGTATATGTGTGCGTGCGTGTGTGTGTATGTGTGTGTGGGGGGGAGAAAGAATTAGAGAATTAGACAAGGGATTATAAGAGGACAGGAAGAGAAATGAGTACTGTGGGGTAACGGGATGCACATGTCGTGAGAACAGAGGGTGGGCTATTTGGAGGGAGGAAGGGTGCCAGAAAAGGAGGGGAATTGGAGAATGGGAAGAGGATAAATAAGACCAGAGTAAAATGATGTATGTGTGTGATGAGAATGCTACGATGAAATCTCTCATTTTCAATGGTAAATTTAAAATGAATAAAAATCAAATTACACAAAACTGTTGCAAAAATTTTATTTTAAAAGTGATGATTAATAACTTTATACTTTTGATAGAAATGGTAAAAACGCACCAAAAAACCTGCTATCTGCTATGCATTGAAAGGATGAATAAGTTTGGTCTTATTTTCCTGAATTCTTTAATTAATTAATTTGAATGCTTTTTTTTCCTGCCACAGTTTTCTGCTTTTCCTTCAATCCAATTTAGGTTTTGTTTTCAGTCTTTACAGCCATAGTTTCCTAAAAATTGTTTGAGCCATGTTTGTCACAGCTGTTATCAATGTCTTCCCATCTGCTTTCTATCTTTAAAGGACTCCTCAAAATGTGTATGCCCGTCATGTTAGGCATTATCTAGATCTACATAATGTCTATATGCATACATTTACATAATATATATCTGAAGGGATGGATGTGCACATTTATATATACATATGTACTCTTTCCTTTAACTTCAAAGGACTTGCTGCAAAAGAGAATGTGGGAGCAGGTGCACATTTTATGATCTTGATTTACTTTTGCCAGTATTTTTTTTACATTTGAAGACTTAGAGGCAAATAGAGAATGCTAGATTTTCTGTTGTCCATTTGGCCATATTTCCTATGCTTCTCCTCTGTCCATAACTTAAAGATGGAGAAGGAGACATTCCCTAGCATTCCTTGCAGTAAACTATCATGCCATACCCTGTAATAGCACACTTGAGCAATTAGAAATCTTTGTTGTTCCTGATATTTAGCATGGAACACATGACCATTAGTGATGAGAGATGAGCTTTCATGGATGACCTGTGTCAGCCTTTGCTTTGAAGTGGCAGCATCCTGTTTCCTGATGGTTTGAACACTGGCTGTATTACTTATTTTTTCTGTTGCTGTGATATAGTATTTGACAAAACCAACTTAAGGAAGGAAGGGTTTCTTTTGGATGACAGTTCTAGATAACAGCTCTAGATAACAATTCTAGATAACATGGTGGAGAAGTCATGGTGGCCGGTGCATGAGGCATCTGGTCATACTGCATCCACAGTCAGGAAGTAAAAGGGGTGGGCGTTGAAGACTAGTGCTTAGCTTGCTTCATCTTCTATATTTGGTCAAGGACTCCAGCCCATGGAATGGTGCAACTCACCTTTAAGATGGGTCTTCTAATCTGAATTAATCAGTTGTGAAGGTAGGCCCTAGCAGATATTCGAAGAGATTTGTCTTCTATGTGATTCCAGATCCCGCCAAACTGCAATCAGTATTAACCATCACACTGGCAATGACTTCCTTGAGCTTAGTGTAACCAGTTATCCAATGGATTTGTAATTCCTCAATCATTACATCATTTTCTGTTTGAATTACTTCTGCTTATTTGTTCTCCTGACAAAACTCTGATCCATAAACTTTCAACAACTTGTCCAAGGTTCTATGTTTAATCAGGATTTGAACTCACTTTTGTCCTACTTTTGATCTCAAGTACTGGTGAGTTACAGATCTTTATTTTCTTCTGACCACCCTGGATACTTTACATTTTAAAATGGTGAGTAGAATATTTGACAATTTGACATTCATATTGGAGGATGAGGTCATATACAGACACACACACACACACACACACACACACATACGGCTTCATATTACTTTATATTACTTTGACATTTTAAAAGCTAATTTGTAGGAGTCTAGAATAAATTAAAACATACAATTAATAAGAACAAAAGAAGCAAAAGTATTTGATAATTTTAATTATTTTTTGTTATTTCTCATAGCCATGGGTTAAAGAAGGAGGAGAGAAAGGAAAATGAGCTCCAGAGATAGCTCAGTCAGTAAAGTTCTTGCTGTGCAAGTCTGAAGACCTGAGCTGAATCCCCAGAACCTACATAAAAAGCTGGATATGTTGGCAGCCACCTGTAAACCCAATCTTCAGGAGGCACAGACAAGAGCATCTCTGGAGCTCACTGGCTAGCCAGCTAGTTGAATTAATGTACTTCAAATGCAATGAGAAACCTTGTCTCAAAAAAGAGGTGGAAGGAGCTGTATTTACTGGTGATGAACTCACAGATGGTTTGCTATTTACATTTTTTAACAAAAGGAAATGCACAGATTCAGTTACTAAAAGATGCATTCACATTCTTATATAAGTGTCACCCGAGGTTCTATCCATGGGTGCTGAGTGAAGCATCCCTAATAAGATTAAGCTCTTGAGCCGGAAGCTACACACTGCCTGATTTAAAATATGTCCAGTAGGCCATCTAATTTTCTTCTGATGCCTTATTTGAAAAATAGAGATGAATAAATATTTGGAATGTTTAAAAAATAAGTTTGGGGCTAGGAGTGGTGGCGCAAGCCTTTTATCTTAGCACTCAGGAGGTAGAGGCAGGTGGATCTCTGTGAGTTCAAGGCCAGCTTGGTCTACATAGCAAGTTCCAGGCCAGCTGGGGCTACAGGGAGATACTGTCTCAAAAAGACTAAAAAACAAGTTGGGGAATGCCTGAGGAAGATATTGATGCCAACCTCTTATCTCCACAGGAACACAAACAGGAGCATTTACACACACATATGCACACAAATAAATAAAGGGAAAACAAGAATTTGACTGTGATTTGGAGTAATATAACCTAGTTATCCAATTAAAGCCACCCATCCTGTATTCATATGTATGAATATTTTTGAAATATTCAAGTCTAGACATTTTCAACATTTGGTATTCAGAATGGAGTGATTTATGACAGTCCTTACTTTGACTCAGAAGAATAACAAATCATACTGTTGTTACTGCCATTAAAAACCTGCCATCATTTTGTCAAAGCTAATAATTATATTTAGAAGCACCTTATTTGTACATTACATTGTTGATATTTCACAAGAAGTCAATTTTAGTTTTTTTCTAAAACCTCGCTATGCACCAATGTTTTACTTGTCTATTTATCAATGTGTTTTAAAATTTTCTTAGAAAGCAAAAGTTGGCTTAACAACAAAGAACTTGATATAATTGCAAAATTAATGCCTACACTATGCATCAAAAATCTGTATTGCAGAAGAAAAGCCCCTAGAGCTTCTACTTGTGTTGCTATGGGGACAGGGTTTCTAGATGGAATCAAAAAGAAAATTAATTTATTTGCTTGTTTCTTTTGCATACCTTTGCTCTGTATTTATAAATGGCCAAATGTTACATATTGAACAAAAATAACAGATGGAAAATTGTTATTCTAGTATTTATTACAGTCTTAAAATTGTATTAGATAACAAATCACATAGGTGCATAAACAAGCCAACTAATAAACAGTACAGATTTTTTTTAATGGTTCAGACAAATTGAAGATGATCTCAACTTTCTAAATTAATGGGCAAGGCTTTCCCTACTTCATTCCCTTGCATCTAGATATGTGTGTGCCAGGCACACCAAATAAAATTATTGGATGGTAAAAATAATATTAAATGCATCCAAATGTTGGCACAATAACAAATCATTATGTGGTTAAAGCAATGGAAATCAGAAAAGCAAAATTTGTCAAGTTGTTCCTCCCCGGAAGGGAACTTACCAACCTGAATTTTGATGAAAGCAGCTCTAAAAGGTGAAAGAACAGAAACCAAATTCTGAAACCCAGCTAAGCAACTAAGCAGACCCTGCCCTATCGGCAGGTGGTCACATGCACAGAATGAGAATGGCCTGAAGAGAGGCTGGGCTTCCTTCCATCCACCTCAGTGGAGTAAGGCTTGCTTTGTAATTGACTAGTGCATGGGAAGTTTTTGAAAACTTGTGGGCATTGACCACTTGCATAGGATTTTTTATGTCAGATTCATAGTACCTGGTAATTTCAGAAATCCTCAAACAACAAATTTAATTTGCTCTGGTCATGAAACGATAATGACTGTAGACAAACAAATTGCCAAACATCTCTGGAGCAATGTACCTTTGTGCTGGATAGCTTTAGTGTCAACTTGACATACCTGGGTTGAGGGAGCCTCAATTAGGGAACTGGCTCCATTGGATTGGCCTGTGGCCACATCTGTGGAGTACTGTCTTGATGGTTGAGCAGTGTCAGAGGGTCCGGCCCATAATGAGTGGTGCCACCCTGGGCAGGTTGTTGTGTACGGTATGAGGGCAGGTTGGGCATGAGCCAGGGGGGCAAGGCAGTGAGCAACATTCCTCCATGGCCTGTGCTTCAGCTTTTGACTCCAGGTTCTTGCCCTGAGTTCCTGCCTTGGGCTCCCTAAGTGATTAACTGTGACCCAGGAGATGTAAGCTGAATAAACCCTTTCCTCCCCAAGTTGGTGTCAGTCAGAGTGTTTTGTCACAGCAATGGAAGATAAACTAGAACAACCTTCTTTCAAGTTTTTTTTTTGTTTTGTTTTTGTTTTCTGTTTATTTTTGAGACAGTGTCTCCCTGTAGTCCCAGCTGTCCTGGAACTCACTCTGTAGACCAGGCTGGCCTTGAACTCACAAAGATCCACCTGCCTCTGCCTCCCAAGTGCTAGGATTAAAGGCATGC
>VZQC01007685.1:82381-106327 GCA_009823505.1 Rhizomys pruinosus | reverse complement strand
GGGGGGGGGGTTGCTGCTCTTTAGCCCGTGCCCTGGTACCTGAGCTTCAGCTGGTCTTGGGAGATGTCAGATCTCAAGACTCACACAACCCTACCTTTTATGGCAGCTGGGAGGATAACTCTGCCCCCAAAGCCACAAAAGCCAGTTAAGCCAAAGACAACTGGATTAACTAGATTAAGTCAATCAACAATCAGCCTTCCTGAAGTACCCATTTCCTACCTACCTTCCTGTGCTTCAGCTGGTCTTGGGAGATCTCAAATCTCAAGATTCACACAACCCTACCTTTTATACCAGCTGGGAGGATAAACCGCCCCCACAACCACAAAAGCCAATTAAGCCAAAGACAGCTGGATTAACTAGATTAAGTCAATCAACAATCAGTCTTGCTGAAGTACCCAGTTCCTACCTACATTCCTGCGCTTCAGCTGGACTTGGGAGATCTCAGATCCGATTTTGTTTTTTAATACATTTGCCTAGCCTGAGTCTTTTGACTGGGGAATTTAGTCCATTGATATTAAAAGTTATTATTGAAAGATGTCTATTTGTTCCCATCATTTTAGTTTGTTTGCCTTCTTAGTCTAACTTTCTGTTTCCACATATATGTCTTCATTTAGCTTCTTTATGTTGCTGCTTGGGTATAGTAATTCCTTTCTTCAGCTCTTTGTATTGCTTCAAGTATTCTCTGAAGGGCTTGTTTTCTGGAAATGAATTCTTTCAGCCTATTCATGTTATGGAAGATTTTTCTTTTCCCTTCAATTATAATGGATATTTTTACTTGGCAAAGTAGTCTGGGTTGACATCTATAGTCATTTAGAACTAGGAATACTTTGGTCTAGGCTCTTTTGGCTTTAATAGTTTGGAATGAAAGTCAGGTTTAATTTTCATGGGTTTTCCTTTATATGTGACTTGTTTTTCTTTTGCAGCTTTCAGTATACTTTTTTTGTTTCTGTACATCTAATGTTTTTGCTATGATATGCCATGGGCAGTTTCTTTTCTGGTCCTGTCTACTTGGTGCTCTATGTACTTTTTGTATTTGTATGGGTATGTCTTTCCTTAATTTGGGGAAATTATCTTCTACAGTACTGTTGAAGATCTGGTCAGTATCATTATCCTGAGTTTCTTCTACTTCCTTGTATGCCTATGATGCATAAATTTGGTCTGTTCATGGTGTCCCTTAATTCTTGCATGTCCCATTCTTCTGTTTTTTTAAATTTTTATGATCTTTGGTTGAACAGTCCAATTGTTCAACTTCCTCATCTAGTATTGATATTCTGTTTTATATTTAACTCATTCTATTGGTGAGGCTTTCTCCTGTCATTTCAAATTGGTTTGTTGAGTATTTCACTTCCTTCTTCATTTTAGTCTGAATTTTCTTCAATATTTCTGTCTCTTTTCTGAATTCAGTCAGAAGTTTATCTTTATCTTCTTTTAGTTCTTTGATTCGTTTGTGTATTCTTTAAATTTGTTGAATTCTCTGATCACGCTTATGATTGTTCTTTTTTAAATTTTGTGCCTTTGGTTATCTCTAATGGATCCTCATTGTGGAACTCTTGATAGGGACATATTACTTGGATTTTTCATGTCATTATTTTCATTGTGATTTTAGGATGGGTTTTCTTTTGTTGTTTGCTATTTTGGTGTGAAAGTCAAGCCTTCCTTTGTTGAGTTGCATTCTGGTCCTGATTATGTACTTGATGTGCTTTGGATGTTTTTTTGTTGAGTATGAAGGCTGGTTAGTTTAAGCTTCAGGTTATCTCTTTGATTTTATATTGGAGAGACTACATGTTTCTAGTCAAGCTCCTCAGGAGTTCCTGCAGAAGTCTAAGTATGACACCAATTAGATACTTAGTCTCCCTCCTAAAGTCTGGCACCTTCTAGTCAGCAGGCATAGCACAATTTGGGAAGATTGCTAGGGAGGGGTTGGGTTCAAGGTTTTCTCAGGCACTCTGCAAAGGTCTGGAACCTGCAGCAGTGGGAGTTCTCCTGGAATCAGAGTTACAGACGGTTCTCAGCTGCCATGTGGGTGCTGGGGATAGAACCTGGGTCCTCTGCAAGAGCAGTCGGTGCTCTTAACAGTTAGGCTATCTCTCCAGCCCAGCAAATTATATTTCTCTACCAAAACTTCCTTACACAAAAAGGAACCATTCAAAAGTGACTTAAAAAGACCTTCCCATTCACAATAGCCTCAAAAGAAAATACCTGGAAACAAACCTAACCAAAGACACCAAAGATCTCTACAACAAAAATTTAAACCCTTGATGAAGGAGATTGAAAATGACATCAAAAGATGGAAAGACCTCCCATCCTCAGGGATTGGAAAAAATAATAGAGTAAGAATGTCCATTTTACCCAAATTGATATACAGATTTAACACAGTCCCAATCAAAATCCCCATGAGTTTCTTCACAGACTTGGGAAAAAAATCCTTAAATTCATGTGGAAAGACAAAATACCCCTAAAAGCTAAAGCAACCCTGAGTGAAAAATGTAAACAGGGGGTGGGGGTGGTTGGTTTGCCAGATTTCAAGCTATATTACAGGGATATAGTCATAAAGACAGGCTGGGACTGGCACAAAAACAGATCATTGACAAATGGAACAAAACTCAAGACCTAAACTTGAGTTCATACAATTTCAGCCACCTAATATTTGACAAAGGGGCAAAAAAAGCTCAGTGGATGAAGGATAGCATCTTCAGCAAATGGTGCTGGCAAAACTGGATCACCATTTGTAGAAGAACAAAATTAACATCCACTTCTCATTCTGTACAAAAATCAACTCCAAGTAGATCAAATATCTCAACGTGATGCCCAAAACCTTGAAGGTGATAGAAAAAAGGTTGGCAACAACCTCCAAGACATAGGTGTAGGAAAAGACTGTCTAAATCAGACAGCAGCTGTGCAGGAAATAAGGTCAACAGTTGACAAATGGGACCTCGTCAAACTCAAAAGCCTCTGTACAGCAAAAGAAACAATCAAGGAAGTGAAGAGAAAACAGAGAGTGGGATGAAATCTTCACAAGTGATACATCTGACAGAGCATTAACATTCAGAATATATAAACTACTCAAAAACAAAGAAGCAAAAAAAAATGACTCACTCAAAAGATGGAGTAAAGTGCTGAACAGAGACTTCACCAGTGATGAAGTAAAGATGGCTGAGAAACATCTTAAAAAATGTTCAATGTCATTAATCATCAAAGGAAGGCAAATTAAAACTCAGATATTATCTCACTCCATTTAGACTGGCTAAGATCAAGAAAACAAAAGACAGCAAATTCTGGAGAGGTTGTAGAGAAAGGGGAACACTCATCCACTCCTGGTGAGAATGTAAACTCATTACAGCCACTGTGGAAAACAGTATGGAGAACCCTTAAAAAGACTCAAAATGAGTCTACCACCTGACCCAGCCATACCACTCCTGAGTATATATCCACCAGACTCATCCTACTGCAAAGATACATGCACATTTAAGTTTATTGCAGCTCTTTTCACAATAGGGAAGAGTTGGAACCAATTCAAATGCCCCTCTACTGACAAATGGATAGCAAAAATGTGGTACATCTACACAATGGAGTTCTATGCAGTGGTAAAGAAAGATGACATCATGAACTTTGCAGGTAAATGGATGGAACTTGAAGCCATTATGCTAAGTGAAGTACACAGTCCCAAAAAACAAATGGGGAATGGTTTCCTTCATTTGTGGATGCTAGTATCAAATCACCCAATTGAACAGCAAGCTGAGCAACATTATTTATATTTCTTTCTATCTGAAAGCAACTGATGTTATAATGTGAATCTCATAATGAGCCCTAGAATTAACTTCCCACTTACTTTCAGACATGGTAGTTGATGTATATGGATGGAGGGCATATATTCATGTTTTAGAGTAACATAAAATTAAAGGAAAAAATGTGAACTCCTGGACATGTATCGGAGTTAACACGCAGTTTATTTCTGGAGGATATAATTCTGGTACATATATGCTGTGTACATGGGCATACTTTGGAGCTGTACAGTTGGGAGGGAACCAGGCACCATGGGAACTGGGTCAAAGAATGGACTGATGTGGTTGAATTCTGCCTAGATCAATAAGCCTTCACAGAGAAAAACTTTGGAGATACTGAGAGAAGGATGCAGGACACGTATGGCAGAGTACATGAACTGGGATGGGATGGGGAGAATGTGTCTAAAGTGAACTGAAGAATGTTGTATGAAATACAGAAAACATCAATAAAAGTATATTTTAAAAGAAATACAACTGTGATCTGTGCATGTATTTCTAAGAACATTAATAGTCTATTTATTGTTAGAACTTAAAGTGTTGCACATTGAAACTATATTGCAATTTTGCAATTTTAAACAGATTCTGGGGCTGGAGAGATGGCTTAGTGGTTAAGAGCACCTGCCAACTGCTCTTGCAGAGGACCTGGGTTCGATCCCCAGCACCTACCTGATGGCTGAGAACCATCTTTAACTCCAGTTCCAGGGGAATCTGATGCCCTCTTCTGACATGGGTGCATAGACCTGCATGCAGACAGTACATTCATACACATACAAAAATAAATAAAATTTAAAAATAAATAAATAAAGGTGTATCACTTTAAAAACGCATTCTATAATTATGTTTAACATATTGATTTTAAAAATATTTTTGAGAATTTTACACAATGTATTTTGATCATAGTCACTCCAAAATTCTCCCCTTAATTTCTCTAGAAATTACCTCTATACCATCATCTCTCTACCCCACACCAGAGTGCCCTCTTTTTGTAAAAAAACATTAGTAACTCATGAAGTCCAATTTGTGATATCCATATAGTTCTGGGAGTGGGGTCATCCAATGGAGATTGGTCAACCTAGTATAGGAACCACAGCTTAAAAAACTGACTTTCCCTCCCCTTGAAGCCATCAATTTATTCATAGTTCCTCAGGACAAAGGCTCATGAAATTCTTCCTACATCCTACTAGCCTTTTAACTAGCTGGATCTTGAGCAGAAATCCACAGTTGCAATGGAATCATGAGTACAAGTTCCTATCATGTTCAGAAGATGTATTTCACTTTGGTTCTTCCAGACCTCTGGCTCTTACAGTCTTTCTGCCCCCATATTCCATGATGGTTCCTGAGCCTTGGGGTAGGATTATGATATAAATGTCCCATTTGTGGCTGAGCATTCCACAGTCATTTATTTTCTGTACTGGTTGTGAGTTTCTTCAATCACTATTATCCACTGTACAGGAAATTTCCCTGGCGAGGTCTAATCTCTTGGTATATGTGGGAAAACTTAGTTAAGGTAGGTAGCATTCTAAACCAATGGGACCTCCTTGGCCGCACCCATGGGGTGGGGTGTAGTGACGAAAAGGTTTAGGATTTGGCCCTACGATATGCGTCATGCTGGCTATATAACCAGACATTTTGGAATAAATGCTCTCTCTGCAATTGGACCTTAACATGCGTCCATGTGGTGTGCTTTCCTGTGCGTGTTTTCCTCATGGATCGTCCTGGTATTAAATGAGCCCCACCCTACAAGTATAGAGATATTGATTTAGAGGGCAGTTTGATACTATGTGTATTTAGCAAAATAATAGAAGTAGGTTCATGTCTCAGGCCTGTGAACTTCCAAACCATGGTTTCTTGGCCAGATTTGTAGTACCTGTTAAGAATATATTGATTTTGATTTTATGAATAGAGGGACATCAGTTAATACATTGCAACTACTAAATCTAATATTCCTAACACTGAATTACAGTAATCAATTTCCATGTTTAAATACACAAAAATGAAGCAGAACCATTTCGTATGAAGTTTTTCTTCAGAAAATAATTACCTTGAAAATGCCTGAAAGTTTTTCATTCATCCTTTTTAAAAGCATTCTGGTGGTGGGTAATGTAATATGACCAAATAATTTTTTGCCTTTCTTCCTTCTACCTTAGAGGTCTTCCGTCTTGTTATGCTTTTTGCTGTTTTTACTCTTTTCTGAGTTCTAATTAATATATAATAAAACCTTGGAGGTTTTATATATATTAATAATATATATAATCATGATATCAAATATTATCATCTGCAAATTTTCCTTTTGTTCCATGTAATTTACTTTCTTCCACCTCCATTTTCAGGAAAATAGATATTTGGTTTATGCCACTATTGATTAACTTGCCTTTTTTTTTCTTTTTTTTTTAATTGATGCTTTGTGAATTTCATACATCATTTTCTAATTCAGTTCAGGCATATTTCTCCTTCCCTTCCCCCCACCCCACCCTACCCCATCCCAGATCATGCATTCTGCCATAACTGTCCTGCATCTTTCAGTTTTTTTTTCCATTTTTTTAGCAATAAGTGATAATTATTATGAATATGAGCATGCCTTCTGTAACCATATTTGCAAGCAGTTTTTCCAAACCCACACAGCCCGGTCCACCATCCAGCAGGGGGGGCTTGTATGTTCATCAAGTTATCAAATGAGTGCCAGGCTATATTGCTGTAGTCTCACATTACCCCATCACAGTCCTTACATTCTACCATGCCCCCTCTTCTGCTTATTTTGCCATAGGCTTATGTGCTGGATAGTTTTAGTGTCATCTTGACATACCTGGGTTGAGAGAGCCTCAAATGGGGAACTGGCTCCATTGGACTGGCCTGTGGCCACGTCTGTGGAGTATTGTCTTGATTTGTTGAGCAATGTGGAAGGGCCCAGCCCACTATGGGTGGTGCCACCCCTGGGCAGGTTGTTGTGTAGTATGGCAGGCTGAAGGGAGGAAAGTGAACAGCATTCCTCATGGCCTGTGCTTCAGCTCCTGCTCCAGGTTCCTGCCTTGGTTACTGCCTTGACTTCCCTTGGTCTAGGATTATGAACTGTTCAAGAATAATGAATCTTTTCCTCCCAAAGTTGGTGTTGGTCAGAGTGTTTTGTCACAGCAATTGAAGACAAACTACATCAGAAATTGGTACCAGAAGAGTGGGGTATTCTGTGACAGACCTGCCTTGGTGTTTTGGGGAAGGATTGTGGAGGCGTTTGGAACTTTGGGCTGGGAAGATCATTGAATGACTGTCTGCTGTGGAGCTTGGAGCAGTTTTGCTGAGGGAGTTTGTAGAAGATGGAGGCCTGGCTTGTAAAGTTTCTAGTTTCAAAGGGGAGCAGAGATCATCAGGACTGTGTAATCTGTGGGTTCTGGTCAGCGGGGGCTGAAGAATCAGCTGTAAGTAACAAGAGACCAGAACCTGAAGTGAAATCTTTGTTGTACTGGGACAATTGATGCTGGTTAGCTGGGGCTGAAAAATCAGCTGTAAGTAACAAGAGACCAGCATCACTGTGGTGAAATCTTCTGGGAAGAATTTCTTCAGGGTCAGCACACAGAAGCTCTGTTCCAGAAGGGGCCTGAGCCTCCATCTCAAGCCAGAAGCAGGAATTGGTAGTATGTAAGAGTCTCCTATATGGTTCTGGTGTTGAAATTTGAGGGGGGGGGTCACAGAAAGCAGCCGAGGCTTGGCACTGTGAGAGGTCAGGAAAGACCATTGGTGGAAGTGCACCTCAGTTGCAGTGAAGACCCCAGGATTGCAGGGGTCGTGGAGAGAAGCTGAGGCTTTGCACCAGGAGAGGTCAGAAGAGACCATTGGTGAAGGTGCTGCCTCAGTTTCAGTGGTGACCCCAGCTTTTTGGAGATGCCAGGACCGTGGGACAACCATCAAGAGCAGCAGCAGGTGTGGAATGGAGTTGGCCTGGGCCTGTGCCTGTGAGTTGAGCTGTGTGTGCCATGGATAGTAGAGTCAGAGAAAGGGAGCTGCCAAAACCCTTTAGAGCCCAGAAGATCGTGAGTGAATCCCAGGTGTCCAGGCTTGAGCTACTTTGCTGGACATAGGTTTTGTTTGAGTGTGCCTGATTCTTCCCTTTGAAATAAGACAGTACTTGTTTTGGATTTTACAGTAGCCCACAGTTAAGAGACTTTTAACGCACTGTGAACTTTTAAGTGTTTGGACATTTTAATGACTGTGGGGCTTTTAAGGTTGTACTGTCTTAGGTTGTGATTAATGTTAACATCATACTTTGGAGATAAGAACTGGAAAGGTGGTGGTTTAATAGTGATGTGTTTTGTGTGTCAAGTTGACAAGGGGTCAATTGTACTGGATAGTTTTAGTGTCAACTTGACATACCTGGGTTGAGAGAGCCTCAACTGGGGAATTGGCTGCATTGGACTGGCCTGTGGCCATGTCTGTGGAGTATTGTCTTGATTGTTAAGCAATGTGGGAGGGCCCAACCCACTATGGGTGGTGCCACCCTGGGCAGGTTGTTGTGTAGTGTATAAGAGGTCAGGCTGGGCATGGGCCAAGGGAACAAGCCAGTGAACAACATTCCTCCATGGCCTGTGCTTCAGCTCCTGCCTCTAGGTTCCTGCCCTGGGTTACTGCCTTGGGCTCCCTAAGTGATGAACTGTGACCCAGGAGATGTAAGCTGAATAAACCCTTTCCTCCCCAAGTTGGTGTTGGTCAGAGTGTTTTGTCACAGCAGTTGAAGACAAACTACAACAGCTTAGAAAAGGGGCACAGCTGGATGAGAAACAAAACAGTCTACTTTCTCTGGAGCTGTTGTCTTGGACTCTGGTCAATTCTGGCTGTTTTATTTCATGGGCTGACAGTTTGTCCAGGAATAACCTTTTGATCCTACTAATGAAGCACAAGCAATTAGATATATAGATATTTAAACAGTACTAATTGTTCATAGTTTACTTTGGTATAGACACAGATGTTTGGGTGGTATGTTAATCCATGAATTACATTTTTTTTTCTGTTGAATACGACAGGGTCTTACCGTGGCTTAATAACATCTCCTGACCATTAGAGGTGTAAGCTTGTGGCATCAGCCATGGGTTATTCCTCCAAGGAGAGAGCCAATAGCCAATAAGATTTGGGATTACAGGCATATGGCTACCTCTGCTGTACAGTATTTCAGGAAGGTGAGGTGTAGCTGGTGCTGATGGAGGAGTCTTGCTTGACTCAAGGAGACCCATATTTGCTTTATTGGTATAGTGGCCTTTGGTAACACTCTCTGGTATTCCAGAGACCATCTGTACACTTGCATGTGTGGTCTCAATACATCTTTCCCATGTTAACGTCAGGTCTTTGACAGCAGGGCCTTATTGCCTCTCTTCTTGCAGGTATCCCAGTTTAGAGGCAAGGAGCCTTTACCTTTTGTGGGGGCTTGGATTCCCCTGGCCAGCATCTCCTTGTTAGAATAATCCATTGCTGATGTCAGAGCTCCTGCATTAAAATATTTTGCTTAAGTGCATATATTAAGGAGACTTTAGTATTATCTTTGGTTCTGAATAGAGAATAATCCTTTTCACAGTTCCTATGTCTATTAGTCAATTCAAGAAGGCAGTTTTACTGGTTTTATAAAAGATTACCTCTATAATAGTTGTCTCCAATTTATAGTTGGAGAATGATATCATCATCATATTTCTCCTTGTTCTATGGGGGGGAGGTAAGAAAGTCTCTCGTATTAAAACCTTTGTGGCTCCTAGAAGGTAAGTTTCATTAGGACTCATTATACATAGTTGTTACAAGTAGGATCCACAGAGGGGTTTGATTTTTTTAGCAATCTGAGGCTTTTCTTCCTTTCAATGTTCAGATGGGCTAACCTTTCTGTTGGCACTTTCTGGTACATCCTACTCGATGCAAAGCTGTATCTTTTCTTTGATTTAACTTGCCTTTTATACAACTTTATAAAAGTATATATTCTTTTCTAGCATTTCATTCTGCATACTCATCTGAGGTTTCTTTATATTTTTATATGTAAAAGTAATTCATTTTTATTACTGAGTAGTGTTCTGGATTGATATACCACAGTCTACTCATTCATTTCACCTATAAGTAGACATTTGGACTGTTTACAAATTTTCTCTTTTCAAATAAAGCTGCTTGTTAACAAGTTGTTCAAGAACATGCGTTTGTACGGATATATGCTTTTATTTATTTTGGGTAAATGCTCAGGAGTAAAGTGCCCATTATCACATGGCAGATTTATACCTGATTTTAAAATAACTGCCAAGTTTTTTTCCATTTCATTATATTTTACATGGCTTCCAGCTGTATATGAAGGTTAGTAAATCTGCATATTTGACATCACAATATCTGCTTAATCCTTAAATATGAGTCATTCTGATGAGTGTATTGTGGTGTTTGTTGTTTTCTTTGAATTCTTATAATAAGTAATGATACTGATTCATGTACATATTAGATATTCATGTATTTTCATTTGTGACATTACTTATGTCATTTCATTTCTTTTTTTAATTATTTTTTTATTAATTTTTTATTTATTTCTGTATGTGTATGAATGTACTGTCTGCATGCAAGTTTTTGCACCCATGTCGTGCAATGCCGCGGAGGTCAGAAGAGGGTGTCGGATTCCCCTGGAACTGGAGTTCTCCTGGAATCGGAGTTTCAGACGGTTCTTGGCCACCATGTGGGTGCTGGGGATCGAACCCGGGTCCTCTGTAAAAGCGGTTGGCGCTCTTAACCGCTAGGCCATTTCTCCAGTCCTCATTTCATTTCTTTTTAAGACAGGTTCTCCCTATGTAGCTCAAGGTGGTCTCCAATTTATGATCCCCTGCCTGAGTGTCATGGGCAGGGATTACAAGGAAGAATCAAATGCCCTGACTTCAGCTTGCACATTTTTGGTTATGTTGTTTTCTCATATAATTTTAAGAGTTCTTCATATCTTCCTGATACATATATAATTTTCCAATCATGTAACACACAATAATATTCTGTGAATATTTTTAGCAGAATTTTTCAAGAAGATAATTGCTCAAACTCTTCTAAAATGGTTGCAACAACAATCAACACATTCAAAAAGCCAAATGTATTGCAAATAGAATAAATACAATTCATATTATAACGAAACTGTAGCATAGCAGAAGCAAAGAAAAATCTTAAACTTATCCAGAGTGCAAAGCCATTTGACTTCAAAGGAGAAGCAGTGCTCAAGAGCAGGCACAGAAGACAAAGAACACAGGACGGGCAGCATGGCAGAGTCACCACTCAATGTGCAGTCTTTATTTCCTCTTGGAGCTCGGATCTTCCATCTGGGATCTTTTGCCTTCTGCTTGGAATAAATGTTTTCTTTGAGTAAGGCCATGAACAGGTTGCTTTGTGTTTTTGAAAACAGGCCTTCATTTAGTTTAATCTTGAAATGTATTTGACCCTGGTTTTACAATTTTAGAATTTTACCTGTTTCTATCCAGCCAGTCTTTTTGAACTGCCTTCTTCTGTCTACTGTTCTCACTGTTGAGAGGTGAACCTGTGAGATAACCACTGCTGCTGAAGGTGACTCAATTGTCTTTGTGACTTTTAACATCTTTGGTTTGTTATTAAGATTCTACAATTCTACTATAATATGCTTACTATAATGCTGCTTCTTTTAACATAGTTTAAAATTTAAAACTTTTAACATAGTTTAAAATAAAATATCCACCCCCTATTTATTTACCCCTTTCCACTCTCCATTATCTCCAAACATGTTCTTTTTCCCAATTTTATTATTATTATTATTATTATTATTATTATTATTATATGCACAAATGTGTGTGATGTTTGTAGGTATACATATGTGGAGATCATAGAACTTTACGGATTAAGTTCTCATCTTCCATTTCTACATGGGTTCTGGGAGTCAAATTCAGGTCATCCTGCTTGTATAGCAATTACCTTTAGTGGCTGAGCCATATTGCTGGTCGGAGAGCATTCTTATCTTTCAAGATCATTTCCACTTATCATCTTGTTTTCTTTCCTGTGATATGACGTTTCTCAGCAGCTTTTCAAACCTTTTCTTTTTTCCCAAGGGACATCCACTGGCCATTGACAAGAAGATTAAATGAGATAGTTGGTAAGAAAGCCTTGAGCTCATGTTTGATACATAGCTTGTCAATACAAATGCTCACTATATCTGAATTCCTATAAATTAGTAAATTGATTCTTGGCTTTACAAAGTAACCTAGGGAGAATCTGAGCATGAATTATTGAAGAACAAAAAAAAGACATGAAACCATGGGCTTCCGGGAGTGGACCCTGCTGTTCAGCACAGCACAGCTTATCATGGCCATGTGGGTACCATACCACAACAGGGATAAAACATGGCTCTGCACACGACCATCTGCTCCAAGCAAGATCTGTACAAGAAATTTCTAGAAATAACTGACTACCCAATCCAATTATCAAAATGCTCCCATTAGTGAAATATTCAGAACTTTGTGCTAGTAAATGGATGGTTCCTGTTGATGTCAAGGGGAGAGTTCATGCAGAAATGGCCTTACCCATGACAAGACAGTTTAGGGGTTCATGAAGATACCACACAAGTGTCCTGTGACAGACAGAGAAAGAGAAAGTGAGAAGGCTGAGGAAAGAAAGGAAGGAGGGCTCCATCAGTGACTCCTAATGTCAGGACAACCACATCATTTAAATAGAAACTCTACTGCCTCATCTCTCTCCTTCACCCTCTCTTGAAAAACTAGAGACAGCACAGACAATAGAAAGGAAGGAGACAAAGTCAAATTCAGAAGCTGCTCAAGCTTCCCGTCTTCAGTTCCAAATCAGGTCCAAGATGTGAGATGATAAAGAAGAAAGTCTGAATTCCTCAAGAGAATAAGAATTTGTTATTAGTCTAAGCTAAAGTAGGCATTTTGTACCAAAGTTGAGTGTTCATTTACAGATGATGGTGATAGTTAAGGCTCTTTCAGGCTTTTGAGATTTCATTGGGGTTAGGGCTGACTGACAAAAATGTTTGTAAGGCAATATTATAGAGAAAGACAAGAGACCAATTTATTGTCTCCCCCCCCACTGAGAACATATATTCAATAAAGCAATTTCTCCATATTTCACTCTGGTCTTTTTTTTGTCTTTTCCTCATTCCCACAAGTACTTTTGCATGTATTTGCATGCGCGCGCGCGCGCGCGCACGCGTGTGTGTGTGTGTGTGTGTGTGTGTGTGTGTGTGTGTGTACAAAGAACCAGCTTTTGGATCCATTGAGTCTTTGTATTGTTTTCTTTGTTTCTCTTTCTCTGATTTCTGATCTGATTTTTGTTATTTCTTCCTGTCTGTTGGGTTTAGGGTTCATTTGTTGTTGGCTCTCAAGTGTTTTTAGTTGCAGTGTTAGATCGTTTATTTGTGGGCACTTAGGGCTATAAATTTCCCTCTTCAAGTCTTTTAAAGTATCCTACAGATTTTGTTGTGTTGTATTGTCTTTTTCTTTCAGTTCCATGAATACTCTTATTTCACTCTTTATTTTTATCCTGATCCATTCATTATTCAGGATTGTGTTCTTTAGTCTCCATGTGTTCTTGTAGCTAGTTGGATTTATTCTGGTGTTCATATTGAGCTTTATTGCACTATGGTCTGATAGAATGCATGGAATAATTTCTATTCTTTTGTATTTGTTGAGGTTCCTTTTGTGCCCCAGTATGTGGTTGATTTTGGAGAATATTCTGTGAGGTACTGAGTAGAAAGTATATTCTCTGGTATTTGGGTGGAATATTCTGTAGATGTCTGTGAGGTCCATTTGTTGTATTGTATATGAACATGGGCAGTAGATTCTTATAATAATTTCTTCATAGCACTTAATCTCAATCTTTTGTTTTGGTCTTTTTGAGACAGGGTCTCCCTTTAGTTCCAGCTGGTCTGGAGCTCAGAGATCTGCCTACCTCTGCCTCCCAAGTGCTGGGATTAAAGGCATGCATCACTACACCTAGCAGTCTCAATCTTTTTTAAAACATTATATATGTTTTGTGCTGGATGTGGGAGTGTCTCTGCTAATTTGAGACTCTATAAACAATGATGAATTCAGATCTTATCATGCTAAACATTCAATATGTAGTAATCAATTTATACCTAACCATTTTTCTTATGACACATACCAAACTTCAGGGTTTGTAAGAAACCCTCTAAGATAAAGTTCAGGAGAAACATGACATTGTAGCTTTCTTTGCTGCATCTGTGGAAATGGCAATGAATGTCATGGTTTTTGCTTTGAAAAATGTATAGGTCATCAATCTTTGCAGACTACTTGGCTATCTCTCTTCTGCCTCTCAGCCAGAGAACTCCATATGTGCTGTTGGGAATAGAATTTCCATCTTCTTTATGCATGTTGTATTTTCTGTAATGGTCAGCTTGCTTTCTGACCAATTTCTTCCAATTAGGCCTCAACAGATCTCTCAGTTAGCATGATCTTCTATATACAATTTTTCTTTTTGCATTCTTGTATTTCAGCTTTTAGACTATGCATGCCAGTATAATTGGTTACAGCATGCATGTGACCATTTGAACAGAAAGCATCTCTTTTATTATGACAGAATAAGCAAATATTTGGTTTAAAAAGATTGTAAATAGGCAGCTATGAACCAGAAGCATCTTTTGTTTCAGCTACAGAACAATTACATTTTTTTTTTTACTTTTTTGGAAAAAGATGTCATGTTTTCCTTGCATGCATGTATGTAAGTGCACAATGGCATGCAATGCCTGAAGTCAGAAAGCAACTGGATCTGGAGCTATGGATGGTTGTTAGCCACTATATGAGTGCTGGGAATTGAACCCAGGTCATCCCCAAGAGCACCCAGTACTCTTATCCTCTGAGCCATCTCTCCAGCCCCTCAGTTTGTAAACTCTTAACTCTTCATTGATAAATATGTCTGAGCTAGACATAATCATGTCCCCAAAGCTGTCCATATCCCAGTCCCCAGAACTTGTAAACAAGCAGCCTCACCTGGTTCAAGCATGTGCAGATGTGATCATGCAAAGGATCTCAAGATAAGAGATTTTCTTCTTTCATCCAGGCAGCTCAATGCAATCACAGAATAAGAAGGAAACAAGAGGGAAAAGTCAGAAAAAGTAACAATAGAAGCAGAGGCTGCAGTGATGAGCTTTGAGGATGGAGGAAGGAGGGAAATACCGCAGGTGGTCTGCAGGAAGTAGAGAAAAGCAGGAAACAGATTCTTCCTTAAACCTCCCAGAGCAATGCAGACTTGTCAGCCAGCATTGGGAGTTTAGATCCATAAGACTCACTTCAGACTTGTGAGCTCTAGAATTATAAAACAACAACTCATTTTGTTTTTAAATCCATTAATTTTGTATTGATTTGTTACAATCGCAGCAGACAGTACAGGCATTATCTAAGAGATAATGAGCAAGTACCTAACCTTGTTCATCCAAGCATCTTCTGCACTGTCTTAGTGATCTATTGCTGTAGTTTTATTCAAAGATAACTGATTTATTGCAGCCAGAGTCAGTGTATAGGAACTTGTCTCTTTTATAAAAATATATTGGTGGTATTTATTCCTTTCATCTATTATATAAGTAATAGCCCAAAACTAGAGCTTGGTAAAATAATAGCTGCTAGAGGCTTTACCTCATTGTGCTCATAGGATTCTTTCACCTAGTTAGCAGCCAGAAATAGGTCAAGTTAAAAGACTCCTTCGGTTTAAGAGTTTTGACAGTATCTGGCTGTTTTCCTGCACACTGGTCCAGTCAGATCTATGGGCAGAAAGATGATTGCTTCATTTCATTTTCTCTGTTACATTGCTCTTCTTATCACAGCCTGCTCCCCCATTGCTCAGTGTCTGTGACAAGGATGCTCTGTGGCCTCTCAAGCTTTTCACTGCTACTTAAGGTGAATACCCAGATCTTGGTAGTAGTGAGTGAGATGTGAGCTCAGAAGCACCCAGTTAACAGTTTTTAAAACTGTCTTTTGTATTTGCAAAGTAACAGTCAGAATAACCAAAGATAATGTATCTTACTTCTCCAGCACTGCCAAGGAAGGAGGTTTTTTTTTGTATTGACCATCTCTCAATAACCTTCAACTGCCACCTGTGAAATGTAACTTGATTTCACATATGGCTCCAAAGCCATGAGACCGCAGAGACAAATATAGTTTGCATTTTCTTCCATATTTGCAGATCAGCAGCTACAATCTGGATTTCAAATGAGACAGTGATAACAGATGCCCTCTCTGGAGAATCTCCAAGTCACCCAGGTGTAATGGCTAAAATGAGACATGAAAGAGGAGTGTAGGATGAAGCACCTGTTGATGTGACTCCTGTTGCTGTTGGCTGCTAAAGAGTTTAATCTGAAATAGTCAACAAAGGGAGATAAAACTGGGTCATTGCCTACAGTCAGGTATTTAAAGTGGGTAGGAGGCAGTCTGCATAATTCAGATGAACACTTATTTTGTTTCATTGTGAGAAAAATAAGTCAAATTATCTTGGATCCTAAAAGAGCAGAGATTCAGACAATAGCTACCTTTCCCCTTTGTTTTATATACTAGAGAGCTGCTCTGAACAAACAACGGGATACTATAGGAGAAGTTTTCCAAACCAGTGCCTTAGACAAGTCAGGTCTGGATGGTTTACTTTGCCTAGCCTAGCATTTTAAAAGATGTGACTGTCTTGGGGCTGGAGAGATGGCTCAGCAGTTAAGAGTGCTGACTGCCCCTGCAGAGGACCTGGGTTCAATTCCCAGCACCCGCATGGCAGCTAAGAACTGTCTTTAAGCCGGGCATGGTGGCACATGCCTTTACTCCTAGCACCCGCGAGGCAGAGGCAGGAGGATCTCTGTGAATTCAAGGCCAGCCTGGTCTACAGAGTGAGTTCCCAGCCAGCTAGGGCTATAGGGAGAACCTCTCTCAAAAAAAAAAATTCAAGAAAAGAAATAAATAAAGAAACAAGCAAACAACAACTAAAAGATATGACTGTCTTTAGGTAGCTCATAGACAGTATACACAATTTCTACTCTTCCAGAACCTTCTATGCTGTTTATGATCCCCATCTATGATAAACAGAATATTGGTTTCCAAATGTGTCCATGTCTGTGTGTGAGTATACAGATCTGTATCAGCTTACATGGCAAAGGGTTTTGGATGATCTGATAACATTGAAAGTATCTTGACATGCAAAACCATGAAATGTTTGAGGAGCCCAATGTGATTAGAACAAGAGTTCTTTAAAGTGCAAGAGGTAAAATAAATAAGCAGGATGTAGTAAAGATAGCAACAAAGAGGAAGAGGCAGATTACAGGTTGGGACAAAAGATTTTCAAGTCATATGTGTTGTTATGGTTTGATTATAAAGTGTCATCTGTAAAGAATTGTGTGCTGGAGAGTTGGGTCCAAGCTGGTGGTGCTGGTTTGAGAAGTTGTAGAAACTTTGGCCTAGGTGGACAAATCTTGTTTCTGGGGCTGTGCCTTTGAAAGTTATTCCAAATCTGTAGTCTGATCCTTTCTCTTTTGTTTCCTGGCTGCTTTGGCTTGAACTGTTTTGCTGTGCCACATCTTCTCTTCGATGATGGATGGACAGTCCTGAAACAGTGAGTCAAACTATACCTTTCCCCCTTCATGGTGTTCTCTCAGGAATTTTCTCCCAGTGCTGAGAAAAATCAATGACATATATGAGGTCATTATTCAAAATATTAAGAAACTCAGCTTCGTAGAACAAAGCAAGTAATCTAATTCACAATGTTCAAAGGAAGTGGATAAATAAACATTTCTGAAAAGAAAGTATTTGAATAGCTAATAGATACATTAAAAATGCTCAGCATCACTCATCATCAGGAGATTAAAATTAAAATTGGGCTGAGATATTCATTACCTTTCTTTTGTTTCAAAGATTGTTATCAGGAAGATAAAATACAAATGTTGATGAGGATTTGAAGAAAATGCACTGTTGGTACATTGTTGGTAGGAGTATAAATAAGAATAGCCATTAAGGAGAACACCATGGATGAACAGCAGATGGATGTAAGATAGTCAAGTAAGTTGTATCATTGCTGGGGACAGAGTCAAATTGAAGTGCCTGGGGCAATTGGGAGTTCTTTGCCTATTGGTCCCTTAATGTACACATTGGATAGTCATATAACAGACTGATTGTGGCCACCAACATTGCAGCATTAGATGGCTCTTTATGGGGTCCGGGCTGGGGTACTGCACCTTTATTTGGTCTCATGTATTTGATATATTATCAGGCCTGGTTTTTCTGATACAATTTGAATATGCCCATGAGCTCATATTTCTAGATTATATTGATGAATTTATAGGGTGGTTCCCTCTCTACTTTGGGAAATAAAATACCTATCAGCCTTGGTGTCATGGGCAGTGCCTGACAGGTGATACTGTTTACCTGTACAATGAGATGTAGAGTCGTCTTCCTCTGACTTTGCACTCAAAATGAAGTCAGATGATGTTTGTAAAATAGAGTTCTCAGAGCAAGGCACAGCCTGAGAAATCAGTTTTATACAAAGTGAAGTAACTTAGAGTAGGACACAACCCTATTTCAATACTCATTAACTGAAATAAGCCCAAAGCAGAAACAACAAAAACACATGGACTCACTTATGTGTGGATTCTAAACCAACTGAATTCATAGAAGTAAAAAACATGGGGACTACAAGTCATTGGGATTTGGAAGGAATGGGTACCCAGATGATGGACAAAATGTATAAAATCTCAGGAGAAACAACTTTTTTTTTAAAGATCAATTGCATAGTATAGTGAATACGGATAATAATCAAATATATGCATTATGACATCACAAAGCTACTAACTTTCAAATGTTCTCATTAGGAGAACTTTTAAATATTTGAAGTGATGGACATATTATATTGGTTTAACTATTTATCATTGTATTAAAAAGATAATATCAGTCTAGACCACACAAATACATACAATTTAATAGGTGATACATTTTTTAAAGCAGAAAATAATGAGAACTGGGGAACGTTAAAAAAACTAAACCTCAGACTAAGACATATCATAAGAGTGGTTTTTTTTGATGCTTTGTGTATCTCATACATCATTTTCCAATTCAGTTCAGGCATATTTCCCCTTCCCTTCCCCCCATCCCACCCCACCCCATCCCAGATCATGCATTCTGCCATAACTGTCCTGCATCTTTCTCTCAGTTTTTTTTTCCATTTTTTAGCAATAGGTGATAATTTATGAGTACAAGCATCCTTCATGTAAAACCAATTTGCAAGCAGTTGTGCCCAAACCCACACAGCCCCTTGGTCCCACCATCCAGCAGGGGGGGGGGCTTGTATGTTCAATCGAGTTGATCAAATGAGTGTCCAGGCTATATTGCTGTAGGTTCACTGTTCACCCCAATCACAGCCCTTACATTCTATCACGCCCCCTCTTCCGCAGATTTTTCCCTAGGCTTAGACAAGGGGCACAGGTGGATGAGAAGCAAAACAGTCTACTTTCTCTGGAGCTGTTGTCTTGGACTCTGCTCACTTCTGGCTGTTTTCTTTCATGGGCTGACAGTTTGTCCAGGAATAACCTTTCGATCCTACTAATGAAGCACAAGCAATTAGATATATAGATATTTAAACAGTACTAATTGTTATCATAGTTTACTTTGGTATAGACACAGATGTTTGGATGGTATGTTAATCCATGAATTACATTTTTTTTTCTGTTGAATACGATAGGGTCTTACTGTGGCTTATAACATCTCCTGACCATTATACAGTGTAAGCTTGTGGCATCAGCCATGGGTTATTCCTCCAAGGAGAGAGCCAATAGCCAACTAGATTTGGGATATACAGGCATATGGCTGTCTCTGCTGTACAGTATTTCCAGGAAGGTGAGGTGTAGCTGGTGCTGATGGAGGAGTCTTGCTTGACTCAAGGAGACCCATATTTGCTTTATTGGTATAGTGGCCTTTGGTAACACTCTCTGGTATTCCAGAGACCATCTGTACACTTGCATGTGTGGTCTCAATACATCTTTCCCATGTTAACATCAGGTCTTTGACAGCAGGGCCTTATCGCCTCTCTTTTGCAGGTATCCCAGTTTAGAGGCAAGGAGCCTTTACCTTTTGTGGGGGCTTGGATCCCCTGGCCAACATCTCCTTGTTAGAATAATCCATTGCTGATGTCAGAGCTCCTGCGTTAAAATATTTTGCTTAAGTGCATATATTAAGGAGACTTTAGTATTATCTTTGGTTCTGAATAGAGAATAATCCTTTTCACAGTTCCTATGTCTATGCATTTTCCAAAGCTCACTGATCCACATTGTATTGCATAATATAATGAGCAAATTATATTTTAATAAAATGCTTTTAATATAAAATGTGTCAGGAGAATCAGTGTCAGAGAGAAAGATAAGATCATACAACATAATTCATGGAATTTGGAGGGAGGAGCTACAGATCAAGGACTGCAAATGGCCGGAAATGTCAGGGAAAAATTCTTCTAAATTTCTCTAGAGGGAAATTAGCCATGGAGATAACTTGATTTTAGCTCAGGAAGATCTTTTCAAGCCATTTATTTTGCAGTCATTTACTGTGGCAGCAAGAGGAAAATATCACACTGCCTGATTGTGAAGATTTTGAATTTTAGAAAATAGAAAATTGGAAAGAAGATAAAAAAGGAAAACCCAAGAGTAATAATAGGAACATTTTTGAATGATTCATAGCAGGTTTATTTTCTGTCAGTCAGGGTCTTGGTGTGTAGAGTGATTTGGCTTTGAAGTCAGGATCCTCCTGCCCAAGTGCTGGGATTATGCTTATGAACAACCACATCCACCTGGGGCAGGTATTTTCTATGCATTAGTTTGTTTACCTTTTGAACCAAGTGTGAAAGGTATGCATAACTACAAGTTACATTCCACTAAAAATGAAAAATGAAAAAGGACTAGTCATTTATTGGGATAGGGATTTGAAATCAAGTAGTTAGACCATAAACTCATGTCAGGCACAGGGTCTCTGTCTGGGTTGGCATGAGATGACTAGACCACATCTGATTCTTGCCCTCTGACACTAACTTGAAGAATACTGAGCTTTTCTGATCTTCAAACTCATTCATTCAAGGGAGTAGCAATAAATTCTTTTTAACATTTTAAAGAAATATTTTGTCTCCGTTGAATGAAACCTTGCCCAAGATTCCATTATTTAGAAAACAAATGGAGAGGTGGGGCAGAGTCACCCAGCCAGCTGGACACCCACTAGGTCCAGAGAGAGGAGGCAGCATGGAACCTGGGGAATAGGTGAGCACAACAGCAGGCGCGCTCATTGCTCCCTTGGGCATGGTCTACTGCCTGCTTACCAACCAGCCACAGGTGGCCCAATGTGCACAGTGGTAGGGTGGAGTCACCAAGCCAGCCACACATCCACCAGGTCTAGAGAATTGGACTGGAGGGAACATTCCTCAACAAAATCAAAGCCATATACAACAAACCCACAGCCAACATCATCCTAAATGGAGAGAAGTTAGAAGCTTTCTCCTTAAAGGCAGGAACCTGGCAAGGCTGTCATCTATTGCCACTCCTCTTCAATATAGTGCTTGAAATGCTTCCTAGTGCAATAAAGCATGAAAATGAAATTAAAGGAGTACTAATTGGAAAAGAGGGAGTCAAGCTATCCCTTTTTGCAGATGATATGATAGTTTATCTACAGGATCCTAAAAACTCCACCAGAAAACTCCTAGAAACAATAAAGACTTTCAGTAAAGTGGCAGGATACAAAATTAACCTAGAAAAATCAGTAGCCTTTCTTTACACCAACAGCAAGCAATAGAAGAAGGAATACAAGGAGACCTTCCCAATCACAATAGCCTCTAAAACAATTAAATACCTAGGAACACACCTAACCAAAGACTCCAAAGATTTCTACAGCAAAAAAAATTTAAACCCCTGAAGAAGGAGATTGAAGAAGACATCAGAAGATGGAAAGTCCTCCCATGCTCATGGATTGGAAAAATTAGTATGATAAAAATGTCCATTCTACCCAATTTAATATATAGATTCAATGCAATCCCAATTAAAATCCTCAAGAGTTTATTCACAGACTTGTTAAAAAAAATCCTTAAGTTCATATGGAACTCAAAAGTCCCTGAATAGCTAAAGCAACCCTGAGCAAAAAATGCAATACAGGGGGGAACTCTATACCAGACTTCAAATGATATTAAAGGGCTATAGTCATAAAAGCAGCCTAGTACTGGCACAAAAACCTGTAGACAAATGAAGCAAAATTGAAGATCCAAACGTGAGCTCATATAATTTCAGCCTCCTCATATTTAACAAAGAGGCCAAGAAGACTCAGTGGAGGAAAGACAGCATCTTCAGCAAATGGTGTTGGCAAAACTGGATGACCACTTGTAGAAGAATAAAATTAAATCCTTACCTCTCACCTTGTACAAAAATGCATCAAAGACCTCAATGTGAAACCCAAAACTCTAAAGGGCATAGAAGAAAAAGTTGGCAGCAACCTACAAGACAAAGGGGTAGGAAAAGACTTTCTAAATCAGACAGAAGCTGCACAGGAAATAAGGTCAACAATTGACAAGTGGGACCTCATTAAACTCAAAAGCTTCTGTACAGCAAAAGAAACAATCAGTGAAGTGAAGAGAAAACCCACAGAGTGGGAGGAAACTTTCACTGCTGATACATCTGATAGAGTGTTAACTTCCAGAATATATAAACTATTCAAAAAACAAAGAAGTAAGAAACAAATGACCTACTCAAGAGATGGAGTAAAGAGTTGAACAGAGACTTCACAAGTGAGGAAGTAAAGATGGCTGTGAAACATCTCAAAAAGTCTTCAACATCATTAATAATTAAGGAAATGCAAATTAAAACCACACTAAGGTATCACCTCACTCCAATAAGATTGGCTAGGATCAAGAAAACAAATGATACCAAATGCTGGAGAGGTTGTGGGAAAAGGGGAACACTCATCCACTGCTGGTGGGCATATAAACTTGTACAACCACTATGGAAAACAATGTGGAGAGCCCTTAAGAGACTGAAAAATGAGCCTACCACCTGACTCAGTCATACCACTCCTGGGTATATACCTACAGACTCATCCTATCACAGAGGTACATGCATAGCTATGTTTATTTCAACTCTCTTCACAATAGCCAAGATTTGGAACCAACCCAAATGCCCCTCAACCAAAGAGTGGATAGAGAAAATGTGGTACACATCTACACAATGGAGTTCTATGCAGCGATAAAGAAAGACGACATCATGAACTTTGCAGGTAAATGGATGGAACTAGAAGATATTATGCTAAGTGAGGTAATACAGTCCCTGAAAAACAAACGACGAATGGTGTCCCTCATTTGTGGACAGGTTTTGAATCATCAAGATAGAATAATCTAAGAGACTGGGCAGGAATTAAAAGGTCCTGGTTTTAGAAAATCTTTAGAGGAGGATGAAATTTTGGACCATTGTCTTTTATGCATATGAGGCTTACTGATAGTTATTTTTCCAAAGAATGATCAAGCAAGGTATTCTATTGATATGGGACAAGATGTTTAAAGAAACTAATAAACAGTTGAAGTCTCCTTAGAAATTGTTTTTTTTTTTTACAATAAACCAAACCTTGATGAAATAAAAGAGGCATCACATTATTTGTCAGTGATTTCTGTAGGGAGTCTAAGAATTATATCTAATAGATACACAATCAGGATTATATTAGTGTTTTCATTTAAAAGAGTATAGCATTTAACAACTGTTAAGTGATTCTACACAAGAGAGGCCTCTGATATGCTACTGTGAAAACTCCCTGTTTAATTAATACAGGGAAAGAACATAATTGGGATTTTTCACTTCATAGAATCTGCTCATTTCATTTCCCCTATATCAGAAAAAATGCTATAAATCATCCTGAGAGTCAACTATTCACTTTTGATTATTGCATTTTACATTATAGCAACAAGCTTTCAGTGAAGTTAGGTGAAAATGGATTTTTTGACTCGAGGGTAAGATCATGTACCTAGGAATTTAAATAAGTTGGGAAGCTACTTTGTGTACTATTACTGTTTTCTTTTGTTTGTTTTTTTTTTTGTAACTATATCTAATTTATTTATTTATTTATTTATTTATTTATTTTTTTTTTATTTAATAACATTTTTTATTGATGCTTTGTGCATTTCATACATCACTTTCCAATTCAGTTCAGGCATATCTCCC
>VZQC01007685.1:0-75588 GCA_009823505.1 Rhizomys pruinosus | reverse complement strand
GCCCAGGTAACTACCCCCGCCCGCACCAAGGTGCAGACCTCTAGCACTGGCCCCTCTGGTCCCAGCGCAAAAGAGACGTAGGACGGTCCCGCCCACGGCCCCCTACCTGCGGCAGAGGCGGCAGATGCCTGCCCAGGTAACTACCCCCGCCCGCACCAAGGTGCAGACCTCTAGCACCGCTCTATTACTGTTTTCATGACTCATTCAGATCACTGCAAGCTTTCCCTAGCTCTATGTGTCTAGATAGTGGGAGGCAAGCAAGCAAACAAAGCCAGTAGTAGCCTCTGAAATGAACAGATTCTTGGAGACTTCAGTAGCATTCTTAAGGATATGGGTTGATAAATGATAATTTAATTTCTGATTTTGTATATAATCTATCTGTTATAAGAATTTGGACTAAGAAAATAAAGAATAAAATAAAAGTCATTTATGCATTATAGGGATGATTCCTTTTGAAAGACTGAGTAGTTTCTTTTTTAATATTTTATTACTTTAATTTAAAAATATTTTATTGATGAATTGTGTGTTTCATCAGTTATCTTTCAGTCCAGTTTAGACACATTCCCCTCTCCCTGCCCCATCCCACCCCTATTCATGCCTTCTGCCATACCTGTCTTGCATCCTTCTCTCAGTCTTTCCAGTTTTTCCCTGCAGAGGCTTGTTGTTTGGGGCAGAGTTTAACTGTATCTATCATTCAGTTCTTTAACCTAGTCTTTATGTTGTTGTCGTTCCCTCCCCGTTGTATTGATCCAACATATGCTTATATAATCAACACATAGGCATCAAAATTATGACCTCTGAGAATAAACTGTATGTTACTTCCAAAATATGCTTAGGAATTCACATTTTCCTCCTTTAATGTTATATTGCTCTAAAATATGAATACATACCTTCCACCCATATACTGCAATTACAGAGTCTGAAAATAAGTGGTAGGCCTGTTCTAGAGCCTGTTAAGAGATTTACTCTATAACAACACAGTTGCTTACAGATACAAAGAAATATATCAATAATGTTTAGCTTGCCTTTCAACTGGGGATTTGGTGTTAGCATCCACAAATGAGGGAAATCATTCACTGTTTGTTTTTCTAGGACTGTGTTACTTCACTTAGCATAAAATGGCTTCCAGTTCCATCCATTTACCTGCTAATTCATGATGTCATCTTTCTTTACCGCTGAACAAAACTCATTGTATAGATATACCACATTTTGGTCATCCACAAGACTGAGTAATTTCACTTGAACTAGTGTTTTTCTACTTTAGTGAATAGCTCAATACTGTGAACCTTTCACATCTTAGAATATATATATATATATATATATATATATATATATATATATCTCCTCTTGGTAATATTAGTGTGTTTGAAGTGAGCTTGGATACTGAATAGTAAAGTTCAAGAAAGGCAGAAACAACTCATTAGGTTGTTTGAGGTGTTTAGTAAACAATACACAGAAATTAGAAACTTGCGGCTAGACACATTGCTTTGTAGCTCAGTGGTACAGACAGGTCTGAAAATAGGTGATTGGTTGGTCTGGATAAAATCTCCCAGTATGAGGATAGAAAGAGAAGAAAGGACTGGGTAAGAACATTTCACTTAGAAGAGAGTCTAGGCCTGCACAGTGAATTGAGAAAGGTTTGCTAGGGGTGTCAGGAAATCCAACCAGGAGGTGTACCAGTACTGGAAAATCTATAGAGAAGTGAAGAGAAACAGTTCCTCATTTGAAACACTCTTCCCTGTTCTCTGTGTGCCCAACTCAACTGTTTCCTTCAGCTCAGATGGATGCCACACATTTCAGCAAGCTTCCTTTTGCTGCTACTTCAGTATGAGCTCCTTTCTACTTTCTCTGACGTATTTCCAATGGTTTTGATATTCCTCAGAAAAGCAGACCCCTTTATTTGTGTGTACTCCCCGAAGCTTGGCCACCTCTATCTGGCTTACCATTATAGGATTTAGCATGCAAATACATTATAGAGAATACTAGGAAATATTTGCCAAATGAATAAACCAGATACCTTTTTACGTTTAGCTTTTGTTCCCAAGATGAGAGAGCTTATGAAATGGACTTCTTACCTACCACACTTAAGTTCTTTTTTCCTTTTGCATATGTATGTGTGTAATGTGTATGTATGCTTGTTTGCATGTATGTGTGGACACATGTGCCTCTGTGCACACCTGTGGGGGTCCCATCATCAATGGGTGTTTCTCCATTGGTTTCCAATTTATATATTGAGGCAGAGTTCCCTGCCAAACCCAGACCCCAGTTTCCTTTAGCTAATCTAGCTAGCTAGCTTGCTCCAGGCATTTCCTGTCTGCCTCCTGTGGCTGGCATTATAGTTGGGTCACCACAACCATCTATTTTTATTGCAGGTTCCAGAGATCCAAACCAAGGTTCTCACAAGTTTATTTTTTAGTATGGCAAGGTAAGTGCTTTACTAGCTAAGCTATCTTCTAGGGCTCACAGTTCTTTGTTGCAGTTTAAAAGAATCACATCAGGCATTCTCCTTGACCAGGGTGGGTTGCATCTCTCCCCCTTTTCCTCCCTCCTTCCCTCCCTCCCTCCCTCCCTCCCTCCCTCCATCCCTTTCTTGCTTCCTTCCCTCCTTCCTTTTCCTTTCTGCATTTTTCCTTTATTTTGGGCATATTTTGACTAGTTCTCTATATGTTTCAAAAATGCCCTGATTTTTGTCTTATGGTATATAGCATTTTGATCTTGTGTATATTCTTTTTCCCATATTCTTGAATTTCTTGCTATGTGTGTACTCTACTCAATTAAAATGAGCCCTGGGATAAGAGCTAAGAACTACAGGCTTTTGTTTCAGCTCTGCCAATTGGCAGCTGTAGGTGGGTCAGGACTCTGGGCTTCCTAGTTTCTTCATGTGTGGAAATTCTTAAGCATATCTTCACACTCTATTAAAAGGTCTTTCTATTTCCCTCATTCATGCCTCAGCATCTGTTGGATCTTCTCTACTAGAGAGAACATTTTAAAATTGCTACAGCAATCATAACCAAGAAATGGATTTTACAGTTTGTTTGACATTATAAACTTATGAAATTGGAAATCATCTTTGGTATTGGTGAATTCAAACTTTGATGCTGTGTACATCTGCTTTTTTTTTTTTTTTTTTCTCTTTTCGAGACAGTGTCTCCCCATAGCCCCAGCTGTCCTGGAACTCACTATGTAGACCAGGCTGGCCTTGAACTCACAGAGATCCTCCTGCCTCTGCCTCCTGAGTGCTAGGTTTATAGTGTGTACCACCAAGCCAAGCTCTGTACATCTTCTTAATAAAATGCTTAGCATTCATTAGGTATCTCTTGAACTCTCCCAGTGACTGCATGCTCATTATTCTATATTTTAATTCTATTTATCTTTAAGAAAAATTCAAAAGCTTCATTACCACAAATTTCACTAAATGCATCTTAAAATTCAAAAACATTTATAATTCATGCATTTTATTAGCTCTTTTATCCCCATGCATTATAACTACCACTAATGTAATGTAACCTATAGCTGGTGACAGCTCATTTGATTTTCTAAATGTATATATTCATTCTCATGAATATATTTGAACTTGCTTTCCCAAATAATATCTTGTTAGGTGAGATAATAACTTTAAAATAATAATGCTGTCTCGGTTACTTTCCTTGTTGCTATGACGAAATAATTGACATGAAGTATTCTAAGGGATGAAGGCTTGGAGGGGAGATACATCCATCATGGTAGGGAAATGCATGGTGGCAGGGACCTGAGGTAGTTGCTTACACTGCATCCACAGTCAGGAAGCAGACTGATTAATGCTAATGCTCAATTTGCTTTCTCCTTTTCACTCAGTCTACAACTCCTACCCTGGAAGTGTAATAGGCTGTGTTTTCTTACCTCTACTTACCTAAACTAGAAATGTCCTCATGGACATGGCTAGTCAGAGGTTTGATTCTAAATCCCATTAAGTTCACAAACAAGGATAAGCATCACATATACTATTTTAATAAAATAGATATTTCAACGAAATGTTAAGATAATTATTCTTAAAAGAACCATATCTGGAAGGGCGCATGTACTTTCCTGTTGAGATAGGCATACAAAATAAAAAATAAATTTGCTGCATCATCGTGGTTATTTCAACAAAGTTTTCTTTTCACACCAACATTTTTTTAATAAAAAGCCTATCTTCTTATTCCTTGGCCAAGCATTCATGCCCAGTGATCCACCCGCTAAGTGTGAGCTTTAATGGTTTGCAGTGATGAAATCAGTTTCAGCTTTCACAGCCTGAGAAGAGATGCTTCATGTGAATTAGCCAGGCAATCGATAAAAGATTTAAACATTCAGACCTTGGAAGGTCTTTTGCTGTTTATCTTCTTTTTACACTTCAGGGAAGCCACAGTCAGCGACAAAGCCTGAAGACAGCCCCTAAATCCAAATTTTTTTCTTTGCTCTATTATCTGTGTGAGATAAACTATCTAAGTAGAAAAATAAAGCTTGATACCAAGGGTCAGCAAATGACCACCTGCAGACCAGATTTGACCTGAGTGGGTTTCGTAAGTTGTTGGAATGCACAGCTATGTTGATCGATTTGCTTATTTTTGTGGTTGTCTTTCTGAAACTGCAAAGAGATTGGATGGCCCATGAAGCTTAAAATATTGTTCGCTAGAGTTTCAGAAAATGTCTGCCAAACTCTGCTTAACAGTTCTTTAAGACTTCACACTCATTGTTTTATGCTTTACTTCACAACAAACTGAAGCATTGGTTTGAAAATATGGTTCTTGGAACATAGCCCCTGGCAGTTCAGTAGTCCTGTTTTAAATGATTTTTGTTATCTGGTTGTACAAGTTCTTTGCATATTATAAATAAACATGAGACCTTTATAAAATAAGTGGTTTGCAAATGTTTTCCCACTGTATAGTTGCCTTTCATCCTTCAAGAAAAATCTTTTGAAAAACAGAAGTTTTAAATTTTCATAAAATGCAATTTACTGGCTTTTTCATATGGACCATATGGACCATATGTTATGTGTTACGTTTAATACTTCTTTTTACCAAGTTGTATTTTCCAAGCTGAAAAAGTTTCAGATGTTTTTCTTTTATGAGTATATAATTAACATTTATATACAGGGTCCTTTTTCAGTTAATTTTAAAAGGTTTTAGCTTATTTTATTTTATGTGTATGAGTGTTTTGCCTCCATGTATGTAAGTGCACCATTTCTGCGCAATGTCCAAGGAGGCTTGAATAAGGCGTCAGATACCCTGGAACAGGAGTGACAGATGGTTGTTATCTCTCATGAGGTTTTTGGGAACTGAATTGAATCCTGGTCCTCTGTAAGAGTGGCCAGTGCTCTCAACTGTTGAGGCATCTTTCCAGTCCATCAGTTAATTATGGTAAAAGCTGTCTGTTTTGGTTCTGTAGTATTCTATTTAATAATTATTTTGCTTACCCAAGTCCAGGTGCTAAAGGATCATCTGTTAAAAAGATTTCCTTTCAGGGCTGGAGAGATGGCTCAGTGGTTAAAAACACCAATTGCTTTTGCAGAGGACCCGGTTGGATTCCCATCACCCACATGGCAGCTAAGAGCCTTCTTTAAACTGGTGTGGTGGCTCATGCCTTTAATCTAAGCACTTGGGAAACAGAGGCAGGTGGATCTGTGATCTACATAGGGAGTTCCCAGGACAGCTGGGGCTACAGGAGACCCTGTCTCAAAAAAAAAAAAAAAAAAAAAAAAGATTTCCTTTCTTCCTTTGAATTGCTCTTGTGCTCCTGTTAGAATCCATCTAGTTGTACATATATGGGGCCATTTCTAGGTTCTTTTTTCTTCCAGTGTTTCTGTATCTCTACTGTTGGATGAATACCAGTCAATACTAAGTTTTGAAATAAGGTAGATTCCATCCCTCCCATTTTACTCTTCTTTTACAAAATTGTTCTAAGTATTAAAAGTTGTTTACCTTTCTGTGAAAATTTTGAAAATTTCATCTCTCTCTACATAAAAGATCATCCTTGTTTTTTCAAATGGATTGTTTTAACCCAGTAAATATATTTTGAAAAAAATTTATATTTCTAACATGTTCAGCATCCTAACCCATAAACAGCATATACCTCTTTCTTTTTTTAGATCTTTGATTACTTTAATCAGTCTATATATCTTTCAGGATTCAAGATCAGTGTATATTTAATTTTAGATTCAGGCTGAAATATTTAATTTTGAGTAATTATAAATAATACAAACTTTTCAGGTTAATTTTAGTATACATACATATAATTATTTGGGAGGTCTTGATCTTTTGTGATCTTACTAACCTTTTTAAAATTTTTGGAAAATCTTAAGGATTTTTGCCATAAGCAACCATGCCATCTGTAATTGGGGATGTTTAATTTCTTCCTTTCTAAACAACACACACACACACATTCACACACACATACACACACACTCACACTCTTCTCCCTTATTTTCATATCCATTTCGTTAAGACTTTTTGTTATATTTACAGTAGCAATGGTAAGAGAAACCCTTGTTTTGTTCCCAATCTTATGATAAAGTTTTATTTAAAATCATTAAATAAGATGTTAACTGAAATATTTTCATATGTTATTGAAAATATGGCCAGTTTCTCCTAGTTTTCTGAGTTTTTATCATGAATTCATTTTCTTATTAATATGAAGGATTATATTAATTGATTTTCAAAAGCTTACTTCCTTGAAATAAACTCCAATTTATTACCTCATATAATTCTTGATACATTACTGCATTTGATTTACTGATATTTTGTTAAGAATTTTAAATCTAGAGTGAGTCATAGTGGTGCACACTTTTAATCCTAGCATTGGGGAGGAAGAGGCAGGCTGGTCTACATAGCAGGTTCCAGGCCAGCTGGCACTACAGGGAGACCTCCATCTCAAACAAACAAATAAACAAAATAGAACTGTGTATCTGTATACATTTGATCTGTTGTAGAGTTGTAGCTTTCTTCTTTAATTTTTAAAAATTTATCTCTTGTTTTGATGTCTGATAGGTTCCACACAGTAAATTAGAAAGTGTTTCCTTCTCTTTTGTTGTCTGAAAGAGTGTAAAATTTATTATCAATTAATTGATATTTAAACTTTTGGTAGAAGTTTCTCTCAATATCATCTGGATCTGGAGACTTTTTGAAGATTTTTCTAAATAATTAAGTTAATTTTCCAGTCTTTATGTCTCCTTAAATATGCTTGATATGCATATTTAATAATCACATAAGTCATAGTCATGAATTTGTACTTTAAAGTTCATTGATATTTTTCATCTAATTGTTAAATCTATGTGTACAGAGTTGTACAGTGTTATGTTCTATCCTTGATGGCTGTAAGATCTATAGTACTATACTGCTTCAACCCTGATGTTTATGTTGCATTTCCTTTTATTTCAGTCCTGTTACTTTAGGAATAAAACAACTGCTTTCCTTATCATTGCTATTCTGTTTTCTTCTTTTTCTTTATTATTGTTTTCTTGATACTTTAAGTTCTTCTACTTGTTTTATTATTTGTCTTTATCTAATTTATTGAGTTGGAAAAACTTCCCAATTTACTATAAATTGTATTAAATATTAAACATTAAACATTTAGAAACATAAATAAATCTTATCAGATTTTTTATCTATATCATTATCACAACCACTAACATCTCTAGTTCAAACTAGAGTTGATGATAGCTCTGATTTTTCTAAAAATTTATACATTCATTTCTTACCTATTGTCTATATGTGCACCAAGGAACCTAGAGGAAAAGAACTGACTGTCTGAGCATTTTCAGATTGGCTAGATTTTCAGTGTGGATGTGTCCTACTCAAATTTCAATGTTTCCATATGACGGTTTATCTTCCTTAATCCAGTCCTTCCAGTCTTAACCCCAAAACTCTTAACCCTACAAAAGCTTACTTTCGTAGCTCAGTTAAATTCTGAAACTTGACTCAAGTCTAATCTTGCAGCCTGAATTGATAGATGATTAGGTAGGTAGGTAGGTAGGTAGGCAGGGAGGCAGATAGATAGATGACAGATAGATAGATAGATAGATAGATAGATAGATAGATAGATAGATAATAGTTTTTACTGTATGGTGTATAGTGTGTGATCTGAGGGCTACTATTAATAGTTATATTAGTTACATTTCTGTTGCTGTGATAAAATATCCTGATAAAAATCAGCTTAGGAAAGAAAGGGTTTATTTGGGGTTTATAGAGGGATATAGTCTCTCATGGAGGGGAAAGTGTAAAAACAGGAGTTCGAGACTGGCTTGATAGTCAGGAAGCAGACTGATCACATGTCATGTACACACTGGAAGCAGAGGAGAACAGAGGAAGTGTGGCTAGTCCAGAAGGAAGTGATACACTTCCTTGGGCAAGGCTCCACTTTCTAAAAGTTCATTAACCTTCTTAACATTGCCACCAACTAGGGACCACTTGTTCAAGTACATGTCCTAGGGGGGACATTTCTCATTCAAACCACTGCAGTCATAAAGGAAACTCCGTTTACCTCAGGTGCCCATCAAAAGAATTGAGGCCTACAAACTTCTCCCAGTGAAACTTCTAGAGCTTGCAAATTTATCACTATTCAATAAATTCTGACTTTGTGGAATGCTACAAACATATTCTGTTTCTGAGGTAGAGTGCTCAAGACGCTGTTTGGTGTGGTTTCTTTCCTCTTGGTCTTCTGTCGTTCTCTGAACTTTCCAGGTATCACTGACATTTGATTTTTCTGAAGCTCTTCATTCTATAAAATACAATGTCCTACTCATTCTGCCCCTTCTCTTGTTCACTGGGCACCCCAAGGGATCTCCTAATCAATCAGCAGAGGTCACTGTTAATGATTCTTTTGTCTTTTTAGGTTCTAGGTCATTTATGTCTGGTCTCAGTTTTATTGCTTCTTCTTTAAACTAACTTGAGCTTAGAATCTCTATTATCTTTCTAAAGTTCTTTTATTAGTTTTCTTATTTATGATTTTTCTTATATCATTATGTGGCCACTAAGCCTTCTTCTGACAATATTTTGTTTATTCTATTCAAGAAGTTTTTGGTATGTTTTGTTTTCATTTGTGTCTATTTTTTTATTTCCTTTTTTATTTTCCTCCTGATACTGAACTACACTGACAATAATATTATTCTGTGTTTTCATTTTGAGGCATGATTTCATTAAATTGTACAGGTTGCCTTTGAACTCACTCTGCATCATAGGCAGGTCTTGATCTTGAGACCCTTCTGCTTCAATCTCTCAAGTAGCTGGGATCACAGAAATGTGCCACCAGGTTTGGTAATCTTTTCCACTTATTTGTGGTTTTTTTTATTTTTCTCCTTTCTGGGATAATATCACATAAATATTGTAAGCCAAGATGTTTTAATGATTTCAGTGTTTCGGAATTTAAGGCTGGTTTGGGACCCTCATAGGATCTGGAGAATGTTCTAAGAACACTTGAAATAAGCCGGGCGTGGTGGCGCACGCCTTTAATCCTAGCACTTGGGAGGCAGAGGCAGGAGGATCTTTGTGAGTTCAAGGTCAGCCTGGTCTACAGAGCGAATTCCAGGACAGCTGGGGCTCCAGGGAGACCCTGTCTCAAAAAAAAAAAAAAAAAAAAAAAAAAAAAAAACACTTGAAATAATATGTATTCGGTAGCTGTTACATAGTATGGTCAATGTACATCTGCTAAGCTCATTTAGTCTAAACTATATTTCAAGACTATTACTTATTGACTTATTATATGATTTCCTTATTGTTGAAAGTAGGTTATTCAATTCTTGTGTTATTATTGGATTATTGTTCCTTTATTCTTTCATATTTGTAAATTGTTGTTTTACATGTTTTAGTACTTCAGTGTTGACTATATATATATATATATGGTGATTTTTCATCTTAATAAAATGACCTATTTATTATTATGTAATGATCTTTATTACTTATGCAATTTTTGACTTAAAGTCTATAGATTTCCTGGCTCTCCTTGATGTTCCATTTGCATGGACTATCTTCTCTTCATTCCTGTGTTTATCCTTACAGGTGGAGCAGAGCTCTTGTAGGCAGCATATATAGTCTCGTATTTTTTTAAATCACTCTATGATGAGAGGTAACTGGCATACTTGTGTATGTACGTGATCCATATTTAGTACACAGTAAGAAATGGCTTTTCTCTAAGGATATGACATCCTTGGCATCATAGATAGATCTATGATCCCCCTACCCATGTATATTTGCCTGTGTTTAGGGTAGCAAACATGAGTTACCTCTCAGTGTGTGGGATTTAAATCCAATTAGGCAGCTGTTGATTAGCTCCAAGAAAAATGTGTCTCTACTGCACCAGTATAGTTTGTTGTTCCAGTTATCGTGATTGTTAGGCCTTAAAGCTGGGGTTGAATCATTGATTGATTTCTCCCAGAGAAGCTTGCTAGCATTCTCCAAAAGAATAAGAATTAGTCTTCAGGGACAGTCTTCCAGGTTGGTTCCAGCTCCATTGCTGCAAATACTGTGTCCAAAACATGTCCTGTCTTCTGCAATAGGGTCTTTTCAAGTTCTGGGAGGCAATCAAGGGCCATGACAGTAATAGCCTGTGTAATTTTGAGAGTCCCTTGGACTACCCTAGCCAACAACTTGAAAGGAGATTTCTCCTTTCTGCCACTGTTTCTTGTTATACAGCATTCACATAAACTCATGGACTCATGTAGATATAGTGTATGTGGGGGCTGGGGAGATAGCCTAGCAGTTAAGAGCACCGACTGCTCTTGCAGAGGACCTGGGTTCGATCCCCAGCACCCACATGGTGGCTGAGAACCGTCTATAACTCCAATTCCAGGAAATCTCCAGTTCCAGGGGAATCCGACACCCTCTTCTGACCTCCGCGGCATTGCATGACACCTGTACACAAACCTACATGCAGACAGTACATTCATACATATAAAAAAATAAATAAAATTTTAAAAAAGATACAGTGTATGTGCAATTTTTCAGTAAATTTTTGAACTAATGTGTTTCTTTCTGTTTTTTCATATCAGCAAAGCTTTATTTATCACTCTTTTCTCTTTCCATCTTTCTTCTCCCTCCCCAAAGTACTCCCATTTCCCCATTTTGCCCTTGATAATACCTGCTTCCTGTGGTCCCCCCTCTTTTGAGCTTCTTTTCCCCCTTTATAATCATAGTTCTTTCCATAACCCTCCCTCTCCCCCTCCTGTTAAATACCCCATTTAACCCATTTCCCCCTTGGTAACATGGGTCTCTCCTACTGTTCTTCCCTCTCAGGCTCCTTGTATAAAAATGCTTTGCTTTCAACAGATCACTACTATTACAGAGTTCCACAACTGGTCATACACAGAACTTGTCTCAAAACTTCCAATCCTGGGTGACATATCTACAATGGAACATCTGCACCTAAGGCTCACAGATCATAGTAGAACAAGGGGTATAGAGAATACCAGTGCATCTCTCAACACTCACCAGCAGAGCTCTTTCATGCAACAGAGGTCCATGAACACACAGGACACAGATGTAGTGAATAAGAGTCTGCAGAATGGGACTTTGCTCATATGAACCTACAGCAATGGAGTCAACATGCACAAGATCCATGCAAACCCAACAGACAAAAATCCAGCATAGAACTGTGGAAATGGGCAGTAGACCCAAATCAGAGCCAAAGAACTGTTGGCAGCTGATTACTGCTGGGTGAGTAACAGCTGATCTTCTTAAAGGAAGGGACTTCAGATAGGTTTACATGTTCTCAGTGAATGAATTTGCACTGAGGGACATCTGGGAACACTAACTTTACTCAAAGGGCCTTAACATTAATGACAGAATGCACGAAATCAGAGAGGGGGCTATGGGGAAGGGATTATAAAAGAAACTAAGATATTCTATATGAAATACATGTAAATTCAATAAAATTATAAAAATTGTTTATTTATTTATTTTTTTTTTTGGTCTTTTTGAGACAGGGTCTCCCTGAAGCCCCAGTTGTCCTGGAACTCACTCTGTAGACCAGGCTGGCCTTGAACTCAAAAAGAGGCCTGCCTCTGCCTCCCAAGTGCTAGGATTAAAGGCGTGTGCCACCACACCCAGCTCATAAAAATTCTTTTTAAAGAAAAAGAATCATTCTATGTCTTTTCATGGGAGAATTTAATTCTTTTGCAGTTAAATTGATGACTGTAAGATAGGGCTTACTATTGTTTTCCTGTTTTCTTTTCTATACTCCTGCTTTCTAGTTCTGTTGTTTTCTACCCTTTCCTGTACAATTTGATGATTTTTTGTAGTGTTGTACTTTCATTAGTTTTTGTACTTTTTCACATTTAAAGTGCATTAGTCTTCTATGGGAGTATAGCTTGGTGCCAACAGAACCGTTTTTCTTGAAGGGGTGTCCAATCTGTGGAACACAGGCTGCAAGAACCCTAGGAAAGCTGTGAATGTAGCACATCATAAAATTGTTAATGTACTTAAAACTCACATCTATTTGCAATTTTTTTTGTAATGCAAATGCACAGTTTTGGAGAGTGAACTTTGCAGACAATATCAGAAAGGTTGAACATGCCTGATAGTGCTTTCTTCCGTGGGGAAAGACCATGAAGAATGAAGATACAGCAATCTTAACCATGTGGGATGCTGTCCAGAAGGTTCAGAACACAAAGTTCCTTTGAAGTATAACAGTGTTATCCTTCATAGGTATAGCATTCCACAGGTCCTCAGCCAGTTTGTCTTCTCTATGTCCCCTTTTGAGGTTTGCTTGCTTGTGTATATACAGGCCCAGCAGTCTTTAGTTATACTTAGTTGGAGAGGTAGAAAGCCATATTTTATCCTCTCTAACTTTCAGGAGACAACAGTCTCATTCTTACTGTTTTATTTTCTTTATTTTGTTCAGTTTTCCATGACTCCCACCTTGTGTCTGTCTTCAGGCTCTACTGAAAGTGCTGCTCCTTTGCAGAGTTTGTGCTTCTCAGTCTTCCTGATAGAATTACAGAAGGTTTCAGATATAAAGTTTTCTAGTTGAGCTATGGCCAAATAAGTTAATTCAATGTAAAATATTAATAGCTAAATCTGACTTATGATGTTACGCACCCTAAAACTATTTTTATTTTAATGGATAATACTTGATTTTTAAAAAAGATTGAACATACAAGCACCCCCTTTCAGGATGGTGGGACCCATGAGCTGTGTGGGTTTGGGCACAACTGCTTGCAAATTGGTTTTACATGAAGGATGCTGGTACTCACAAATTATCACCTATTGTTAAAAAAAAATGAAAACAAAACAAAACAAAAAAGCAGAGAAAGATGCAGAAAACTTACGGCAGAATGCACGATCTGCGATGGGTAGGGGTGGGGTGGGGGGGAAGGGAAGGGGATATATGCCTGAACTGAATTGGAAAATGATGTATGAAATACACAAAGCATCAATAAAAATAAATAAAAAAAAGATTTATTTGTTTGTTTGTGTGTGTGTGTGTGTGTGTGTGCATGTGTGTGAAAAAATATCCAGAAGAGGGTAACAGCTCTTTGAGAGCTGACGTGACGTGCATTTGTGGGATACTCAGTCTGTTACGTGTGTTGAGATCTGAATTCAGGTATCACAGTTGAATGGCAAATGATCTTAACTGATAAGCCATTGCTGTAGCCCTTTATGGATAGTATTTCTGAAGTCAAGGTTGTGTCAGATGCTTGACTTGGTGTCCCCATGGTTGCTCTGTCACAGTAGATATCTTATGATCAAGATACTTTCTTTTGGTCACAAATCACTTTCCATTTTGATCATTCTTGTGAATAAAGCAGCTTTGTAATGTAAGCCAGATCCTTCGTTTGAGGATTAAATCTATATATCCTTTGTATGTCTCACTCACAATTTTAGTTTTTACTGCTCACATTATAACATTTTTCAAACATTGTCCTTTTTGGCAGACAAATATCCTAACTAATATTGCTGCAAAATAGTTATAAACCAGCATTTTAAATGAATTGTTATCTAATGGGACACGGCATTACTTTTTTTCATTATCTATTAAATATTTATGTTAGTTCTCAAGGAGATAATAGACCCTGAAAATTCATGGACATGTACTGCCTCTGGCAAATCTTGCTTGAGTTGTTTTTCCAGCATGAGATACAGGAACCCATAAAAGTGGCATACTTTGAAGATTTCCAGGATAGTGGCCCCACTAGCAGGGATTGGGAGTGTGTCTCAGAGATAAAAGTTCTATCATCTTTCATACTGCTGCTTCCCTCATTGATTGCCCTGCCTTCTTGCCTGGGAAAACAGCATGTAGTAGAATTGGGAAAATGAGTTTTGCTGTTGGTAGAGGGAATAGATACACACAAAATGTCCTGGGAAGAACTGAAAACCCAGAAAAACAGGCAAGTGGGCTTCTTATCATATGGGTAACAAGGCCAGAACTCTTCTGAGCCCATTTTAACCTGGAGCAGGGTAAGGAGAGAGAAACTAGAGTAAATCCAATAAAGTTCCCAGAGTAGAGCTGAGAGGATATCTTTGTCCATTTTGTATTGTTAAAACAATATCTGATGCTTAGTCATGTATGAAGCAAAGAAGTTTCCTTATCTCACAGTTCTGGAGGTGCCAAAGTATGGTACTACCATGAAATTCTAGTGAAGGCTCATGGTTAATAACATTCAATGAAATGACAAAGATGATGAGAGTTGGGACGAGCTACATATAAGAGAAGAAAACAGGCTGGGAAGGAGGCAGACTCACTCTGTTATAACAACCTGCTGACTAGGGAGCAACATCGTCATTCAAATGAGGTAGCAGTCCTTCCTGAAGGTCCTGCCAAAGGCACCTGGTCCCATCATCTTCACGTTTGGGGACCAAGTCTCCGTTTGAGTTTAAGTGGAGATGAACCATATTCAAACCAGAGGATGGGGAAAATTCTAATTTCTCCTTGGCTGCTGCTTGTGATGAATCCTAAGGTAAATGCCCAGGGTTAAAAGCTTTATAAGCCTACAGAGTTCCAGGATAGCTGGGGCTACAGGGAGACCCTGTCTCGAAAAACAAAAACCACAAAAACAAACAAAAAGCTTTATAAGAAAGCCAGGCATGGTAAAACACGTCTTAAATTCCTAACACTCAGGAGGCAGAGGCAGGTGGATCTTTGTGAGTTCAAGGCCAGCCTGGTCTACAGAACAAGTTCCAGGACAGCTGAGGCTACAGGGAGACCCTGCCTGGAAAAGACAAAAAAATAAAAAAATAAAAAAATAAAAAAGCTTTATAAGCTTAAAAGTGTCCCCAGGGAAATATTCAAACTTTTCCAAATGCAGTGATGTAAATGTGCTGGTATGTGTGTGTTTGAGTGTGCACACCTTGTGTTTCAAGGAAAACTGCAATAGTGGTGGTAGTGACAGTGTAAAAAAATAGCATTAAAGAAAATTTATTTAAGCAGTATTTTCAACAGGATTTTTAAAATATGGAGATTTCTAAGTGCCTGCTCATTAGCTGGCTTTAGGGAAAGGGCCATAATCAAGGGCTTATTTAAGTGTGAAGTGATATAATGACTAAGTAGACACAGCTTTTTAAAATGGATTACAATCTATTATTACATCATCATTAGACACATAAAATATGCAAAAAATATAGTAACCAATCTTGAAAATGATGACTTCCAATGTGTAATTAAAACTAGAAAAAGCCAGAAAACAAAGATTTAATATTATATAGAAACTGTCAATGATTGCATTGAAGTCATTCCAAAACCAATTTATTTAACAATGGGTAAAAATTATGAAACTTGTGGTATGAAACACGCCCAGTAGAAAAAGGATATTTTGACTGATTGAAGCAATAAAGAAATTTCTAACTTTAGGATTTAAATATAGAGGGAATTGAGTGGTTGCTAATACTGGAATTATCTGCTCTAAATCTCAGCCATTGAACTATTAGTTGAACTTTTGAACAGGACTCTGTTTCTAAAACAAATGAATCCATTGTTAAACAGTTTAGAATGCAAAATAGATATCCTTCCCCATGTCATGACACCTGTAAATGTGAACACTGAAGATGTGAAACACTGGCCATTGTGACCTGGAATGTGGCTCAGCAAGCACAAGTTCTGGTTAATAGCCCTGCTCTTTCATTCCTTTACTTTGTTTCCTTGCATACCTACTTTTGGTTTCTTTTCTCCTTTGTGAAATTGGAGCAAAATGTGTATTAGCTCATGGAGCTGTTGCAGGGATACAGGAAATAACAGGAAAGTGCCTTGGTAATCATCAAATGCTAAACACACAAACATTAGTCATTCAAAGAGATTTTTACAAAGTAAGTTTACAAACTATTCTGCATTTATGATGTGGGTTATTGTTACCAAGCTAAGGACCACAAGATTCACCATTGAAAGCTTCAGAAATCACTTAATATTCAAGCTTTCCCTGGATTCTGCTAAGGTTCAATTATAAGTTTATAAAATTTGTAATTTTATGAATTTTTCCTTTTTCTTTACAAGTTTAATTGGTCTCTGCCCTTCTGACAATGCTCTCCTTCTCTGTACATCTTGTGAATTTATCGTCATGTCTACTATTTGATATACTGTCATTTTTAGAGGAATTAGGTAAACCTTCTTTATTGGACTTCAGAGTCTTTATAAAATACTAAATACAATTAAGTAGGTAAGCATACAATGGAATGAATCTTTAAAACCATCTCAAGCCTTTCTATTTGATCTGAAAACCATTTATCTACAAAAAAACAATAGAAGTTAGGGGTTGTCAGCACAACCTTAGATAATTTGTAGATAATTGTCTACCCTCTTGATAAGGTCTTAAAAATTCTTGGTAGTGGGAAAATATGGTTTAGACATAATATTTTAAAGAGAGTTCACACAGTTTTGTTGTGTCAATGTTCACTCAACTAATCTTTATTACTGAGACTTATGAAATTGTCTCTAGGGCCCAAGGACCAGTTATGGTATCTATCATGTATAAACATGTGTGGCTGCTTCCTGATTCAGGTTTCTGGGTCCTGCCAAATTATCACTCAAGTTATGCTTCCCAGAGAGAAGCATACCCATGTAAGCATACACTGGCTAGCTTATCACAAGGCACAGAAAGGGTAGTAATCATGGGTACATATTTGATCTCGTTAAATTACATGAAGAAGACCAACCAGTCAGCTTGGTGCTGTGCTCGATGCACTGGGCCTACATTTATTTAGTTCACTCTTGTGAAAAATGCCAAAGAAAGCAAAGCCTGCAGGGAATGGGAAGGAAGAGGGGGCTGTTCCTTGTAAGCAGGTGAAAGTGGGGGTCGCTGCAGGCATTTCTGCCTTAAATTTTGACAGCTGCAGTAGTCTCTCTGAAAGTTTAATCTCACTCATCAAGACAGAGACTTTTTTCAAGGAATTGTGGTGTGCTGGATAGCTTTAGTGTCAACTTGACACACCTGGGTTGAGGGAGCCTCAATTGGGGAATTGGCTCCATTGGATTGGCCTGTGGCCACATCTGTGGAGTATTGTCTTGATGGTCGAGTAGTGTCAGAGGGCCCAGCCCACAATGAGTGGTGCCACCCTGGGCAGGTTGTTGTGTACCATATAAGAAGGCAGGCTGGGCATGGGCCAGGGGAGCAAGCCAGTGAACAGCATTCCTCCATGGCCTGTGCTTCAGCTCCTGACTCCAGTTCCATGCCCTGAGTTCCTGCCTTGGGCTCCCTGAGTGATGAACTGTGACCCAGGAGATGGAAGCTGAATAAACCCTTTCCTCCCCAAGTTGGTGTCGGTCAGAGTGTTTTGTCACAGCAATGGAATGCAAACTAGAATATCTGGGAAGAAAAACCCCTTCTTGCTCAGAGGGATGACCCTGCACTCGGCACATATTACCAGTCCCTGTTCAGACTAAGGGGCCTGAAGAGCCTCTGCCACAAAGAGGTGTGCTATGGAAGAGATGTGAATGTCTGCCAGTGCATCAATGGGAAGAAGAAAGTTTTAAATACTTTTACTGATGATTTGTGTATTTCATACATTATTTTGCAGTCCAATTTAGACACATTCCCCTCTCCCTGCCCTCCAACCCAGCCCAATTCATGACTTCTGCCATACATGTCTTGCGTCTTTCTTTCAGTCTTTTTCACTAAAGAAGCTTGTTGTTTTGGGCCAAATTTAACTGTATCAGTCAATTCTTTGACCTAGTCTTTATGTTGTTGTCCCTCCCCTTTGTATTGCTCCAACATATGTATCAAAATTATGACCTCAGAGAATAAACTGTATGTTAATTCCAGAATATATATATTTTTTTGAGACAGGGTCTCCCTGTAGCTCTGGCTGTCCTGGAACTCACTCTGTAGACCAGGCTGGCCTTGAACTCACAGAGATCTGCATGCCTCTGCCTCCCAAGTGCTAGGATTAAAGGCGTGCACCACTAAGCCCGGCATTTATTTATTTCCGTATGTGTATCAGTGTACTGTCTGCATGCAAGTCTGTGCACCCGTGTCGTGCAATGCCGCGGAGGTCAGAAGAGGGTGTCGGATTCCCCTGGAACTGGAGTTCTCCCGGAATTGGAGTTTCAGACGGCTCTCGGCCGCCATGTGAGTGCTGAGGATCGAACCCGGGTCCTCTGTAAGAGCGGTAGGCGCTCTTAACCGCTAGGCCATCTCTCCAGCCCCAATATTTTATTTTATTTTATTTATTTTTTTTTAAGCATTACATTTCCCCTTTAATTTTATATTATCTAAGTACAAATAAGTAGCTTCGCCCCTATTACAGTTAATTAGAGTCTGAAAATAGGAGTAGATCAACTTAGAGCCCGTTAAGAGATTCACATTATAACAGTACAGTTGCTTTCAGATAAAAGAAATGTAACAATAATGTTGTTCAGCTTGCTTTTCAACTGGGGATTTGGTATTAGCATCCACAAATGAGGGTAACTACTTTATTTTATATTACTCTAAAGTATGCAACATACCTCCCCCCCCTACCACAATTACAAAGTCTGAAAATAAGTGGTAGGATAATTCTAGATCCCATTAAAGTATTTACATTATGGTACAGTTGCTTTCAGGTAAAGATATATTATATATATATAATTAATATATATATATTATATATATAATAATTCTTATCTTCTACTAGGTACTTGGTGCTAGCATCCACAGATGAGGGAACCATTTGTCATTTGCTTTTTTCTGGGACCGTGTTTACTTCATTTTAGCATGTCTTCTAGTTCCATCCCATTATACCTGCAAAGTTCATGTGTTATCTTTCTTTACTGTGTACCACATTTTCTCTATCCACTCATTGGTTAAGGGGCATTTGGGTTGGTTCCAGCTCTTCTCTATTATGAAGAGAACTGCAATAAACATAGATGTGCATGTATCTTTGTGGTAGGATGAGTCTTGAGGGTACATACCCAGGAGTGGTATGGCTGGGTCAGGTGGTAGGTTCATTTTGAGTCTTTTAAGGGTTCTCCACGCTGCTTTCCATAGTGGTTTGTATGAGTTTACATTCCCACCAGCAGTGGATGAGTTTTCCCTTCCCCCACCATTCGGTGTCTTTTGTTTTCTTGATCTTAGCCAGTCTTATCAGAGTGATATGATACCTGAGAGTAGTTTTAATTTACATTTCCTTAATTATTAATTATGTGGAATGCTTTTTAAGATGTTTATCAGCCATCTTTATTTCCTCACTTGTGAAGTGTCTGTTCAGCTCTTTACTCCATCTCTTGAGTGGGTCATTTGTTTTCTTATGTATTTGTTTTTTGAATACTTTACATATTCTAGATGTTAATGGTCTGTCAGATGTATCACTGGTGAAGGTTTCCTCCCACTCTGTGGGTTTTCTCTTCACTTCATTGAATGTTTCTTTCTTTTTTTTTAAATTTTATTTATTTCTGTATGTGTATGAATGTACTATCTGCATGCAGGTCTGTGCACCCGTGTCGTGCAATGCCGCGGAGGTCAGAAGAGGGTGTCGGATTCCCCTGGAACTGGAGATCTCCTGGAATTGGAGTATCAGACGGTTTTCGGCTGCCATGTGGGTGCTGGGGATCGAACTGGGGTCGTCTGTAAGAGCGGTCGGTGCTCTTAACCACTAGGCCATCTCTCCAGCCATGAAAGTTTCTTTCACTGTACAGAAGCTTTTGAGTTTGATGAGTTCCCACTTGTCAATTGTTGACCTCATTTCCTGCACAGCTACTGTCTGTTTTAGAAAGTCTTTTCCTACACCTATGTCTTATAGGTTGCTGCTAACATTTTCTTATATCACATTCAGAGTTTCAGGTTTCATGTTGAGGCCTTTGATCCATTTGGAACTGATTTTTTTATAGGGTGAGAGGAAGGGGTTTAATTTTATTCTTCTTCAAATGGTGATCCAGTTTTGCCAGCACCATTTGCTGAAAATGCTGTCTTTCCTCCAGTGAGTCTTTTTGGCCCCTTTGTCAAATATGAGGTGGCTGAAATTGTATGTGCTCAAGTCAGGATCTTCAGTTTTGTTCCATTGGTCTGTGGGCCTGTTTTTGTGCCAGTACCAGGCTGTTTTTATGATTATAGCCCTGTAATATAGTTTGAAGTTTGGTATATTGATCCCCCCTGTATTGTATTTTTGCCCAAGGTTGCTTTGGCTATTCAGGTCTTTTGTTTTTCTGTATGAATTTAAGGATTTTTTTTTTCCAGGTCTGTGAAGAAACTCTTGGGAATTTTAATTGGAATTGCATTCAATCTGTATATTCATTTGGGTAGAATGGACTTTTTTTTGAGACAGTGTCTCTCTATAGCCTCAGTTGGCCTGGAACTCACTCTGTAGACGAGGCTGGCCTTGAACTCACAGAGATCAGCTTGCCTTTGTCTCCCAAGTGCTAGGATTAAATACATGTGCCACCATGCCAGGCTTAAAGATGCTTCTTAAACACCATATGGGTGCTGGGAATCAGACCTGGGTCCTCTGCAAGAGCAGTTGGTGCTCTTAACCACTGAGCCATCTCTCCAGTCTCCAGAATGGACATTTTTACTATATTAATTTTTCCAATCCATGAGCATAGGAGGTCTTTCCATCTTCTGATGTCTTCTTCAATCTCCTTCAGGGGTTTAAAATTTTGTTGTAGAGTTCTTTGGTGTCTTTGGTTGAGTTTGTTCCTAGGCATTTTATTGTTTTTATTGGCTATTGTGAGTGGGAAGGTCTTCTTGTATTCTTTCTCCATTTCTTGTTTTTGGTGTAAAGAAAGGCTACTGATTTTTCTAAGTTACTTTCGTGTCCTGCCACTTTACTGCAACTCTTAATCATTTCTAGGAGTTTTCTGGTGGAGTTTTTAGCATCCCTTAGGTAAACTATAATATTATCTGCAAAGAGGGATAGTTTGACTTCCTCTTTTCTGATTAGTACTCTGAAAATTTCCCTTTCTTGCCTTATGATAAGGGACAGCCTTGCTTTGTTCCTGCATTTAAGCAGAATGCTTCTAACTTTTCTCCATTTAGGATGATATTGGCTGTGGGTTTGTTGTATATGACTTTGATTACATTGAGGAATGATCCCTCCAGTCTAATTCTCTCTACTACTTAAGCATGAAGGGATGTTGAATTTTGTTCTGCATCAATTGAAATGATTGTGTGTTTTTTCTCTTTTGAACCATGGACACAAGAAGGAAACAGTAGATTTCTAGGTTTCCCAGATGGTAATAAACAAACTTATTTAATCCAGCATGGTATAAAAGGCAGAGCTCTAATAAATGTATCATATAGAATTAAATGTCCTTAACTTGGCGTAGTCTTGGTTCTTTGGAAGAAACAATGTCTTCCAGTCCATTTATGTGTTTTATGATATTTATTGATTTATGTATGTTGAACCATCCTGCATCTCTGGTATGAATCCAACTTGGCCATTATGGATGACCTTTTTGATGTGGGTCTGTATGCAGTTTGCAAGTATTTTGTTGAGAATTTTTGCATCTGTGTTCATTAATGAGATGGGTCTATAGTTTTCTTTTCTGGTTGTATCTTTGCCTGGTTTTGGTATTAGAGTGATGCTGGCTTCATAGAAGGAATTTGAGAGGTTTCCCTCTGCTTGAATCCTTCTGAACAGTTTTAGTAATATCAGTTGTAAGTCCTCTTTAAATGTTTTATAAAATTCTGCTGTGAAACCATCTGGCCCTGGGCTTTTTTAGTTGGGAGGTGTACTATTACATTTCTAGCTTCTTCATATATTATTGATCTGTTTAAGCTGTCAGTCTCTTCTTGGTTAAACTTTGGTGAATTCCAGAATTTCAAATATTCATCCATTTCTCTTAGTTTTTCAAATTTAGTAGTGTATAGGCTTTTGAAGTATTCTTGTATGGTTGCCTAGATCTATTCTCTGTCTGTTGTGATGTTTCCCTTTTCATCCCAAATACCATTGATTTGGAGTTGCTCTTTCTTTCTTTTGGTTAACTGGTCTAGGGGTCTATCTATCTAGTTTATCCATTCAAAGAGTTCTTTTTGAACGACTAAACAAGAAGAGCATTTTAAATAATGATGGCAAAACTCACTTTCTTCAGCTGAGAAAAGATTTTGATCAGAAATGGGCAACAATTCACCAAATTTCACCAACCACAAAGATTTAAGGATGAGGTTTGGAGGATCCAGGAAAAGCTGGAATATTACTTTGGTTCCTTGATTGGCTCGAATGTGTACATAACTCCGGAAGGATCTCAAGGCCTCCTTCCTGATTACGATGATGTTGAGGTTTTCATCTTGCAGCTGGATGGAGAGAAGCATGGTGCCTGTACCCATCCACTGTGGCCCTGGTATGAGAGTACAGCTTGGAACCTGAGGCTGGGATTGGTACACCAATGCATGACTTCTTGTTGAAGCCAGCAATTTGCTGTAATTTTGACCATTCATCAGGTGGACACTCATTCGGGACTGGCCCACTCTACTCATGTGAATATTAGTACCTACCAGGAGAATTCATGGGGAGATTTCCTTTTGCAGGGTTGTAATTGACACTGCAAAGGAAGACATGGAATTAAGGACTGGAATACCCTTGCGGCTGGTTATGCAGGTAGACACCCTAGCTGTTACAACAAGAAAATTAAGTGGCCTTCTGAGGACCCTTGCAGACTGGCTGGAGGTTACCAAAGAACTGCTGTCATCAGACATGAAGAAGGATTTTGTCACATGCAGAATCCCCCCTTAGATGTGGGAAATGCATCAGAGCTGTTGGCACCAGGTGGAAAGTTATCATGTTTGGACAGCATAGTTAGATTGCAGTTTAAAGACTACATTGTCCTCACAGTTCATACAGATCAGGATCAGTCTGATGAAGCTCAACAAAAGATGGTTTTTGTCTATCATTCTCTAAAGAATAGGAGAGAAATACACTTGATGGGAAAAAAAGGAGGAAACAGACTCATGGACTTCGCCTTCCTTTATCACATGTGGATGCTCTGAAGCAGATTTGGAACAGTTCAGCTGTTTCTGTGAAGGACCTGAAACTCACCACAGATAAGGGAAAAAAGAGCCTGGTATTATCCTTCTGTGCAGAACGTTTAATCTAAGCAGTCTAGTGCCTTTACACAAAGAGCTACTTACTATTTTCTAAGCACAGAGAAGGGAAGAAATCTTCACTAAAGGGAAGATTGAATTCCTGGATAACTCCTGCTGTTCCCAGTCAGCAGTGGTGGGAGAGGTTGTTGCACAGAAGAGCAGAGGACAAGCTGGGAATTTCCCTTTTCTGAACCAATGGACACAAAAAGGAAACAGTAGATTTCTAGGTGTCCCAGGTGATAAACAAGTTTATTTAATCCAGTGTGGTGTATAAAAGGCACAGCTCTAATACACGTATCATAAAGATTAAATGTCATTAATTTGGCATTGTCTTGGTTCTTTGGAAGAAACAATGTCTTTAAAGAGCTCCTCGACTATAAAATTACATTTTAACAATTAAAAGTTATGAAGAAAGTTTGGGTTTTTTACAATGAAAAAATTATATGAAGAAACAATTGATATGGAATTTTCTGGTGAAAAACAGTCTCTTAGAATTAGATCGTGAGTGATGATGGAGGTGCTAGTCCAGGTGTCCAGCTCACTGAGCCTTCAAACACATTATGAATCCCACACCAAGTTGAACTGTTAGTCATTCAATTCTCTAACGTGATTTAATTGTTTCTGTTTTCCTGATAGTCTCCTGAATCTGGGCATTAAGAAGCCATGCTTGCTATTTCTTCTGTTTTTCCCAAACCATTTAACATGTTGCCTTATAGGAAAAGGTTTGCTAATTTTTTTTTGTTGAGTCATAGCTAATCAATTAACTCATCGTCATCAACCAATTCTTTTTTGAAATTTCTGAAGTTTAATTATTTTTGAAATTTTTATACAGGAATATTGTCTTTGCATAATTTCCACCCCTCCCAGTCCCCCTCCAACTCTTCTCATACACCTGCACTCTGTCTCAATTACTTGTCTGCTTCATTCTTATTGTTACATATGTAGGTACATTTATAAATATATAACATGTATATACATTTATGTCCTGTGCACTGAGTCCATTTAATGATGACCATATGTACCTGTGCATAGGGCTGCTCACTTGAAATTAGGTAACCTGTTAGGGAGCTAGTCCCTGGAGAAAACTGATTCTTCTTCCCTCAGTATCCATTGAGTGCCTGTAGCTCTTCATCTTGAGGTGGGACCCCATGAGAGTTCCCCCATCCACCGTGGTATGTCAACTGTGTTTGTCATTATGCAGATCTTGTTAGACTACCATAACATGGAGGTTTTCACTGGTGCAGTTTTCCTATCATGTCTAGAATGCATTTACTAGCATCAAGTGACTTGTTCCTCTGGCTCTTACATTCTACATTCGTTAGCCTCTTCTTCCATCATATACCTGAGTCTTAGGTATAGAGGCTGCATTTTAGATGTGTCACTTAGGGCTAGATAACTCACAATAACTTATTCCCTGCTGCATTTAACAAGCTGTGGATCTTTGTAATCATCTCCATCGGTTGTAAAAAGAAGCTTCTTTGATCAGTGGTGAGAGGTACACTTGTCTGTTATCTATAAACTTATATATAGATAGATATCTATATCTATGGATATATCTATATTATTCTTCACTGCTAAAGCTCTATAGAGATAGATAGATATAAATAGATAGATAGAGATAGATAGATAGATAGATAGATAGATAGATAGGTAGATAGATAGAAAATACAGTGAGAAGTTACATTGCTCTAGATATGTGACAGAAATAAGTCCTTCTCTAGGTTTTGGGACCTCTCCAGTCACAAGTACTTGGATCTATGCATAGTACCATGCATGAATTCCCTACTATGGAATGGGCTTTAAGTTCAATTAGACTAATATTTATTACCCCCAAGATACAATACTATTACACCAATAGAAATAGTTTTCTGGGCTGGTCATTGTAGTGGTTTGTAGACTTTACAGCTGGATGGGATCATTGATTAGTTTTCTCCCTTGGCAGATTACATAATATTCTCTGATACCATGAGTGCTAGTCTTCAGGGAGGAAGCTTCCAGGTTAGTTCCAGCTTCCAGGTTAGTTCTAAGTCCTGTGTCCAAAGTATGGCCTTTCTTCAGCAATAGCATCTTACTTTCACATTCTGGGAAGCAATAAAGGTCTGTTGCAATAACCCGCACAATTTAGGAGTCTTTTGGGCTACTCTAATAAATTGAAGAGAGGGTTCCTTGCCTTGCATCATGATTTTTCTTATATTGGCTTCATCTATACACATGGACTCACATTTCTATTATATGTATATTTTGAGTAGGTTTATTGAATACTATATATTTTTTGAACTGATATTTAAGCGTACAAGAAAATGGGTGTATTTTGACAGGTAAGAAGAGAGTTGTAAAACTAGAGTAAGGCTTATAGAGACAAGCAATATGCATCTTAGGAATTCTGAACTTAAATTCAAAGGGACACCTGAGCTCAGGCCCCTGGGGTGGCCCTGACCATGTCAGAAAGACTAGGAAATTGGAAAGGGAATATCCGAGATTGTATATGTTTATATTTTATCATCTGGACAATATACTTAATGAATAGACAAGAGCTTTAAGGAGGCTAACGTACAAATCCCTGGCAGAGCCTGTCACTTTCGTGGGTCTCACCAGTTCTGGGAAACCAGTGTTCTTCACTGCTAAAGCTCTGAGTTCCATGATGATGCCTGCTTTATGGGAGGAGTTTCTTTCTTGCCCTCTGTTCACTTTCATCTTTGCTTTATTTTATTTTCACCTAAAATGGAAATCATTCATGTTTCATGCATATCTATTTATTAAAGAAATATGTACTCAGAAATCATCAAAAATAAAATTAAAAACCAAAATTTTAAATGGATTTCTAGAAAAAAATTGCAATTAAATTATAAAATTTAAACTTTATATATGTTAAGTAAATACCCAAATGATGAATTTGCTATGATTTCAACAACCTCCTTTTTCACTTTATCTGTGTTGTCTCTAACACTTTCAGAAGAACACACTGCATGCCACAGCCATATTTAAAAGCAAGCCCATATTACTGCAAATTTGGGGTACTATAATGAATAAACACATGGAACATTTTCGTCAGTTTATATGTCATAATGAATGAATTCATAAAAAGAATCTGAAGTAGGAAGACAAGCAAATTTAAAGCTTTTCAAATATAATTTCTATTTTTCCTTGAATCGTCTGTTATCAAAAATGTCCTGTACTCTCTGCAGCAGCACAAAATGCTATCAAATTTTTGAATGTTTGAAAGGACAAAATTCCAAAACCATGATTCAACTTGTATTTGTTTATAACTAAAGTTGATTATTTTGAGACAGGGTTGGGATTATTTTGTAATTTATTTCCCATTTGAAAAATGTTCTATTCATGTTTCTACAGCAATAGTACTTTCTTTGTAATATTTATATGTATATGTATAACGTTTTACTTTTCACTCATTTTCTTCTTCCTTCTCATTCTCTGTCCTCTTCACATTTAAGCATTGGCTTAAGGGTGATGTGTAAAATAGGAAAAAGATACAGCCACCAAAAAATTCTGGTTTCCATTTTGTCTCCTACTACCTCAAATCCTTATATTTGTTAATGAGCAAAAGGCTTGAGGAAACTGGCTGAGAACATGGAGAAACAGAGGCAGAGAGTTTCCCAAATCAAAAATCAATTCTTCTATGTTTGGGGAAAAATTAATAATATTTGATTCAACAATCAGTCATTTACCACATTTATAATCAATTGTAATTCATTTTTGTAGCTAATGTATGGGTGTTATCCTTAAAATAAATACATTTGAGAGAACTATTTCATTATTTCATCCAGTGAACTGGGTCCCCACAGTGTTATAGGACATGGCTCCTAGGTGCCATGGAAGGCAGGGCATTCTCAGGGCATCGGAAAACTCACTGGGGTCTATTTCTGTCTCTAGTACTAACTGACTTGAGCAAGCAAGGAATGTCTTGAGAGTGTCTTCATTAGGTAAGATTTAGCAAAAAATAGCAACAGGAGAAAAATAAATTCCGATTTCTGATTTGCCAGGTTGTTTATGAAATGTTTACTGAATGCATGCTGGATGGCATGCATTGTTGTGGGCACAGAAGCTGTAAAAAAGAAACAACATGTCTTCCTTCAGAGAATATAAACGTGTGAACAAGGAGTGCACCATTGAGCCCATATAACAATAATAAAAGGCAGGATCTATAAGAAGAGATCAGGCCAGGAAGCTCCATGCCCACTTGACTGATGCCTTTCTAGAGCACAGCCTTGTTGATCTCTTACTGTCTTGCCTTGTGACCCCAGTGCTGTAGCAGAAAGCCTTCAGCATACTCTCATACCATGCTATTTAACATCCAGTCTCCAGAACTATGAGCCAACAAATTCTTTCTTAAGAGTCACCCAGCCGGGTGTGGTGGTGCACGCCTTTAATCCTAGCACTTGGGAGGCAGAGGCGGCAGGATCTTTGTGAGTTCAGGCCAGCTTGGTCTTACAGAGTGAGTCCAGGACGATGGGAACTACAAGGGAGAACCCTGTCTGAAAAGACCAATAAAAAAAAAAAAAAAAAAAGGAACACCCAGTCTCAGTATGCTGCCATGTTAGCCCAAACTTGATTCGGACACTCTTCTATATTTTACATAAAGTAATGTGACTACAGTCTTTTCAGTAATCTAAGCTATAAAAATGAGTAGTAAAAAGGGCAAGGAAAATAGTTGATAGTTTATAAATCATAAGAATTTATTTTCTTGGAATACAACTGATATAGTACTATGGGAGATTATGAAAATCAGTTTATTTTTTCTTTATGATTACTTGTCGATGTAAGTTTATGCTCAGGGCAATAGCAGCACAAATGATGGTCCACGGATGTTAAAAAAATAGTGATGCGTTATTGTATTAATACATAACAAGGAAGGATAAAAATAGTTTTTGTTGACTTCATTGCACTGAAATGAATAATTTTGAATCTTTGTACTTTGAGAAGAATCCTGGTGGAGTACTGAGGAGTGCACTGATTTACTTGCAGCCTGGCTATTAAAGTGCTATTTTTTAGAACTATGGATCAGTCTTTGGCTTCTCTCTTAGCTACTGGGCTTTTATTCTTTTTGTAGACTTCTGACTACAAGGGTGGCAGATATGGACAGAGAACAGGGATTCAGAACAGCCCAATTTTGGAACATGCTGGCATGAGTTTTGTGGCAGAGATTGCTCAGATGAGGTTTTTCTTGGTCTTCTTCTTTCTATTTCCACCTGCAGTGTAGTTAAGAATTGTCTACTATCTAAGCTGTGCCTGGGCCTTCTTCCATTAAGATTTCTATCAAAGTCTCCAGAGTCTGCTCTTCCAGAGCAAGAATCGAAATGACTTAAAGTTTTTTCAAAAGTCTCATTCCTTTGGGAAGGTTTGTTAATACTATGTTGGAAAAGGTTAAAATCTGCAAGCTTGATGACTTACATCCATGTTGAAAAATCAATTTAAAAAGGAATGTTCCTGCCACCACTGGAACTAACAGATGAGCTGAATCCTTTCAGATTCTCTTTCTCTGCTAGGTCAAAATGGTCTCTAGTGTTTTTTTGCACTTTAGCCAGAAATCTTTTTTAGACTTAGGATAAAGCCTTCTAGTGCAGGATAAATGCATAGTCATTTTTCCTATTGCATATCTCCAAGCTTGATTTTCCATGTTTAAAAGAAACTCACAAAAATAAAAGATTTAAGAAGGTTTGGGGCCACATGCAGTACAAATTGTGTTGTACTCAGTGAGCATTCTCTAAGTTAAGCATATGACTGAATCTTCATTATCCAAATAACTGCTTATTTTTAATATGTAAGAGATTTGAAGGCTAATATTTGCTTGAACAACCTTTTCCATAAATGTATAGAATTATAAGAAGACATCTAGGAATAATGGTATTTTAAGGATTTTCATACTGATGTACCCATTCTACTTTCTTCTCAGAGTAGTTATTTAAGTTGGTGTGGGTTTTAAATATAATGTGAAGATGGGCAGGCTTAAAGCAGAGTTAAACGCCTGCATCACTGAAGCAGCCGAGCTGGAGCGTGGGGGAGAGACAGGGAAAGCAGAGCAAGAGCTGCTGTGATGCAGCAGCGCAGACACATTTATAATTTGTTTTATTTTATTTCATTCTGTAATACGCTGAACAGATGCCAACATTGCTGTTCTTTTGTACAGATAAAAAGGCCTAGGCTTGGAAAAGTTAAGTACCTTGCAAAGGTCATGCAGCAAACACATGGCTATGGAAATAATTCCAGGTCTAGCGTGTATGTTGCATGCTGCTTTTCTACATCTGCCTTGAGCAGGGGTTCAGGAAATGGAAATGTTCCCTCTCCCTGCTGTGTCCATCACAGAACGGCCATATAATGGTTCTGATAATTTAATGGAAAGTATGACAAATTTAGACTCCAAGGACCTTTTTCCTAGGCCTGGCCTCATCTCCATTACTAACTCACCATGGGATCCTGGCAGGTAAGCCCCCTACTGGATCAGGCTGGCTGGAGATGTGCTTCCCTTATGTCTCTGAGCAGAGAAGTTAAACTCTTTTCCTAAGCTTGAATATTAGGATTTAGCCTACTTAAAATTTGTTTCAAAATTGGTCAGTCAACCCTTTAATTTTTGGCAAAGGACTTTGCAAACTAACAAAGCAACTGAGCTATTCTGAGAATAATTTTTTTTCCAACTAAAATGTTCATAATGGCATTTGAAGAAAAAAAAAAAAAAAAAAAAAAGGAATCACCCAGTCTCAGCTATTCTGCCATGTTAGCCCAAACTTGATTCGGACACTCTTCTATATTTTACATAAAGTAATGTGACTACAGTATTTTCAGTAATCTAAGCTATAAAAATGAGTAGTAAAAAGGGCAAGGAAAATAGTTGATAGTTTATAAATCATAAGAATTTATTTTCTTGGAATACAACTGATATAGTACTATGGGAGATTATGAAAATCAGTTTATTTTTTCTTTATGATTTAACTTGTCGAGTAAGTTTATGCTCAGGGCAATAGCAGCACAATGATGGCCACGGAATTAATAAAAATAGTATGCGTTATTTATTAATACATAACAGGAAGGATAAAAATCAGTTTTGTTGACTTCATTGCACTGAAATGAATAATTTTGAATCTTTGTACTTTGAGAAGAATCCTGGTGGAGTACTGAGGAGTGCACTGATTTACTTGCAGCCTGGCTATTAAAGTGCTATTTTTTAGAACTATGGATCAGTCTTTGGCTTCTCTCTTTAGCTACTGGGCTTTTATTCTTTTTGTAGACTTCTGACTACAAGGGTGGCAGATATGGACAGAGAACAGGGATTCAGAACAGCCCAATTTTGGAACATGCTGGCATGAGTTTTGTGGCAGAGTATTGCTCAGATGAGGTTTTTCTTGGTCTTTCTTCTTTTCTATTCACGCATGTAGTTAAGAATTGGTCTACTATCTAAAGCTTGCCTGGGAACCTTCATTCCATTAAGATTTCTATCAAAGTCTCCAGAGTCTGCTCTTCCAGAGCAAGAATCGAAATGACTTAAAGTTTTTTCAAAAGTCTCATTCTTTGGGAAGGTTTGTTAATACTATGTTGGAAAAGGTTAAAATCTGCAAGCTTGATGACTTACATCCATTTGAAAAATCAATTTAAAAAGGAATGTCCTGCCAGCCACTGGAACTACAGATGAGCTGAAATCCTTTCAATTTCTCTTGCTATTCAAAATGGGTCTCTAGTGTTTTTGCACTTTAGCCAAAATCTTTTAGACTTAGGATAAAGCCTTCTGAGTGACAGGATAAAATGCATATTCATTTTTCCTATTGCATATCTCCAAGCTTGACTTTCCATGTTTAAAAAGAAACTCACAAAAATAAAAGATTTAAGAAGGTTTGGGGCCACATGCAGTACAAATTGTGTTGTACTCAGTGAGCATTCTCTAAGTTAAGCATATGACTGAATCTTCATTATCCAAATAACTGCTTATTTTTAATATGTAAGAGATTTGAAGGCTAATATTTGCTTGAACAACCTTTTCCATAAATGTATAGAATTATAAGAAGACATCTAGGAATAATGGTATTTTAAGGATTTTCATACTGTGTACCCAATTCTACTTCTTCTCAGAGTAGTATTTAAGTTGGTGGGTTTTAAATATAATGTGAAGATGGGCAGGCTTAAAGCAGAGTTAAACGCCTGCATCACTGAAGCAGCCGAGCTGGAGCGTGGGGGAGAGACAGGGAAAGCAGAGCAAGAGCTGCTGTGATGCAGCAGCGCAGACACATTATATAATTTGTTTTATTTTATTTAATCCTGTAATAGCTGAACAGATGCCAACATTGCTGTTCTTTTGTACAGATAAAAAGGCCTAGGCTTGGAAAAGTTAAGTACCTTGCAAAGGTCATGCAGCAAACACATGGCTATGGAAATAATTCCAGGTCTAGCGTGCTGAAGTATGTTGTATGTTGCATGCTGCTTTTCTACATCTGCCTTGAGCAGGGGTTCAGGAAATGGAAATGTTCCCTCTCCCTGCTGTGTCCATCACAGAACGGCCATATAATGGTTCTGATAATTTAATGGAAAGTATGACAAATTTAGACTCCAAGGACCTTTTTCCTAGGCCTGGCCTCATCTCCATTACTAACTCACCATGGGATCCTGGCAGGTAAAGCCCCCTACTGGATCAGAGCTGGCTGGAGATGTGCCTTCCCTTATTCTCTGAGCAGAGAAGTTAACTCTTTTCCTTAAGCTTGAATATTAGGATTTAGCTACTTAAAATTTGTTTCAAAATTGGATCACCCTTATATTTTCTGGAAAAGGACTTTGCAAACTACAAAGCACTGAGCTATTCTGAGAATATTTTTTTCCAAACTAAAATGTTCATAATGGCATTTGAAGATGTTTGAAGTCATTTATCTAACTTCAAATGCTTAATGTAGTAGTAAAAATACTCAGCCATGTAATGACATTAGCATCTGAGAATAGTTCACCACTATATTAACTTTCTATTCCCCCAAATCAGAATCTTAGAATTACCAGAGAGGGGCTGGAGAGATGGCTCAGAGGTTAAGAGCGTCGAGTGTTCTTGCAGAGGACCTGAGTTCGATTCCCAGCACCCACATGGCGGCTGAGAACTGTCTTTAACTCCAGTTCCAGGGGAATCCGATACCCTCTTCTGACCTCCGTGGCATTGCACAACACTAGTGCACAAACCTACATGCCGATAGTACGTTCATGCACATAAAAATAAATAAAATTTAAAAAATAATAAATAAATATATTTTTTTATTGTTTTCATTCCTTTGGATTATAGGCCAGTATTCACTACAAAAGAGGACTTCCTTGTGACAAGGGGGTATTTTATATTTCAAATGTCCCAGGAACTTTGTTGAGAGTATCCATTACTTTTCTGGCTGTGATAAAACATCATACCCAGAAACAACTTTATTTTGACTTACAGTTCCGGAAGGAGAGTCTATAATATCAGGGGAGACATGGCTGCAGTTAGGTGAAACAGAAAGCCAAGGACTCACACCTTCAACCAGAAACAACATGTAGAGAGAGCAAACAGAAAGCGGGGCAGGGATATACATTTTTAAAGCCCACCCCCAGTGATGTGCTTCCTCCAGCAAGGCTGCATCTCCTACAGCACCTCTACCTCTCTAAACAGCACCACCAACTAGAGACAAAGTGTTCATAGCTGAGCCTATGGGGTCATTTCTCATTCAAATCACCACAAGTATCATTGACTTTGCGAGTCTTTGTAGAGAGTATTTGGGCTTCTATGTGTAGAAAGTGATCATTTTTCAGCACCAGCCCGGCTAGGGACACATGTAAGAACACTATTGATCCCTTTTCTCAGACACTGTACTCTTGAATTCTTTGTATGCATGAAGTTGGAACTTAACATCAAAAATTTGTTTTTAATTTTCTCTCTGCTATTTTTTAGCACCTGTATTTATGTCCTATGACTTATTCTATGAAACATAAGTAACCACCAGGTGGTTTGGGCTGCTCAAAGCCTTCTAGCGGAGCCGACCTCCACTCCCCCTTACCCAAATAATCAGATAATCAGTATTCTTCAGAAGGTACCCTAAATCAAGATTCATCAAAATCAATCTGATCAATTAGCATTAAGAACTGACAATAGATTAATAGGTCAGTCTAATACCATGGAATTTCCCAGAGTTCCCAGATGAGCTCACCTGCCACCATAGTGTGAATGTAGGAGAATATCATATATACTTCCTTCCAGCCTGTGTCCATGGCAGACATCTAGAACTGAAGGACTATACTTTCTGAAGAAGACAAAATCTCAAAATACTTTACACAATATACTCAAGGTATCCCATGTCTTTTTGTGTTAATTACTTATTGGAATGCTATAAATTGCCCTAAAATTCAGTGATTTAAAACAATATATATGTATCATTTCATAATTGTGGACCTGGCTTGGTTTTCTGTGACTGTAGTTCAAGATAAACTGAATTAGAGTCTATTCCCAAGCTCATTCATGTGATTGTTAACCAGCCTCAGGTCTTCATTCATAGATATTGGCCAATGATGTGTGGATCTTCCTTATCTTATGAACCTTTCTACAGGACAGCTCAACAATGTTATTCTTAACTTTTCTAAGAATTAATAAATGAGAGGCAAAGTTCAATGAGGGAGAGAATAAACAGTAGCCTTATTGTAATCAAGTCTCAAAACTGACATTCCATTACTTTTCCCACATTTCATTCATTAGCAGTAGGTCACTAGGTTCAGTCTTCATTCAAAGGTAGGATGTTGTGCAAAGTAAATGAACAGTAAATGCAAGGAATAACAATTTATTATTCTGTCAGAAGACACAACAGGAATAATTCCAAATGAATATCTAAAAGCTAGATTTAGTAAGTGGTTAAAAATGTAAAAATAATATTCCTTGAAGCTATTGTTGTTTAATGGACTCATATGTTTAGCTTCTCTTAAAAATTATGTACCTAATTCTGGAAAGTTTCTATTCTTTTCAGAGGCCTAGAAAGGTAGTGTGTCAGTAATTATATGCCCCTAGCTAATATTTATAGCTTTTACCTAAAAAATGTAGTAACCATTTAGAAAACTGAGATAACATAGATGAATACAACAAAAAATACTTGTGATTCTGCTGTTCACAAATAACTACAGTTAATAGATTAGTCTCTTTCATCAAAATTAGTTTATATGTATATTTGAAGCTTAGATTTCTTATTTCAGATTTAGTTATGAAAGTTTTACCACCTTAGGGAAAATAAAACTAAAGATGTTATTTTATTAAAGCTGTTTTGAAGTGGTATATTTGCTTGTAGGTATGTAAGATGTTTGTAGACTAAAAAGACTTGCAAAAACTGTTTGGGACATGACATATGTGGACCCCTGGTAAGTTCTTTATTCCTTGTCAACTGTACAACTACCATAATAATAGTTTAACAGTAAATTAATCCCCAAGAGAAGAAAATGGTATGTTTTCTCTGATTAACTGGTTTGAATAATTATGACAGTAGCTATCAGCTGTTGCAAGAAGATAGAAAAAAAATCATCAACCATGTGTAATAGTTCAGTCTCTTAATGCCCTTGCTTGGCATTTGGGTTAATTACTATCCAGGTGCCCAAGGTAAGTGTGTGTCTTGAACTATATACAGTTACCTAGCTAAGCTACCTAGTCTCTGCCTGCCCCCAAATATAACTGACTTCTCTAGACTCCATCGCCAAGAAAGAAAGAAAGAAAGAAAGAAAGAAAGAAAGAAAGAAAGAAAGAAAGAAAGAAAGAAAGAAAGAATGTCTTTATACATAACAAGCTTTGGTCTCTCTGTCTCCTTGAAATTTCATTGTTGTGTACTCCAATCATAAACCTCACTAAATAAATAAATAATAAATAAATAAATAAACAACAATGCTCCTAAAGATTTTTCTGAAGCCATCATTTAGCTGACACAGGGTATAGCTATATTACTTGTGGTACCAGGTGGCATAAGACACACTGGATAGCTGAGAAAAGGTGCAATAACAGAGGTGTGAAATCCAAATTAATTACTAAAACCCAGAGCTTCTGGGTTTTAGTAATTAATTTGGAATATATATATATAGATATAATATATATATATATACAGACAAGAAACTCTGGAGCCACATATGGGTATCCATAGGTGGAGACAAGCATTTGTTAACTTTGTGGGATATAACTGAGCCACAAATAATGATTATATTGTACATATAATAAAACCTTCTATACAGGAAGGTCATTTTTGAACACTTCTCAGACAGAGGACAATTGTCAATTATATAAAAACCTAGGCAAGTTATATTTGTGTTACAGATAAACTCACTTTAAAAATGTGAGTACTAGCCGGGCATTGGTGGTGAACGCCTTTTAATTCCTAGCACTTGGGGGCAGGGCAGGCGGTATCTTTGAGTTCAAGGTCCAGCCTGGTTTACCATAGTGATGTTCCAGGCAGCTGGGACTAAAGGGAGACCCTTGTCTCAAAATATCAAAAAATCGATGTATTTAGGAAAGTAGCCCAATCTATCTTTTAACTTTACCTAACAATTTACAATGTTAACAACCCAATAAGCTTTTCGCTTTGTATAGGTTTGGAGAAATAATAAAGCAACTCCCTACAGTTATTTCTCAGAACAAGTGTAAGTCATAGAACATAAGACGTATTTGTGAGACTTAAATGGGAACTAACTCTTATTGCAGCTCTTAAATAAAGCAATTTCACAACTTCTAAGTCACAGGCCCCCAAAACATAGCTCAGTAGTTTGATGCCAGTGAATCACTGTAGAAGCATAAAACTTACATTACAACTACAATAATGGAAGGCTGCTGTCAGAATTGAGCCAATGTCGATAATGATTATCCTCCCCACAACACTTTCTCTCTAAGGAATGGATCATGATAGATGAGGTATTTATGAAGAAAGAATGCAATAACTCTGAGAGAGATAATAAACTTGTGTAGTTCATGCAATCCCTGAGTGAGTGATAAATAGTATTAATTAAATTATACCCAGTTATAAATTATACAATCAATTAAACTATGAAGCTTGTGTATTCTGGCAGTGAAAATAATCATTCCGCAGTTAAATTACCAAATGCACTCATTGAGACTGGAGAGGGGATGACTTATAGTTAAGAGACCTACTGCTCTGGCAGAGGGACCTAGGTTGGGCCCTAGCACTGACAGGGCAGCTCATAACTGCCTTTACCAATTCCAGGGGCTTCAACATCCTCATCTGGTCTTAGGTGGTGCAACACATAAAACTCATTTCAGGCATGCTACAATATAAAATAATAAATAAGTAAACAGATCTAAGGAACAAAACAAAACAAAAACTCCACACTCACTCTCTTGAAGCATTGAAGCACAACTTCCACACATTTGGGTCTTTTTCAAGAATGGATACAGCCACAATTCCACCTCAAATTACACATATGAAACATAGCCCTGAGTAATTTGTGCCATGCTGTTTGCTGAACTGGGGTTTAGACCACCTCCTGGTCGAAGGAAAATAACTCTCATGTTTTCAAGGCTGATAAAGGGGGGCTAAGGGATGGGTAAATTTACTCATTTGATCCAAACTAAACAAAAACTACTCTGTAGCAATACTTCAGCATAATATTTACTGACACCTAATGTGATATGAATTTTTATAATTGTTAGTATATTAATTAAATAGTCCTGGCAAAAGGGGTAAGTGAGATAGAAAAGAAAGAAAGAATAAATTAAAGGTTGTGAATGAACTCTTCTGTCAAATATTGTCCTTATATTTCCAGGATGGAGAACAATCTATCAGTACTGTTTTACAGGTGGAAGAGCTCAGGCTTTGTAGGGCAATGAAAATTGTGCTCTGGGCTACAGGCGAGGAGCCATGTCTTGAAAAAGACAACAAAAAATTAAAAAGAAAGAAAGCACTAAAGGTACTATTAACCTGGAAAAAAAAAGGAAAGAGGAGGAAAAAAAAAAAAAAAAGGGAGGAAGAGGAAAAAAAGAATTGTTGAAAGGAAAAAAAGAAGAGTAATCAGTAAGTATGCAAAAGTAAAAAGATTATGTATTAAGGAATTAGATTCGTTAGAGATGTAAGAGAAGTAGAGAAATGTAAGGGGAACCAGAAGAAATGCTAGAAACGATAGCAAGATTAAGAGTAAATGAAAGATAGTCTTGGTGAAAAGTAGAATTTAGGGGTAAACTTGACATTAAAAATAATAGATAAGAGATAAATTGAAAAAAGTATGGAAATACAGATAGAAGAAAAGATGTCTAACATAGTTAATGTTATTTCTACGTTTGCCATGGCGCTTGATTCCAAAACCCTCCCCTGTATCTACCCATTTTTTGGTTTATTAGTTGGTAATTTTATGAGTGAGAGTCAAAAGAATTGATGTAATTTGTTTGTACAGAGCAAAATGAATTATAGGCTAAAAGACCTATATGTAGAAAACTATGTAACTCACCAGAGGTAACAAATTAATCCATAGAAATTAAAATCATTAAAAGACTAATTTTCCTGATATTTTCCAGAAAATTAAGATTATTGCAAATGAAATCTAACCCTCTAAATGTTAATAATTGCCTATAACTCTATTATTGTCTATTATCATGATAGTATGTTATAAATTAAGAGCTGCTTTGAAAAAATTTTGTTGTGAATTGGGGCTCTAACTTTGCCTTGATGTAGGGTCAAGACCGATAGACTTCATAACAGAAAACTTCCCATAGTAAGAANCCCCCCCCCCCCCTCCCGCCGCCCCTAAAGGTGGCCCATACCCTACACACTCCCCCCTTGGATAGCTGCACCCCGGGCCGACAACACCGGCTGCAATGCAATCACACCAGACCGGGGCTCCCCTGTCTGTGAATTGAAACCTGCCCTCCGTCCCCCCCCCAATAACCAGAGGGTCGTGTGGAACCATCCCCGCCCCCCTGAAATCCAAATTAATTACTAAAAACTACCAGCCGCTTCTGGGTCCTCTCTCCACGTAATTCAATCTCCTCCCTGACTACCTCCTCTATACCTCACCCTCATCCTACTATCATACTATACCCCCCTATATACAGACAAGAAACTCTGGAGCCACATATGGGTATCCATAGGTGGAGACAAGCATTTGTTAACTTTGTGGGATATAACTGAGCCACAAATAATGATTATATTGTACATATAATAAAACCTTCTATACAGGAAGGTCATTTTTGAACACTTCTCAGACAGAGGACAATTGTCAATTATATAAAAACCTAGGCAAGTTATATTTGTGTACAGATAACTCACTTTAAAAAGTGTTGTACTAGCCGGGCATGGTGGTGAACGCCTTTAATCCTAGCACTTGGGAGGCAGAGGCAGGCGGATCTTTGAGTTCAAGGCCAGCCTGGTTTACATAGTGAGTTCCAGGCCAGCTGGGACTAAAGGGAGACCCTGTCTCAAAAATATCAAAAAAAGCGATGTACTTTAGGAAAGTAGCCCAATCTATCTTTTAACTTTACCTAACAATTTACAATGTTAACAACCCAATAAGCTTTTCGCTTTGTATAGGTTTGGAGAAATAATAAAGCAACTCCCTACAGTTATTTCTCAGAACAAGTGTAAGTCATAGAACATAAGACGTATTTGTGAGACTTAAATGGGAACTAACTCTTATTGCAGCTCTTAAATAAAGCAATTTCACAACTTCTAAGTCACAGGCCCCCAAAACATAGCTCAGTAGTTTGATGCCAGTGAATCACTGTAGAAGCATAAAACTTACATTACAACTACAATAATGGAAGGCTGCTGTCAGAATTGAGCCAATGTCGATAATGATTATCCTCCCCACAACACTTTCTCTCTAAGGAATGGATCATGATAGATGAGGTATTTATGAAGAAAGAATGCAATAACTCTGAGAGAGATAATAAACTTGTGTAGTTCATGCAATCCCTGAGTGAGTGATAAATAGTATTAATTAAATTATACCCAGTTATAAATTATACAATCAATTAAACTATGAAGCTTGTGTATTCTGGCAGTGAAAATAATCATTCCGCAGTTAAATTACCAAATGCACTCATTGAGACTGGAGAGATGACTTAGTAGTTAAGAGCACCTACTGCTCTGGCAGAGGGACCTAGGTTGGGCCCTAGCACTGACAGGGCAGCTCATAACTGCCTTTACCAATTCCAGGGGCTTCAACATCCTCATCTGGTCTTAGTGGTGCATACACATAAACTCATTCAGGCATGCATACACATAAAAATAATAAATAAGGAAACAGATCTAAGGAACAAAACAAAACAAAAACTCCACACTCACTCTCTTGAAGCATTGAAGCACAACTTCCACACATTTGGGTCTTTTTCAAGAATGGATACAGCCACAATTCCACCTCAAATTACACATATGAAACATAGCCCTGAGTAATTTGGTCGAAGGAAATACTCATCATTGTTTTCAAGGCTGATAAAGGGGCTTTAAGGGATGGTAAATTTACTCATTTATCCAAACTAAACAAAACTACTCTGTAGCAACTACTTCAGATAATATTTACTGACCCTAAGTGATGATGAATTTTTATAATTGTTAGTATATTAATTAAATAGTCCTGGCAAAAGGGGAAGGAGATAGAAAAAGAAAGATAATTAAAGGTTGTGAATGACTCTTCTGTCAAATATTGTCCTTATATTTCCAGGATGGAGAACAATCTATCAGTACTGTTTTACAGGTGGAAGAGCTCAGGCTTTGTAGGGCAATGAAAATTGTGCTCTGGGGCTACAGGGAGACCATGTCTTGAAAAGACAAAAAAAATTAAAAAGAAAGAAAGAAAGAAAGAAAGAAAGAAAGAAAGAAAGAAAGAAAGAAAGAAAGAAAGAAAGAAAGAAAGAAAGAAAGGTGTGCTAAAACATACAGTTAATGAATGTTAGATTTATAATCTAACAGATTTCCAATTCTGGCTGCTTGATTCCAAAACCCTCCCCTGTATCACCCATTTTTTGGTTAAGTTGTAATTTCTAGTGAGTTAGAGTCAAAAGAAATTGATGTAATTTTGTTTGTACAGAGCAAAATGAATTATAGGCTAAAAGACCTATATGTAGAAAACTATGTAACTCACCAGAGGTTAACAAAATTAATCCATGAAATTATCATTAAAATGACTAATTTTCCTGAATATTTTCCAGAAAATTAAGATTATTGCAAATGAAATCTAACCCTCTAAATGTTAATAATTGCCTATAACTCTATTATTGTCTTTATCATGATAGTATGTTATAAATTAAGAGCTGCTTTGATTTTGTTTGAATGGCTCTAACTTTGCCTTGATGTAGGGTCAAGACCGATAGACTTCATAACAGAAAACTTCCCAGAGTAAGAAAGAAAATGCCAGATTGAAATCTAAAATTAAGCTTTTTGTTATAGATGATTAATAGGCTGGGGAGTCCTCTAGAAAGTTTTGGTCAGGGATGAGAAAAGTTCTCCTGAAAAGGACTAGAGAAGTAGCGTGTAAGCCTTTGTGAGCCTCATGGTCTCTATGGAAATTATTCTGGCCTGATATTGTAGTGTGAAAGCATCTATGGACAATACATAAACAAGTGATGATGGCTGTGCTATAGGGAAGTCTATTTACAAAGTACAAGATAGGCACACTTGGGAGCAGTTTGTTGTTGCTGACGTCTGGCTTATGTTATGTTTTTGCCTAGAGTGGGAACTGATGAGGTTTGCCTGAGTTAAGGTCATTCACAAGAAAACAGGCTATTAATGAGGGGGAAGAGCAGACCATTTCTGTGCTGCAAAGTCCAGAGGAAGGCTGTCATTCTTCAGAGAAGCTGAAGGAAATACATAATTCATATTTGGACTAGGAAAATTCAGGAACTCTTTCTTACCCATAACAAACTGAAAGGCTGAATCTATAGACTATGAGACTCATTCCTCTAAATGACTATATATATATATATATATATACATATATATATATGATCTTGAAGAAGATCGAATGAACACCACAATTCTCATGAAACTAGGTTTTCCAGAAGACAGGTTTAAAACCATGATGGAGGCAGATGTTGTGGTGCACAGCTTTAGTCTTAGCACTTAGGAGGGAAAGGCAAGAGGATCTCTGTGAGATAGAAGCCAGCCTGGTCTAAGGAACTACTGAGAAAACCTGTCTCAAAAAAACAAAACAAATAAAAAATTAGGGTATTGCATTATGTTAGACAAAAGGAGACCCTTTCTGACATTCTGTAATTACAGATTTAATTACCTTTGTTCCTGATGTTCAGGTGTAGCTATGGACCAATACCCAAATTCTCATTTTAATATGTCACTATCTATTAAGGGTCCTTTCAAAGAAAATGTTAGTTTACTAAACTTACCAAACAACAGCTTAGGGATTTAATTTAACATGCTTTTATTGTTCTTCTCTGTGTAACAAATTGATTGCTCATACTTGTTCAACAGTTCAAACTATTTCTCTAAATATTTTATTTTCCTTTTTAATTGTAGATTTGTGATTTTCACACTATTTATTTTGACGGTATTTAGATTCTCTCCCTATCTGAACCCCCCACTACCTCCTCATCCAAGTTTAGATATTCTATTAAAGATATATTAAGGCCTATAGAGTCAAATTTATGTCCTCGAATGCTTTGGTATTTCATCCACTGAAGTCTGGGTAACCTACCATGAGTCACAACCTTAAAAGAGACTGACTCTCCCATTTCCAGCAGCAATCTCCCTCCAATACTTTCTCAAGCAGGTTTGAAGTTTCCTACCCACTTCCTGACATCTATGCTGGGATTTTGTCTGCTTGAGCTCATGTTGCTTTGAGCTGTCACCGTTGCTTTGAGTTCATTTGAGTAACTGACCAACTGTTTGGAAAATTCTGTGTTCATCCACCACCTCTGGCTCTTACAACCTTTCCACCCTTTCTTCTGCAATGATTCCTGATACCTGGAAGGCATATTTGATGTAGGTGTCCAATTCAAGGATAAGCACTTTGCAATCTCTTATTCTCTGTGTATTTAACAGTTGTTGGTCTCTTTGTTAATCACCATCTACTGCATGAGGAGCCTTCTCTTGTGAGAGTTGAGAGATGGATTAATCTATGGACATAACAATACGTCATTAGGAGCGCTTTTAATATTATATTTGTTTAGCAGAATAATAATGTTAGGCTATCCACTGTGGCCTCTGGCCTCTCTAGCCACATGTTCTTAGGCCTGGGATGGGATCAGTCTTATGATCAGAACTTCAATCCAATGAGAAAGTGATTGGAAATCATATGACCATCTCATTAAGTGAAGAAAAAGCCTTGGCCAAAATCCAACATCCATTCTTGAAAAAAATTCATGGAGAATCTAAGGACACAAGGACCATATCTTAAGATAATAAAGGTAGTATAAAACAAGCCCAAAGCCCACTTCATACTAAATGGAGAAAAACTCTAAGAATTTCTATGAAAATCAAGAACAAGGCAAGGATGTCCTCTCTCTACAATTCTGTTCAATATAGTACTTGAAGTATTATCTAGAACAATAAGACAAATGAAGGAGGTAAAGGGGATACAATTGGAAAGAAAGAAGTCAGATGTTATGATTCTATATATAAATAGTCTTCTTTAAGGGAGTGATGCTAGATAGGCTGACCATGCTCCAGTGGATGAATTCACACTGAGGTATTCACACAAACTTGACTCCATAGGTTTTAACATATATGACAGGATGCATACAATCTGCTAGAGGGGATATAGGGGTATAGATAAGAGAGGGGGTCTAACTATTGTATGAAATGAAAAAATCCTAATATATATAGATATAGTTATAGATATAGATATAGATATAGATATAGATAGATAGATTCCAAATTTTTACAATTTGGAATTTTTTTTACAAAAAATTTTTACATATCTTATATATATCTATATACTTATATATTATATAAATATAAAATATTTTGGTTTATAACAAACCTCAGTCAGAGCATGGTGCCAGAGTGGAGTAAAGAATTAATGGGTGGTGGGCCTTGCCCTTCGACTAGGAAACTATTAGAAATGAATTACTACTGGATAAGGATCGCGTTGCGTCTTAACTTTGTATCTCCAGAAAAAGCATGGCTAGATTCCACGTGGATGAATTTACATTGAACGGACATCTGGGAACAAACGTTTTGACTGGACAAGACCTAACATGAATGTAGATAGACTACCTGAGGTTGTGTGGCGGATGGAGGGGGCATGGCTGGGGGGGTCTTAAATTTGAGTAAGAACTGTTTTATGAAATGGACAAATGCTAATAAAAAAATTTAAATGAAAAAAAAAAAAAAAAAAAAAAAAAAAAAAAAAAAAAAAATTAAAAACAAAAAAACTTACCCTAAAAGTCTCTACCAGAAAAAACTCCTCAGCCATTAAGTTGGTGACCTTCTGACCTGTGGGAACATACATGCGCATCTTTTCCCAAGTTAGTTTTAGATTAAATGAAAAAAAATTTGACAAAAAAGTTTTTAATATATAAACTGTATCCCCCCTTTTTATTTTATGTTTTTATTTTTGTCCCATGAGCCTCAAAAAAGCAGATGTATTACACATACCTATAGGAAGGAATCAAGGTTGTAAGTGTCATCTAAATTACCCAAGCTGTTTTGGGTGACTGTATGTTGTTATATTTTATGATGCAATCTTAATTTCCGTTAAGTTCCCAGTTATCCTACAGGTAACTAGGCCTCATTATAAACAGTTATTAAAAATAGGATCCACAGAGATGTTGATGCCTGTAGCACTCTGATGGTGGAAACATAGTTTACTTCTTCCAAACATCTCTGGTTTGGTCAGCACACATCTCTTGTGGATCCGATTTTGTAAACATACGGTTGTCCTCAATGGAGTCTAATGATACTATTACCTCCAGGTGCCTACAAAGTTTTAACATTGAGAGACCTTTTCGTTACCTCCTTTTTGTATGAAAAACTGAAAACCTGGTTTTTGGTAATGAAGTTTTTCCCTAACTGTAAATTAGACTCAACTGTTATACAGGTAATCCCTTATATAACCCGTATTAATGCTTTCTTTCTTTGACTAATAGACATACGAAATGTGAAAAGGATTATTCTCTTATTCATTAGCCAATTATTAAGTTACTAAAAGTCTTTTCTAGTGACATGTAGTTAAATTCAGATCAGCAGCTGCACAAGATATTAGGTTCGCATATTGATAAATTGTGGATCCTCATCTTTTGTTTCTTTCAACTCATAACGTCTTTCGTACATCAAAAGTAAGAAAAACCATCAAGGACGTGAATGCCGAACAATCCCACAGGAGTGGGAGGAAACCGTGCACTGGTAGTATCATCTTATCCAATACATCTTGATTTCCAGAATTATATTAAACTACTCTAAAAAACAAAGAAAAAATGAAATACAAATGCCTCATCTCAGCTTAGATGGAGCAAAGAATCTCTGAACAGACGATCTCTTCAGCTAATGGTTGCGAGAATTATGGAGATGTTCTGAGAAACACACCTCAAGAACGCTTGCTTCAACTATCACATCTACATCATTAAGGAAATGCAAATTGAAATCCACTTAAGATTATCATCTTCCCCCCTAAGACTGTGCTAGGAGTCACGGAAAACTAAATTGATCCTCATAGTTGCTGGAGAGTTCTGTGGGTGACAGGGTGACATCTCATTCCACTGCTGGGGGGAATGGTTACACTCGTAAGCCATATGGAAAGCAGTTGGAGAACACTAAAAAAGAACCTTAAAAACCAATCCAACAGATGACCCTGATATACCACTCCTTAGCATATAACCAAAGGACTAAACATCCTGCTGCAGAGATACATACACAGCCACGTTTATTGCAGCTCTCTTCACAATAACAAGAAGCGGACAAACCATTGCCCACCTCAACCGGACGGATTAGTTGGAATAGAGAAAAATGTGGTACATCTACACAATGGGTTTATGCAGCAGTAAGAAAGACGACATCACGAGCTTGGCAGAAAAATGGCTGGAGCTGGAGGAACATGCTGGTGAGGAAGTAACACATGTCAGGAAGAAAACAAAGTTCGATGTGGTATCCCTCATCTTGGATGCTATTGCTCAATTACCCCAGTTGCAGTTATTTTTGGTGTAGGGCCACTGAGCTTTTGGTAAATAGAAGTTTGGTCGTAATGCATCTTTGGAAAACAAAGCATCAACAACACAAAAGGAAACTGCAATCAAAGAACTGATCTGAAAACATGTGAACTATTGCTCAAAAAAACAGTGTCAACTTCCTCCATGGGAAAATATTGAGCAGATAACTAAATGATAAAGACATAGCATATTGCGCATGCTGAGCTCTTTGCGTGGATGGGGGAATTGGTGGGGGACACGGGTCTATAGATTGTTAAAAATAATTAAATATAAATATAATTATAAAAATTTAATACATATTGAATTGATGGATATAAGAGACGATATTTGGAGGCAATACAAGGGTGAGGGAACAGCAACAAACAGGACTTGGGAACAAAGCACTGACTGATACAGTTAAATCTGCCCAAAATTAGACTCTGCCAGTGAAAACTTTTAGTACAAGAACTGAGAGAAAGATGCAAGACATGTATGGCAGAAGGCATGAACTTAGGGGTGGGGTGTGGTTGGCGGGGCGGGATTTGGGGTCCGGGGAGATTGTGTTTAAATTGGGACTGGATGATAATGTAATGAATATACATTAACTATCTGTCAAATGTATGTAACAGAATTGTAAAGTAAAAATAAACTGCTTTAAGTGTTCAAAAACAATTAATGCAAAATATATTAATACAGGAGAACTCTGTTTATCAGGTCAATATTGAATATATTCTGCCAAGAGAGTTGGCCAGGAGATCCAAGCCCCCCCCCCCCAACAAAGCTTAAAGTCCTTGCCCCCGTAAACACCTGGGATTCTGCAGACCCCCCCCCCCCCCCCCCCCCCCCCCCCCCCCCCCCCCCCCCCCCCCCCCCCCCCCCCCCCCCCCCCCCCCCCCCCCCCCCCCCCCCCCCCCCCTCCCCCCCCCCCCCCCCCCCCCCCCCCCTTTTTTTTCCCCCTCCCTTTTTTTTTTTTTTTTCCTTTTTTTTCCTTTTTCTCTTCCTTTCCATTTCTCTTGCGATGATGGTGGTAAGGCCCTGCTGTCAAAGACCTGGTGTAAGCATGGGAAAGATGTATTGAGACTGTACTTGCAAGTGTGCAGTTGGTCTCTGGAATGCCAGAGAGTGTTACCAAAGGCCACTAAACCAATAAAGCAAATATTGGTCTCTTTGAGTCAAGCAAGACTCCTCCATCAGCATCAGCTACACCTCACCTGCCTGGAAATACTGTGCATCAGTGGCAGCCATATGTCTGTATATCCCAAAAATAATTGGCTAGTAGCTCTCTCCTTGGAGGAATAATTCACAGCTGATGCCACAAGCTTACATCCTCTAGTGGTTAGGAGATGTTATAGGCCACAATAAGACCTTGTCATCTTTTACAGAAAAAATACAGTTCATGGATTAGCATACCACCCAAACATCTGTGACTATACCAAGGTAACCTACCACAATAATTAGTACTATTTAAATGCATGTATATCTCATTGCTTGTGCTTCATTAGTAGGATTGAAAGGTTATTCCTAGATAAACTGTCAACTCATGAAAGGAAACAGCCTGAACTGATCAGAGTCCAAAATGACATCTCAAAGAAAGTAGACTGTTTTGCTTCTCACCCACTTGTGCCCCTTTTCTAAGCCTAGGGAACAATCTGTGGAAGAAGGGGTATGGTAGAATGTAAGGGTTGCGATTGGGGTGAATGGTGAAACTATAGCAATATAGACTGGACTCTTATTTGATCAACATGATTGTACATGCAAGCCCCTTCAGCTGGATGGTGGGAGCCTTGGGCTGTGTGGGTTTGGGCATAGCTGCTTGCAAATTGGTTTTACATGAAAGATGCTTGTGTTCACTACTTATTTATTGTTAAAAAAATCAAATAAAAAATATTGAGAAAAAAAAGAAAAAAAAGTGGGCCCAATTCCCATATTAGAGGATGAATTTATATAAAAAAAGGAAATTCTTATTTTTAATGTATTGATTGCTATTTTACCCCTATTAATATCTTTCTTTTATAATGAAAATGATAACTTGAAATAAAAAATTAATAAATAGATAGGTGTATATATATGTAAATATATATACATATATGTATATATTTATATGTGTATTTATATGTATATATTTATATATTTACACACATATCTATTTATATGTAAACATTTATATGTTTGTGTATATGTATTTATATGAAAAAGAAAGTCTTTTCCTATGCCTATGTCTTGTAGATTGTTGCCAACTTTTTCTTCTATCACCTTCATAGTTTTAGGTTTTACATTGACATCTTTGATCCACTTGATTTTTTTACAGGGTGAGATGTAGGGGTTTAATTTTGTTCTTCTACAAATGGTGATCCAGTTTTGCCAGAACTATTTGCTGAAGATTCTATCCTTCTTCCATTGAACTTTTTGGTCCCTTTGTCAAACATGAGGTGGCTGAAATTGTATGCGCTCGTTTGGATCTTCAATTATGTTCCATTGGTCAATGGGTCTGTTTTTGTGTCAGTACCAGTCTGTCTTTATGACTATGGACCTGTAATATAGCTGGAAGTCTGGTAAAGCAACCCCCCCCACCACTCCCTGCATTGCACTTCTCACTCAGGGTTGCTTTAACTATTCTGGGTCTTGTGATTTTCCATATGAATTTAAGGATATTTTTCTGAGTCTGTAAAGAAACTCCTGAGGATTTTCACTGGGATTGTGTTGACTATGTATATCAATTTGGGTAAAATGGACATTTTTATTATATTAATTTTTCCAATCCATGAGCATGGGAGGTCTTTCTATCTTTTGATGTCATTTTCAATCTCATTCTTCAGGGATTTAAAATTTTTGTTGTAGGGATCTTTGGTATCTTTGGCTAGGTTTATTACCAGGTATTTTATTTTATTTTTTTGAGGCTATTGTCAGTGGGAAGGTCTTCTTATATTCCTTCTCCACTTGTTTATTGTTGGTGTAAAGAAAGGCTACTGATTTTTCTAGGTTAATATTGTACCCTGCCACTTTATTGAAACTCTTAATCATTTCTACAAGTTTTCTGGTGGAGTTTTTAGCATCCCTTAGGTAAACTGTCATATCATCTGCAAAAAAGGGATACTTTAACTTGCTCTTTTCTGATTAGTAGTCCTTTAATTTCCTTCTCTTGTCTTATTGCCCTAGCAAGTGTTTCAAGCACTATGTTGAAGTGGGTTGGCAATAAGGGGCAGCCTTTCCAGGTTCCTGCCTTTAAGGGAAATGGTTCCAATTTTTCTCCATTTAGGATGATGTTGGCAGTGTGTTTGCTATATGGCTTTGATCATGTTGAGAAATGTTCCTTTCAGTCCAGTTCCATCTAGAACTTTAAACATGAAGGGATGTTGGATCTTGTCAAAGGCCTTTTTAATCAATTGAGATGATCATGTGGTGTTTGTCTTTCAGTCCATTTATATGTGTTATGATAATTATTGATTTACATATATTGAACCATCCCTGCATCTCTGGTATGATCATGATGGATGATGTTTTTGATGTGGGTCTGCATGAGATTTGCAAGTATTTTGTTGAGAATTTTTGCATCTATGTTCACTAATCAGATGGGTATACAGTTTTCTTTTTGGTTGTATCTTTGGTTTTGGTATTAGAGTGATGCTGGCTTCATAGAAGGAATTTGGGAGAATTCCCTCTGTTTGTATCCTTCTGAACATTTTGAGTAGTAATGGTTGTAACACCTCTTTCAATGTTTTATGGAATTATCCTATGAAATTCTCTGGGCCCAGGTTTTTTTTAGTTGGGAGGTTTTTTATTACATCTTCAATTTCCTCAAATATTATGGGTCTGTTTAAATTGTTAATCTCTTCTTGGTTGAGCTTTGTTGATTCCCATGATTTCAGTTATTCATCCATTTCTCTTAGGTTTTCAAATTTAGTAGAGTATAGGTTTTTTGAAGTATTCTCTTATGACTGCCTGGATCTTTTTCTTTGTTGTGATGTTTCCCTTTTCATCATGAATACTATTGATTTGGAGTCGCTCACTCTTTCTTTTGGTTAAATGGGCTGGAGGTCCGTCTATTTTGTTTATCTTTTCAAAGAACCAGCTTTTGGATTCGTTGATTCTTTGTATTGTTTTCTTTGTTTTTATTTCATTGATTTNAATATCAAGAGCAAGGCAAGGATGTCCTCTCTCTACAATTCTGTTCAATATAGTAATTGCAGTATTATCTAGAACAATAAGACAAATGAAGGAGGTAAAGAGGATACATTGTAAAGGAAGAAGTCAGCTGTTATGTTCTATATTCTAACTAGTATTCCTTACGGGAGTGCATGCTAGATAGGCTGACCCATGCTCCATTGGATGACTTTCACAATGAGGTATTCACACAACACTTGACTCCTAGTTTAACATCTCATGACAGGATGCATACAATCTGCTAGAGGGGATATAGGGGTATAGATAAGAGAGGGGGTCTAACTATTGTATGAAATGAAAAAATCTATTATATAGATCTAGTTCTTAGATATAGATCTAGATATAGATAGTAGATAGAGGATTCCAAATTTTTCCAGTTGGAATTTTTTTTACAAAAACTTTGTACATATATATTCAATATATATATATATATTTCTACTCTCATATATATATAGAGTAAAAATTTGGTATAACAACTCAGTCAGATGGGCCCAGAGTGGAGTGAAAGAAATGGGTGGTGGGCCTGCCCTAGACTAGAAACTATTAGACACTGATTACTACTGGATAAGGAAGAGTATGCCTTACTTTTGATCTCCAGAAAAGCAGACTAGAATCCAGTGGATGAATTTACATTGAAGGACATCTGGGAACAAAAGTTTGACTGGACAAGACTTAACATGAATGGTAGAATACATGAGGTTGGGTGGAGGATGGAGGGGCATGGATGGGGGGATCTAAATTGGGTTAAGAACTGTTTTATGAAATGTACAAATGCTTAATAAAAATTTAAAAATGGGAATAACTAAAATGCATATCAATAAAAGCTTGGCTAAATTAAAAAAAAATACCCTAAAGTCTCTACCAGAAAACTCCTCAGCCATTAAGTTGGTGACATTCTGACCTGTGGGAACATGCGAATCTTTTCCCATAGTTAGTTTTAAGATTTAAATTGAAAAATTTGACAAAAAGTTTTAATATATAACTGTATCCCCCCTTTTTTATTTTATGTTTTTATTTTTTGTCCCATGAATCTCAAAAAGGCAGTTGTAGTACACATACCTCTAGGAAGGAATCAAGGTGTAAGTGTCATTAAATTTACCCAAGCTGTTTTGGGTGACTGTATGTTGTTAATTTAGGAAGCAAACTTAATTCCTTAAGTTAAGTTATCCTACAGGTAACTAGGCCTCATTATAAACAGTTGTTACAAATAGGATCCACAGAGATGTTTGATGCCTGTAGCACTCTGAGGAAAAAAAATTCCTCAAACATCTCTGTGGCATCAAACATCTCTGTGGATCCGATTTGTAACAACTGTTTATAATGAGTCCTAATGAACTAATTACCTTCCAGGTGCCACAAAGTTTTAACATGAGAGACTTTCTTACCTCCTTTTTGTAGAACAAAGAAAAACATGATGGTAATGAAGTCATTCCCTAACTGTAAATTAGACTCAACTGTTATACAGGTAATCTCTTATAAAACCAGTATAACTGCTTTATTTAATTGACTAATAGACAGAAATGTGAAAAGGATTATTCTCTATTCAGAGCCAAATATAATACTAAAAGTCTTTNATTTAGTCTCCATGTGTTCTTGTAGCTAGTAGGGCTTATTCTGTTGTTCATATTGAGCTTTATTGCACTGTGATCTGATAGAATGCATGAAATAATTTCAATCCTTTTGTATTTGTTGAGATTTCGTTTGTGTCTTGATATGTGGTTGATTTTAGAGAATTTTCCATGAGGTGCTGAGTAGAAAGTATATTCTCTGATGTTTGGGTGGAATATTCTGTAGGTGTCTGTGAGGTCAATTTGGCCTATTGTATTGTTCAGTTCTGATGTCTCTCTGTTTATTTTTGTCCTGTTGACCTATCCAAGGGGCTCAGTTCACCACTATTAGTGTGCTGGGATTAATCTGTGTCTGGAGGTCCTGCAGAGTCATGTTTATAATGTTAGGTTCACCAGAGTTTGGTGCATAAACAATTTGGGATTGTGAAATCTTCATGGTTAATTTTTCCTTTGATAAGGTTGTAATGGCTCTTTTTTCTCTTCTGAGATCTATTTTGTCTGATATTAGAATAGCCATTCTTGCTTGTTTCTTGGTACCATTTGCTTGGAATATTTTTTTCCATCCTTTCACTCTAAGGTGATATCTGTCCTTGAGGGTGAGATGGGTTTCTTGTAGACAGCATATAGAAGGATCCTGTTTCTTACTCCATTCTCCCAGTCTATGTCTTTTGATTGGGGAGTTTAGACCATTAACCTTTAAGGTTATTATTGAGAGATGTGAATTGCTTCTTTTCACCTTATTTTTTGTTTACTCTGTTATGCTTTTGTTAATTTCTCTGTTTAATTGCTTAGGGATGATATCCTGAATCTCATAGATGGGAAAGCAGTGAATACAGTGGAACTTGCAAACACATGAAAGAACTTTATGAACAGGACTCCAGTGCAGTCCAGAAATTATCAAATGTGTGCTCTTGAAATTACAAAAGCTTCTGTACTTCAAAGACACCATCATTCCTGTTAAGAGGCAACCTATAGAATGGAAAAAGAAATCTATGCCTTAAGAAAAAATATTACCTTATTGTTCTGGGTGTCATCAGTTCAAAATTTAGGGCTAGAGCTTTAACATAGGAAAGGCAAGGGGAAACTCTATTTATGGCAGAACAAATAGTTGTAAAGATTAGAATCGAGGAAGGCTAATTTTTAAGGGTTATAGCTAAAATTAGAAGTGTAAACATTCCATGCTTGAACTAGGCTCATTACTAGAAAGCTCACAGAGAACCACATATGGTAAATATGCAGAAAATAAGAGATTTCAGAGTGGTGAGCCCGAAATGATACATCTATAATTGCATCCTTTCCTCCCAAGGTTCAACTATCATTGCAGAAGAGAGAGGGCAAAGATTGTAAGGTCCAAAGGTGGTGGATGAATTTGAGGAAACTGTGTTGCCTGGACACCACAGGTAGTTGCACATATGAACCCATGGCACTTATGAGATCATTCATAAAACTTGTATAAACCCAAAGTAGACAAAAACCCAGCATGGATGGGAGAAATAGGAAGCTGAGCTCTACTAGCAACTGATAGATGCTGGGAAGAGTTAGTTTCCTTATTCACGTGATGTCTTATAGGTTGACTGCACTCTGGGTCATGAATCATCACCCAGGAGCAGTTGAGGGCATGGTATAGAATCAATAGGCCTTTAAAAACCAAAAATTTGAAACTAAATAAACAATAAATGAATTTTTAAAAATTTAAATGAAAACGACAGATAATATTGGAGGACATGAAATTGGGGAAGAGGGTGCTGGGGATATGACGGAGAAGGAGAGCATCTGAATGTTGTGATCAAAATATACTATATAGAATTCTGGAGTCAATAACAAATAGAAATGAGAAAAAAATTGGGTCTTTTTGAGACAGGTTATCCCTATAGCTCCAGTAGGCTTGTAATTCACTTGGAATTCATGCAGACCAAGCTGCTCTCCATTTCACAGAGATCTGGCTCTTAAGTGCTGAGATTAAAAGTATGTGCCACCATGCCTGACAGAAATTAAATTATTGATAATATTATTTTAAATTGACAAATCATAATCATATAGACATATGGGCACAATATGATATTTTGAAACAGTGTGGAAATATGGAAATATTTCAATGGATACAGTAATTAATTTGATTAATATCCTGGTCATTTATTCATGAGCTATAGGAAGACTTAAGGTAGAATGTTTTCCTCCGAATACTGCAGATTTGAGTCCTGGCCTTAGTGGTCTACTTTTAGCAGCAAGTAACCTGATGACGAAGAGGTCCACAGAATTTATATATTACTGAAAGTTGAGTTACTTCTGTGAGACTGGCTACAGGTTTTGTCTGAGGAGAACACTGCCTGGTAGTAATTGAGTTATGGTTTTCATCCGAGGTGGAAATTGTTCTGCTGATGAATTTTCAACTTTGGAGAAGGCTTTGTTCCAGTTACCAGCACAATGTTGACAACCAAAATGGACTTCAGTAGAGGCTTTTCAGCTTTATTGTGGGGAAGCATTCTCCTATTTGAGATACAGAACCTCTCAAGAAGATGAACACATGAAGGCACTGGAGGGAGTGGTTGTAGCAATTATCTCTTGCAAGTAGAATAAGTTCTAGTTTTCCAAAAAGAGCTGAGCCATTTTTAACCGCATTTTGTCATAGACAGCTGTGACACTTTCTGCTGCAATTCTTTTTATTTTTCACTTCCTCAACACAAACAATACAGTTTTTCTTTTCATAACTCACAATATATAATGCCTAGACATTGTAATTATTCAAAGAGACAGCTTAGTCTTGCATTTCCTCCACCTGACCGAAGATGCCATGTTTCCTGTATGGGATGGTTGTCTACATCCCTGTGTCATTTCTTCCCGATGAGCTGTAATGCTTCTGTTTCAAAGTACCTAATCCCAGCACTCGGGAGGCAGAGATAGGTGGATCTCTGTGGGTTCAAGGCCGGCCTGGTCTACAGAGCGAGCTCCAGGACGCCTGGTACTAAAATGGAGACCCTGTCTCAAAAACACACACACACACACAAAAAAAGTGTAAAACCAAAGTACCTAGTTATGCTTAAAGCAAGTCCTGTTTCTATGGAGAGTTTTCTTGAAGCAGAGAGCTCAAGTCTGATAAACACAACTTCCCCATCGATGTTTTCCCATGTGTTCAAATTGCTTCTTAAAATGTGGGCAGGTAACGAATCAGGTTTGGAAATGTTTTAGGTTTTAGGCATTAATAAAGAATCGGTGCCTTGCTGAAACAGCAGTAGTCAGGACTGATCTAAAATAATTTGCAAAATAATTATTTTTTCAACGCTGCAGTTGAAGATTTTTGGTGTTCTGCTTCAGTGCATTCTCATAAATCCTTTCTGGTCAATTTTCTTCCCATTTTGAACATAGCAATATTAATATAAAAGAGGTATTTTATGAAAAGCAATGTGGAGAACCCTTAAAAGACTCAAAATGAGCCTACCATCTGACCCAGTCACACGGCTCCTGGGTATATACCCACAAGACTCATCCTACCGCAAAGATGCATGCACATCCATGTTTATTACAGCTCTCTTCACAATAGCAAAGAGCTGGAACCAACCCAAATGCCACTCAACTGACAAGTGGATGACAAAAATGTGGTAGATCTACACAATGGAGTACTACTCAGCAGTAAAGAAAGATGACATCATGAACTTTGCAGGTAAATGAATTTTTTGTTCAGTTCCATGAATACTTTTATTTCACTCTTTATTTCTTCCCTGACCCATTTGTTATTCAGGATTGTGTTATTTAGTCTCCATGTGTTCTTGTAGCTAGTAGGGCTTATTCTGTTGTTCATATTGAGCTTTATTGCACTGTGATCTGATAGAATGCATGAAATAATTTCAATCCTTTTGTATTTGTTGAGATTTCGTTTGTGTCTTGATATGTGGTTGATTTTAGAGAATTTTCCATGAGGTGCTGAGTAGAAAGTATATTCTCTGATGTTTGGGTGGAATATTCTGTAGGTGTCTGTGAGGTCAATTTGGCCTATTGTATTGTTCAGTTCTGATGTCTCTCTGTTTATTTTTGTCCTGTTGACCTATCCAAGGGGCTCAGTTCACCACTATTAGTGTGCTGGGATTAATCTGTGTCTGGAGGTCCTGCAGAGTCATGTTTATAATGTTAGGTTCACCAGAGTTTGGTGCATAAACAATTTGGGATTGTGAAATCTTCATGGTTAATTTTTCCTTTGATAAGGTTGTAATGGCTCTTTTTTCTCTTCTGAGATCTATTTTGTCTGATATTAGAATAGCCATTCTTGCTTGTTTCTTGGTACCATTTGCTTGGAATATTTTTTTCCATCCTTTCACTCTAAGGTGATATCTGTCCTTGAGGGTGAGATGGGTTTCTTGTAGACAGCATATAGAAGGATCCTGTTTCTTACTCCATTCTCCCAGTCTATGTCTTTTGATTGGGGAGTTTAGACCATTAACCTTTAAGGTTATTATTGAGAGATGTGAATTGCTTCTTTTCACCTTATTTTTTGTTTACTCTGTTATGCTTTTGTTAATTTCTCTGTTTAATTGCTTAGGGATGATATCCTGAATCTCATAGATGGGAAAGCAGTGAATACAGTGGAACTTGCAAACACATGAAAGAACTTTATGAACAGGACTCCAGTGCAGTCCAGAAATTATCAAATGTGTGCTCTTGAAATTACAAAAGCTTCTGTACTTCAAAGACACCATCATTCCTGTTAAGAGGCAACCTATAGAATGGAAAAAGAAATCTATGCCTTAAGAAAAAATATTACCTTATTGTTCTGGGTGTCATCAGTTCAAAATTTAGGGCTAGAGCTTTAACATAGGAAAGGCAAGGGGAAACTCTATTTATGGCAGAACAAATAGTTGTAAAGATTAGAATCGAGGAAGGCTAATTTTTAAGGGTTATAGCTAAAATTAGAAGTGTAAACATTCCATGCTTGAACTAGGCTCATTACTAGAAAGCTCACAGAGAACCACATATGGTAAATATGCAGAAAATAAGAGATTTCAGAGTGGTGAGCCCGAAATGATACATCTATAATTGCATCCTTTCCTCCCAAGGTTCAACTATCATTGCAGAAGAGAGAGGGCAAAGATTGTAAGGTCCAAAGGTGGTGGATGAATTTGAGGAAACTGTGTTGCCTGGACACCACAGGTAGTTGCACATATGAACCCATGGCACTTATGAGATCATTCATAAAACTTGTATAAACCCAAAGTAGACAAAAACCCAGCATGGATGGGAGAAATAGGAAGCTGAGCTCTACTAGCAACTGATAGATGCTGGGAAGAGTTAGTTTCCTTATTCACGTGATGTCTTATAGGTTGACTGCACTCTGGGTCATGAATCATCACCCAGGAGCAGTTGAGGGCATGGTATAGAATCAATAGGCCTTTAAAAACCAAAAATTTGAAACTAAATAAACAATAAATGAATTTTTAAAAATTTAAATGAAAACGACAGATAATATTGGAGGACATGAAATTGGGGAAGAGGGTGCTGGGGATATGACGGAGAAGGAGAGCATCTGAATGTTGTGATCAAAATATACTATATAGAATTCTGGAGTCAATAACAAATAGAAATGAGAAAAAAATTGGGTCTTTTTGAGACAGGTTATCCCTATAGCTCCAGTAGGCTTGTAATTCACTTGGAATTCATGCAGACCAAGCTGCTCTCCATTTCACAGAGATCTGGCTCTTAAGTGCTGAGATTAAAAGTATGTGCCACCATGCCTGACAGAAATTAAATTATTGATAATATTATTTTAAATTGACAAATCATAATCATATAGACATATGGGCACAATATGATATTTTGAAACAGTGTGGAAATATGGAAATATTTCAATGGATACAGTAATTAATTTGATTAATATCCTGGTCATTTATTCATGAGCTATAGGAAGACTTAAGGTAGAATGTTTTCCTCCGAATACTGCAGATTTGAGTCCTGGCCTTAGTGGTCTACTTTTAGCAGCAAGTAACCTGATGACGAAGAGGTCCACAGAATTTATATATTACTGAAAGTTGAGTTACTTCTGTGAGACTGGCTACAGGTTTTGTCTGAGGAGAACACTGCCTGGTAGTAATTGAGTTATGGTTTTCATCCGAGGTGGAAATTGTTCTGCTGATGAATTTTCAACTTTGGAGAAGGCTTTGTTCCAGTTACCAGCACAATGTTGACAACCAAAATGGACTTCAGTAGAGGCTTTTCAGCTTTATTGTGGGGAAGCATTCTCCTATTTGAGATACAGAACCTCTCAAGAAGATGAACACATGAAGGCACTGGAGGGAGTGGTTGTAGCAATTATCTCTTGCAAGTAGAATAAGTTCTAGTTTTCCAAAAAGAGCTGAGCCATTTTTAACCGCATTTTGTCATAGACAGCTGTGACATTTTCTGCTGCAATTCTTTTTATTTTTCACTTCCTCAACACAAACAATACAGTTTTTCTTTTCATAACTCACAATATATAATGCCTAGACATTGTAATTATTCAAAGAGACAGCTTAGTCTTGCATTTCCTCCACCTGACCGAAGATGCCATGTTTCCTGTATGGGATGGTTGTCTACATCCCTGTGTCATTTCTTCCCGATGAGCTGTAATGCTTCTGTTTCAAAGTACCTAATCCCAGCACTCGGGAGGCAGAGATAGGTGGATCTCTGTGGGTTCAAGGCCGGCCTGGTCTACAGAGCGAGCTCCAGGACGCCTGGTACTAAAATGGAGACCCTGTCTCAAAAACACACACACACACACAAAAAAAGTGTAAAACCAAAGTACCTAGTTATGCTTAAAGCAAGTCCTGTTTCTATGGAGAGTTTTCTTGAAGCAGAGAGCTCAAGTCTGATAAACACAACTTCCCCATCGATGTTTTCCCATGTGTTCAAATTGCTTCTTAAAATGTGGGCAGGTAACGAATCAGGTTTGGAAATGTTTTAGGTTTTAGGCATTAATAAAGAATCGGTGCCTTGCTGAAACAGCAGTAGTCAGGACTGAACTAAAATAATTTGCAAAATAATTATTTTTTCAACGCTGCAGTTGAAGATTTTTGGTGTTCTGCTTCAGTGCATTCTCATAAATCCTTTCTGGTCAATTTTCTTCCCATTTTGAACATAGCAATATTAATATAAAAGAGGTATTTTATGAAAAGCAATGTGGAGAACCCTTAAAAGACTCAAAATGAGCCTACCATCTGACCCAGTCACACGGCTCCTGGGTATATACCCACAAGACTCATCCTACCGCAAAGATGCATGCACATCCATGTTTATTACAGCTCTCTTCACAATAGCAAAGAGCTGGAACCAACCCAAATGCCACTCAACTGACAAGTGGATGACAAAAATGTGGTAGATCTACACAATGGAGTACTACTCAGCAGTAAAGAAAGATGACATCATGAACTTTGCAGGTAAATGGATGGAACTCGAAGCTATTATGCTACTTGAAGTGACACAGTCCCAGAAAAACAAGCGGCAAAAGGTCTCCCTCATCTGTGGATGCTAACACCAAATCCCCAGATGAAAGTCAAGCTGAACAACATTATTATTGTATTTCTGTTTATATGAAAGCAACTATGTTGTTATAATGTAAATCTCTTAACAGGCTCTGGAATAGATCCACCACTTACTTTCAGACTCTGTAATTACTGCATATGAGTGGAAAGTATGTATTCATATTTTAGAGTAATATAAAATTAAAGAAAGACCGAGAGAAAGAAAAAAAAATAAAAAGAGGTATTTGGGAATCAACTGCCACAGTTAACTAAATGCTTACTATGTGTCAAAGTATTAGACAAGTTACATAGCTTGTTTATTCTTCATTATTCCATAGAGGACTAATTTTACATATAGAATGCTATGTCCCAAACTTGTAGAGGTAGGTGTGTTCTAGATTGAATTATCTGGGAGTAAAAGAAAGCAAATTATACATAATACATATTCTGTAGCCAAATGCAATCCAGTACAGAATTTGGGAGGCAAATAAAAAACTGGGTATATTTTGTATGTATGTGTACATATCAGTGTGTGCATGTGTACATGTGCATGTGGAGGCAGGGGAGGCAAGGGGGCAAGATTTTGTCTTCCTCACATCTCTCTCCTTATGGTGTGGAGAGTGGTTGCAAACAACCAGAATGCTTCAAGGTTGTGCAGCAGGCACTAATTGACTGAACCATTATGTTTCCTATTAAAAGTAAGAAAAGTCGTAAATTACATTGATTCCTCTATTACAGAGAGATTCTTTTAAAAATTCATCAAAGTGGCTTCAAATTAGATTTTTTAAAGAAAACTATTTCTGCTATGCTAATTCATTTTTTTTCTTTTTTTTTTAAACAGGGTCTCCCTATAGCCCCCAAGCTAGCCTGGAACTCACTCTGTAGACCAGGCCGGCCTTGAACTCACTGAGATCTGCCTGCCTTGGCCTCCCGAGTGCTAGGATTAAAGGCGTGTGCTACCACACCGGGCTTAAAGATGGTTCTTATCTGCCATGTGAGTGCCGGGAATCAAACCCAGGTCCTCTGCAAGAGCAGTCGGTGCTCTCAACCATTGAACCATCTTTCCAGCCCCCCTCAAATTAGATTTTTTTAACCAAATAAATCTGCCATACATTTGCCAATAGACAAAACAACAAGTAAGAATGATTTTCTGGGGTTTTACTTTTGATTTTGTATTTCAGAATTAGAGATATTTGAGCAAGGTAATTAAAAAGGATGGATAATGTGGTCAAAGTGCAGGTTAAATTAGAATCCAGGTTCATCTGCTTTCAAAGTCCATATTCCAATAGATGAACAGAATGGGCATGCCAAAAATTACTTTGGGGAAGGAAAAATGCTCCCATTTTTCCCATGAGAAAACAGGGCAGATGAGGGAAACAATGAGACAGAGGAGGAAAAGACTGTGAACAGAGAGCAGAAAGAGCACTAGAACACAGGCTGCCCCAAAGTAGGCAAAAGGACAAGGAAAATGGTTATCAGAAGGAGAAAATATTGTGGAGAGATTCCATCTGCATAAATGGAAAATATTAAACCATGTGGGTTTGAGATGAAGCTGGGGGAACAACACCACATGCTCCTTACATCTAAGTGACCTTCAATTGCAGTAGGTCCTAGATATTTTCATTCTATGTGGGCAATCCCCACCATATGCCAAATACTCAAGATAAATCTAGGAAGAAGATGGGACATATCTGCACTTCTAGCCCTATTATTTACTAGCTATGTGACATTAAGCAATTGTTTGGACATTCTATGCCATAATCAATGTATTCAAGAGTCAGAATGATACCCACTTTATAGATGTTAAATGGTGAAAATTAAAAGATATAGTAGATGTAAGTGTCACAGAGTTCCTACCAAAAATCTAATGATGCATTAATAGTAGTCATTGTTTCTGTGGGAATTTTAGTTTTTCAGCCCATCATCTTCTCCAACTGAAGTAAAAATGTCTATATTCTGTGAGTATTGCAGCTAACAAATCAGAGCATAAGGCACCAAATCCTGGTCAGCTAATTACTGTCAATCAGCAGTCCTGGTGAGTTTTGTTCTATTTTCAGCTCAAATCCTAAGTTGTTGTACCATCCTGAATGAGTCATTTAACAGCATCTGCTTCCCCTTCAGGAGTTGACTTCTGCTCTTTAACTCAAGGGTACTGGAGGTGGCTTTGGGAATAAAATTGCTGCAGCTAATGGGCTCCTCTAAAACTAGAGAACTCAAATGCGTTGATTGAAATCTAGAGAAGATATGAGGAAACCAACCTCTGACAGTGTGCTCACACATGAAAGTGTAGCATCTATGTGAATGACCAGTGTGAGCATGTGTAGTCTGAATAAAAAAGGGTTTTCTCAGTCTTGCAGTGATTTCACTCATTTAAGAGCACCTTGTTCATTAGAATACAAGTACTATTTTCTCAATGTCACAAAATTGAAGCTTCCTAGAGAACTGATATATGTCCTTCACCTTCACAGTGCAGGTGGATAGTGGAAGGGATAATTGTTCACTTCCAGCAACTGCCATTGGCTCAGGGATCATTAATAATGTTTCACTGGTAATTTGTTTCATTGAAAATCAACAAAGTGCGCTTTGCTTACTTTCAGTAAGGAGTTGCATGAAAGAAAAGCCAAGAACTAGGAGAAGTTTGTTGAGGTTTGACTGTTTCCCATTGGCTCAAGGATTTAAACACTTATTTTTCAGCTAAGGGAAGGTTTCGAGGTGGAGTTGTGCTGGAAAAAAATTAGTCACTGGGGCTGGGCTTTGAAATCTGATGATTTATCCTCCTTCCTATCTGTTCCTTGGTTTCCAAGTGGGGATGTAATACTGCCTCATGCTCCCACCACTATGCTCTCCCTGCAATGATAGGCACTTGAACTATAAACCAAAATAAACTTTTTTCCCTTTAAATTGCTTCTTATCAGGTATCCTGTTATAGCAATGAGAAAAATAACTAATACAACATTCAGTGCCTACAGTGCACATTTGGGTTGCACATCTAGCAAAATTTCAGAAATATGTTTACACAAATATTTGGTGAGTTGTGGATAAACATTTAAATCTTGAATAGAGAATTGCTGTCTTGAATATGAGAAATCAAATAAAAAAAAAAAAAACTTAAATGTGGTGCTCTGAGATCACCCCGCAGAGAGAAAACCTGGCAGAGAGACTGAGCCCAGGCCAATTGAACCAGGCAGTGCTCTGAAACCACAGCCTTGCAGGTCCATGCAAGTAGGCAGAAGCCATTAGTTAGGGAACATTTTGGGCCAGTTCCCCACTCCAGGCTACGCTTCCCTGGTCCTAGACCCAAACCCAAATGCTTATAACCAGGCCAGGGGAACCAGCAGACTCACATCACGTGGTTGGAAGTTCAAGCTGACCTGGACCTCTGGAGGAGCTCCAGACTAGAAGGGTGAGAACTAACTGGTTCCTCCATTATAAAATCAAATGTGAAAACATGCAACCTAGACCAGCCAGCCTTTCATATGTAATAAGAAGACAAAGAAGGCATCTTCAGAAAACAATCAAAGTCAGCCTTCAACTCAATGAAGTAAAACACTTGGGTGTCCTAACAATATAAACAACGAAACATATCCACATACCAAAAGCACAATGAAAAAAAAATAACATAAGAAAACCAAATAATAAGTCACTGATAAATTCTCAGTCCTACAGAATACTCCTATAATGAGAAGTCCCTGGAGGTAACCCAGGAAACAGATATTTAAAAAAAATATTTTTTTTTATGTGTATGAATGTACTGTCTGCATGTAGGTTGGTGCACCTGTGTTGTGCAATGCCTCAGAGGTCAGAAGAGGGCATCGGATTCCCCTGGAACTGGAGTTAAAGACGGTTCTTAACCACCATGTGGGTGCTGGGAATTGAACCCAGGTGCTCTGCAAGAGCAGTCGACTCTCTTAACTGCAGAGCCATCTCTCCAGCCTCCAGGAAACAGATCTTAAAAGAACTATCACAGATATATTCAAAGAAATCAAGAAATATAAAGAATCTACACACAAATGAATAAAAAAAAATCCCAAATTCCTTCTATGAAGCCAGCATCACTCTAATACCAAAACTAGGTAAAAACACAAACAAGAAAGAAAAATATAGACCCATATCATTAATGAACAGAGATGCAAAAATTCTCAATAAAATACTTGCAAATCACATACAGACCCACATCAAAAAGATCATCCATCATGGCCAAGTTGGATTCATACCAGAGATGCAGGGATGGTTCAACATATGTAAATCTATAAATATCATAAAACACATAAATGGACTGAAAGACAAAAACCATTCGATCATTTCAATTGATGAAGAAAAAGCTTTCGACACAATCTAGCATCCCTTCATGCTTAAAGTCCTAGAGGGAATTGGACTGGAGGGATCACTTCTCAGTGTAATCAAAGCTATATACAAGAAACCCACATCCAACATCATCCTACATGGAAAAAAGTTGGAAGCATTCCCCTTAAATGCAGGAACACAGCAAGGCTGTCCACTATAGCCACTCCTCTTCAATATAATGCTTGAAATGCTTGCTAGGGCAATAAGGCGAGAAAGAAAAATTAAAGGAGTACTAATTGGAAAAGAGGAAGTAAAACTATCCCTTTGTGCAGATGATATGATAGTTTACCTAAGGGATGCTAAAAACTCCACCAGAAAACTCTTAGAAACAATTAAAAGTTTCAGTAAAGTGGCAGGATACAAAATAAACCTAGAAAAATCAGTAGCATTTCTTTACATCAACAATAAGCAACTGGAGAAGGAATATAAGGAGACCTTCCCAATCACAATAGCCTCAAAAGAAATAAAACATCTAGGAATAAACCCAACCAAAGACACCAAAGACCTTCACAACAAAAAATTTAAAACCCTGAAGGAGATTGAAAATGACATCAAAAGATGGAAAGACCTCCCATGCTCATGGGTTGGAAAAATTAATATAGTAAAAATGTCCATTCTACCCAAATTAATATACAGATTCAGTGTAATCCCAATCAAAATCCCCATGAGCTTTTTCACAGACTTAGAAAAAAAAATCCTTAAATTCATATGGGGAAAAACAAAATAACCGATGAATAGGCTTAAGCAACCCTAAGTGGAAAAGTGCAAAAAAACTGGGGGGATTACATACCAGACTTCAAGCTATATTTACAGGGCTATAGTCATAAAGACAGCCTGGTACTGGCAAAATCCCCCAGAATGATTGACCAATCGAACAAAAATAAAAAGATCCAAACCCGTAAAGGTAATCATCCTCACTCACCCAATAATAGAACAGACTGCCAAGATCAAGAAAACAAGACACCATATACTAGAGAGGTTGTGGGATAAGGGAAACACTGTCATCAACTGCTGGTAGGAATGCAATCTGGTACAACACTGTGGAAAGCAGTGTGGCAGACTCTTAAAAAAAAAAAAAAAAAAACCCGTCAAAATGAAGCCTACCGAAGACCATGGCCCAGCACATAACCCACCTCCTTGGTATATCCACAAAAGACGCATCTCGCAAAGATACATGCCACAGATTATGTTTTATGCAGTCTCCTCTTTCACATAGAAAGACCTGGAAGCCAAACCCAAAGTGCCCGCTCAAGCTGATGACTAGATAAAACAAATGTGGTAACACCTAACCATGGAGTTCTTAAGGCATGAAAAGAAAGATGACTAATGAGCTTTGCTGTAACAATCGGATGGTGAATACTTGAAGCCATTATGCTCAATGAAGTAAATCTACAGTCCCAGAAAAAAAAAAAGGGCGAATGGTTTTCCTCATTTGTGGATGCTACACCTTTAGACACACCATATCCCCAGTTGGCAGGCAAAACTGAGCAACTTAAAATTATTATATTCATTGTATCTGAAAGCAACTGTTGCTTTCCAATGTTGAATATTTTAATGGGCTCTATAATTGACCTATCACTTATATTCAACATTGTAATTACCATATATGAAGGGAAAGATATGTATCAATAGTCCTTTCATATTTTTGTTACCTGCATTGGCAAATTAATTGTTAAAAATGTGAATCTGTAAATGTGTTTAGGAGTTCACTTAAATAGTTTTATTTTCCAGAATTTGAATTTTGATTTATGTGTGGGGATGTATACATATTACATACACACATCTTGGAATAATATAAAATTTCAAAGGGACAAAAAAGAGAGAAAAACATATTCAAAAACTGACCAAAACAGTAAACTTTGCCAAATCGTAAATGCACAAAGGTTATAAAAGTGAGAAAAGATGGCAAGACGGACTTGAAATAGTATAAGGACAGAATCCATGAAAGCTGGGATAGGGGGCGGGCGGCGGGAACAAGATAAAGGGTGGGCATGGATGGGGGAATGAGTCTAAATTTGAATTAAGAAATGTTTAAATTTAATTGCACCAATAAAAATAGCCAGGGTGTGGTGACAAGACACCTTTAATCCTAGCACTTGGGAGGCAGAGGCAGGCGGATCTTTGTGAGTTCAAGGCCAGCCTGGTCTACAGAGTGAACTCCAGGACAGCTGGGGCTACAGGGAGACCCTGTCTCAAAAAGACCAAATAAATAAATAAATAAATAAATAAATAAATAAATAAATAATAAATTAAAAAACTAGGAGAGAATGACAAACACTGGAAGTAATATTTTTTCTTTACCTGCATACAACTCTACTGTTAAAATATGGATCCCTAAACATGTTTTGGAATTAACACATAGTTTACTTTCAGACATCATAATTTTGGTATATATGTGGCATTCAAACACCACACACACACACACACACACACACACACACACACATATGTATGTATATATTTTGGAGTGATACAAATTGGAAGAAACAACAACAACTAAAAGGACTGGGTCGAAGAATTCACCAAAATAGTAAACTTCTGTCCCAAACAGTAAACTTCTGCATTAAAAAATGTAAAAGAGACTGAGAAAAATATGCTAGACTGAGAAAAAATATTTTTGCCATACATGCAAGATCCATGTATGGCAGAATGCATGAGCCCTGGCAAGGTAGGGGGCAAGGAAGGGGAAATAGGTCTAACTTTGATTAAGAAATGTTGTATGAAGTGCACAAAATTTCAATAAAAATTAAAAAAAATAAACAAATTAAGAATGAATTTTCTATGGGATATGTCTGAGGATGTACTTCTGTAGATAAAACATAAACAATGCTAAGAACATATTTTTGTAGCTGTAGTATGCTTATTTCTATATATTTAAATGTATAGAGTGAAGACTATACTAGAATTAAAATTGTTTTAACAATATATTTATTTTCATGGACAATTTAGTGTGTGTGTGTGTGTGTGTGTGTGTGAGTGTGTGTATGTGTGTGTATATACATGTGTTTTAATCCAGATGGACTAGATTTTTACATGGAGCTTTATTGAGTTCCTCTGATACCCTACATGAACCAAGGGCTTACACATTCTCATATTTTTTAAGGGGATAAGGGATAGGTTTTTTTCTGGAGCCAAATATGAGTGATCATGGCTTGGGAACACAGATTCATGTTACCCCAAATTCCATGTTCCTACATGGAAACAGTTTCACAGTGTTTTTATAGTAACAGAACAAAGAAAAATAAATCAAGATACCTGTCATGTACATTGATGGAAACATTAAGTAGGCAGATACAGCAAAAAGCCTCAGATCATATCTGATGACAGTCAGTCCTTTGGTTGGCAGGGTAAAGCTTTGTTTAGTTAATACATACCAGAAGTTTATAGTCTGTTAGTCAAAGTGTGTTGAGTCAGAAACAGAGGTGGCCAAGGAGTGGCCAGTGAGGGATATAGTATTTGCAGCTAACTTGGAAGCTGCCACTTAGTCACAGAATGCTAACAGGCTGCAGAAATATTGACTCTACAGCCCAATCTGAGTAGCTATGGCCTCTCTCAGATTCTTGGCCTGGGGTGTCAGACTGCCACCCCATATGGCCACACTATATTCACCTGTCCAGGGGTTGATGACATCCAGGACAGGAAACCCAAGACTTGACTCATAGCTTTTATGGCCTCTTTCCAGTAACTCACTGCTAGCAAATGACAATCTCCAGGCTAGTGAACTGTCAAACCTCTTTCCAGCCTCATTCTAGCACAGGATACTCAAGACTCAAGCCTGCTTTGGCTTGCGCTTTCACAAGCATGGAATAAAGGACCTGGAGATCTTCTCAGGTTGCATCCATTTATTATGTACAGTTCATCACTTATATAGCCAAAATGATGTCATCTCTGTAAGCCAATCTCAGACTCGTGCATTGTGAGCTCTAAACATCACAAGCCCTGTATCAAGAGAGCTCTTCTCAAGAGATGTATCAGGACACATTCTCACCTAGGAGGCAGGGTCAGGTGAGGATGAGCAGGCAAGCAATTTATTAGTACAATAACAAGCAGATGGCTCTGTCGTTCAACACTACAGAGGGGGTTGAAGATAGCCCAAGATAAATTCTAAATAATTTGCAAAATTTCAAATTCTTTTTGAGCAGACTTTTCAGTAGGTTCAGCTTCAAAATTAAGTTTTTTTGTTCTTTCTGGGAATTTTCACTTACAGTTGTCCCCTGTGTTTAGAGTCAACATTTGTTATGGGGGAGGGGATTACCATATTATGTGGGTAGGCCACGCAAGAATTTGTGGCAGGGTGATTTTAGTCCCAGGACAATCCATTTGGGAAAACACTAAGTAGGAAAGCTACTAGCTCACGACACCACGTGGACGCATGTTGAGGTCCAATATGCAAGAGAAGAGAGTTTTTATTCCAAATCGTCTGGTAAATATAGCACATGACACAATCTCCCAAGCCAAAATCCTAAACTTTTATCCACTATAATCCCACCCCATGGACGTGTGCCAGAAAGGTGCCATGGGTTTACGAATCTATATCTCCATCTTAAACTAAGTTTTCCCCCGATCATCACCCTTTTAATTTTTATGTTTTGGTAATTTTTTTCTGAGAGGCAGGGAGCCCATGGGTGATGGCTAACAACCCAAAGAAACCTGAGTTTTGAATAGTCAGCTGTTCAATGCCTGTTTTGGAGAGGACTCAGGCAGTGGGGGGCAGGGTGGGAAGAATCTGAAACTTGTTATTTTCACACTAAGGCCAATTAATATCTCAAAAAATCCAACACATGAAGTGAACCATTTTAAAGCATATCAGATGAATGTAACATTCATGTAAAAAAAAACCAATTAGCAAAGTATCTAGTCCAAAATTTTGAACAACACCACAGGTTCCCATAGTCCAATTAGAGAAAGCTTGTAGTGCACAAGCATGTTATCAAATAAAATTGTCCAGTCCTGGGTATTGCTGTAGTGTCCATGATTCATCCCAATCTCTCAGCAGCCCTTACATTCTACCAAGACGCCTCTTCCACAATTTGTTCCAGGCTTTGGGAAAGGGGCACAAGTAGTTGAGAAGTAAAACAGTTTATTTTCTCTTGAGATGTCATTTCAGACTCTAGTCTGTTCAGGTAGTTTCCCTTCATGGATTGGCAGCTTATCCAGGGTACCTTTTAAATCACTACTAACAAAGCACAATCAATTAGATGTACATGCAGTGAAACAGTACTAATTATTATGGCAAGTTAAGTGGTGAGCATAGACACAGATGTTTGGAATGGTATGTACCGGCATTTAAAAGTACTATGATTATGGCAAGGATGAAGTGGAATGAAGCATAGACACAAGATGTTTTGGATGGTACTGCGAGTCCATAAATTGGTGGCCTTTTCTATAAAAGATGCAGTTCTTACGGTACGTATATCATCTCCTAACCACTAGAGGTTATAAGCTGTGGCATCAGCCATGAATGATTCCTCCAAGGGGAGAGAGCTAATAGCCAATTAGATTTGGGATATAAGATATGACACATGGCGGCACTGTGCACAGTATCTACCAGGCATTGAGGTGTAGCTTATACGGACCAAGGAGCCTTGCTTGACTCAAGGAGACCAAGTGTTTTGCTTTATTGATTAGTGGCCTTTGTTACACTTCTGGCATTTCAGAGGCCAGTTGTACAGTAGCAAGTGACATCTCAAAACATTTTTTCGTGCTTACACCAGGTCATCGACAACAGGGACTTTCCACCGTTTCCTTGCACTTATCCCACTTATAGGCCAAAGGCCTTATAATTTTTGGGGTTTGGATCCCCTAGCCAAAATATCCTTGGCAGAGAATCCATTGCTGATATCAGAGCTTTCTGGTATTAATATATTTTGCTTAACCACACAGCTTATAAAGACTTTACATTATATTTGGCTCTAAATAAAGAATTAGCCTTTCACAGTTCCTATGTATCAGTCAACTAAAGAAAGTAGTTATACCTATTTTATAGAAGTTAACACTACAACAGTTTGGTTTTAATTTACAGTTAGGGAGTTTTTTCATTACCATCATGTTTTTTCTTTTCCTAAAAAGGGAGAGGTAGGAAGGTTCTCAGCATCTGGAAAGGTAAACTGCACTAATGGCCCATTAGAAGCAGTTTATCCCCAAACAGAATGAAGAGAGATGCTTGGAGTCTGTGACTCAGGCAGTCTGAGGCTCACTCTTTCTTTAATGTTCAAGATGAGATCAGCCTCTCTGCTGGCATTTCCCAGTCCATCCTGCCAGCCAAAAAGTTGTAAAACATTTTCAGGCCATTAGGTTGGTGACATTTTGTCCTGGTGGAACACACAAATCTCCTCCCATTATTAGTTTCAAGATTTCAAAATTGAAATTTATCAAAAGGTTTGGAATACAGTTTTTCCACATATTATATCCCAGAAGGAGAATATACCACCTCCTTCTATTTTTTGTTTTTTTTAAATATTGATGTTTTGGACCCATAGATGCCTAGTTTTGTATTACCCATACCGATAAACACACAAAAGGCATAAGTTTTCATTAAATTACCCAAACTGTTTCTCATGACTGTATGCTACTTATGTGGGAAGTGCTTAAACTTAATTTATTTAAATTATCCACAAGTAAAGGAGAAATGTTACAAGAGGATACTGTAATTACAAAACAAAAAATATAGGGACCATGTTTGTACCTTAACCCCAAAGTTAATGTTGGAAATTCAATAAATAAAATAAAACAATTAACATTTTATATTCCAATTAGTTCAAATGTATTACCATTTTTCACCAAAACCTTCAACCAAGTTAACTAATCTAAACATTTTTACTAAGTCTTTTACTAAGTCTACTAATATTCTATAATATGTAGACAAAGCCTGGGCAAAGTTGAATACCTGCCAATAAATTTTACACAATATACACTTTGTTCTTAAAACTATATGACTAGACTATGAATTCAGAGAAATCAAGTCCATTAACTAATATGGTTCATTTTGTGTTTTTGTATAAATCTCTACTGAAATACCGCTATATAGAATATGTGTTGTTTTTTTTTATTTCTCTGTGTGTATCAATGTAACTGTCTGCATGCAGGTCCTGTGGGCAACCTGTCGTGCAATGCAGCGGAGGTCAGAGGGTCTCGATTCCCCTGGAGCTGGAGTGCTCCTGGAAATTGGAGTTTTCAGACGGCTCTCGCGGCCGCCATGTGGTGATGGGGAAAAAAGTTGGAACCCGGTCCTTTGTAAGAACGGTCGGCGCTCCCAACCGCTAGGCCATCGCTCCAGCCCTAATAAATATTGTTATTTTTAAGTAAATAGCCATTTTAAACTTCAGACCTACCAGTGGGATTTGTATAAACTAGCTTCCTCCAAGCTCTTGGCCTTCTCTAGCCTGACATGAAAACCTGATTTAAAGATTTTTTCAATATCTAGCTCTTATTAAAATTTTCTTTTACAGTTCCTATGCCATTAGTTAATTAAAGACTGGCTAGATATGCCCCAGGAGATGTTGTTACCATCATTAACCATAATTGATTTTTTTTTTTGTGGGAGCATCTAGGAAGCTTCCTTTGTCACGAGCGGCAGTGCAGTCCTGCTAAGGGAAGGGGCACAGTGGACCCTGTGGTCACTGCTGAGGAACGGGCCACTTTGCATAGAGGTCAGTTGTTCACTTCTGTGACCTGACCGGAGTGGTAACTTCCTACTCAGGTCATTAGCCTGAGACAACAAGACAAGTTTCCCACTCTTGGCTGTAGATTTGCCACCTGCCCAAAGCCAGGACAAAAATTTCACACCAGTTACCCAGGTTGGTGGTCCACAAAGGGAGCCTTTTTCCAGCCAATTGGTCACCCAAATGAAACGCAGGCCTCAACATCAGCTACCCACTGTTCATCCGAATGAAATGCAGGCTTGTCTTAGCCTGTATGCATGCAATAATTAAAAAAAATGTCGGCCGTGAATTCCACAATGATGTTAATGGGAATTCACATTTTTTTTATTTTTTAAATTTTTAAAATTTTATATTTTTTATTTTTTTATTCCCAAATACCCCAAAACTTATTAACACTTTAATACAGTGAAAACCTGGTTGCATCTTTGTTTTAGGTGTTGAAAGGGTGTAACTAGTAGGTGACAGTGTAGATCCATTATTTAAAAATTTTTAATAGATAACCCATAACCTTTGTTGAAATTGAATTATGTGTTGGCTGTTTAATATAAATTTGTGTCTTGAGAAGGAAGGGCCACATTACAACTCAGAGGCAATGTTTTTACTGGTATCATGGCTGTTAACATTAAAATATACTTAGAATACAAGTACACACATCCATACACACGTGTGCACACACATACATACATACATACATACATACATACATACATACATAAGAAAGATATGTTAGGTTGACCTGTAAGAGAGGAAAGCCATATTGTTTGATGTTCAATGAAAAAAGGTCATTTACTCAATTAACGTTGGGCTTGAGTCTTCCCCAGGTCCACAGTCTGTCTCCCCAGTACTTGAATCAAAGCTGCACTTTTAAAACACAATGAAAGATAAAGCACTGCACAAGGGCAAGAGTGCCCGAGACTTTATGCTTCCCAGTGAAACATAGAACACTATAAAGCCAGCCCTTCCCATCACTAGTCATCCACTGTTTCTAGAGCAGGGGAGGGGCACAGAATAAACATTGGACTAGATTAACCAGAGTATCTACAAACAGCTACAAACTGAAAAATGTAACAGCTTCATATTTTGCCTTTGGTCTTTTCAAGGCAAGGCTTTCTTACAGTCAGAGCTGGCTGGGAGGTCACTCTGTAGACTAGGCCTGCCCCAAACTCACAGACATCCATTTGGTTTAAAGGCGTGGGCCACCACCAAGCCTGGAATTTACAAGCTCAATTTGCATCATAGAAGACTGGCCTCTAGAAGAGATCTTGGGGGAAGTTTAGCAGACAAAAGGAAACTTCAGCAGAATTAAGCACTATTTTACACTACTTAACACTATTTACAGAAAAAAAATTTAAGGAGGACTTTTTAAAAACACATTTAGACTGTGGCTGGATTTTCACAAGCTTCCATGCAAGCCAATGTCGGTAGGTTAATTCCAGGGTGGTTGCCTCTACAACCCAAGCCTGCCAGTGCAAAGGTGCAAATGAACACCTCTATGGAAGGCTCCCCGCAAAATACTTGCCTGCTCCATGGGCATGCCTGATGTTCCAGCCTCTGTGACCTTTGCCATCTGAACTGTGGCCAGAAGGCGGAAGCCAGGACCCCAGGCTGCAGGGCAGGTTCCAAGCCAATTTCAAAACCTCTAGAAGGCAAATGGATGGGAGAGGAAGGACTCCTCTCACAATTTCTCTGAATACCCACCACCTGGGAAGGCTGGGGAAGCAACAGATGCCCCCAATCCAGGGAAGCCAAAATGGCACCCACCAGCTCCATAATCATGTTCTGCCAAGTAGGTGAAAACCCACAAGAGAATGCAAGCTTCCCAAAGCCTATCAGAGAAAGGGTCTCTGGCACACAGGCCAAGTCTCCATCAGCGCCATCCACAGGCTCACCAGCAGAGTCAATAGAATTCCCTCTGTGTCCATCCTTAGTCCATGCCTTCACTGATTTGAAGATGCTAAACTTTCTCCATGCCACAACTTGAAACACAACAGTCACAGCAAACCATAGCACAAAGTCAACAAACACATGCCATACATCACAAAACAATTCCTCCTGAAACATAGCTTCCTTGAAGGTGTTATTTCCCATCTTGCAGAGATTCTAGCTTACCAAACTGGTCTCCATACCCCAAGTTGGTGGTGCCATTTGTGGGTATGCCACTGAGATTTGTGGCGCCATTTGTGGGCCCACTTAGTCCCAGGACAATCCATGTGGAAAACATGTGCAAGAAAGCACTCCACGTGGAAGCATGTTGAGGTCCAAATGCAGAGAGAGATTTTATTGAAAGATGTCTGCTTAAATATCCAGCATGACTCAATTTTCAAAGCCAAATCCTAAACCTTTTCATCACTATATCCCACCCCATGGGTGTGGCCAGGGAGGTCCCATTGGTTTAGAATGCTACCCATCTTAACTAAGTTTTCCCACACATTTATTCCCATGTTGTTCAGAAATGCTTCCTAGGATCTGATGTAGATGGGGCCACACAGCAGATAGGAAAGACAGTCTTCAGGAGAGGAGAATAACTGGTAAGGACAGTAAGGAACTCCCAGATCATATCAAAACTATTAGACATCGCAATCTGGGTCTGATTAATTTTCTTTTGTCTCTGTATATGACATAACATTTACATGTGACATACAATAAGATCATTATACATAAAACAATCAAGAATATTGTTTGGCCTGTAATTCCTAGAGAGAGTCACAGAGGAACATCACATGGTGATGGTCAAATTAGGAGTCCTTTATTTGCTAGAAAAAAAGCTGGAGGACAGAAAGAGGGATAATGCCCAAAAAACTCTCAACTCAGAAGGGAGGCAGAGTGAGGTTTATGAAACTTAAAACCACAATTACATTATGCCAGAGACAAAACCAATAACCATAGTTGCATCAGATCACCATAGTTATACCAGACCAGGGGAAGAGTTTTCAGTTATCAAAAAGTTTTGATGAGAAAAAACAAGTTTCTTAGAATTGTAGAAACAAAGGGCTCCGTGGAGATGCAGGCACAGCTGGGAGGGAGGATTTGATACCTGGAAGTACTACTTGCCTCTTACAAGTTTCCCAGTCTTCTAGAAAAAAATGTACCCCCTGAAACTACAGATCTGGCCTTCATGGCTGGCTTGCCCTGCCTGGCTGACTGCAGTTAGAGCAGAGGAGGTGGAGGCTAGTCAGAATGAGAGGGCAAGATAGAACAAAATGGAGTCAGCTTTGCCATTTCAGGTCTAATGGAGTAAATGTAACAGATGAAGGAAAAACACATTAAAAAATAAATTGGCTACATTCCCCCTGTACTTACAGTTATTTGTACTCTATGAACTATCTTATTTATATTTAGATTATCTAATTAAATCTATTATCTTCTAAATTTGGGAGTTTCTTCTGATCAGTTTCACCTTATAGCTGTAACATTAATGGATTGACTACTTCTAAATCTAGAAACTTGTGTCTGTGGATAATGAATTGATCTCTTTTATTATATTTTTTTGGGAATTTTTGCATTTGTGTTTATTAATGAATGGGTCTATAGTTTTCTTTTTTGGTTTTACCTTTGTCTTGTTTTGGTATTAGAGTGATGTTGCTTCATAGAAGGAATTTGGGAGATTTCCTTCTGTTTCTCTCGTCTTGAATAATTTGAGTAGTGGTGGTTGTAGGTCTTCTCTAAATGGCTTACTTATAGAATTCTACTGTGAGTCCATCTGGACCTGGGCTTTTTAGTTGGGATGTTTTTATTACAGTTTCAATTTCCTCATTTATTATGGGTCTATTTAAACTGTCAATCTCTTCATGGTTAAGTCTTGGTGGATTCCATTATGTCAGTTATTCATCCATCTCTCTTAGTTTTCCAATTTAGTAGAGTACAGGTTTCTAAAGTATTCTCATATGACTAACTGGAACTTTTTGTTATCTGTTGTGATGTTTCCCTTTTTCATGTCTAATTTTACTGATTTGGAATTGATCTTTCTTTCTTTTGGTCAACTGGGCTACAGGTTTATCTGTATTGTTTATCTTTTCAAAGAACCAGCTCTTGGAGTCATTGATTCTTTGTACTGTTTTAATGGCCCTAACAAACATCTACTGAATATTCCACCCAAAGAATATACTTTCTACTCAGCGCCCCATAGAACCTTCTCCAAAATAGACCATATACTAGGACACAGAGCAAACCTCAAAAAATACAAAAAAATCTGAAGTAATTCTATGCATTCTATCAGATCACCATGCAATAAAGCTTCATATCAATACCAGAAAGAGCCCTATTACCTACACGAACTCATGGAGATTAAACAACACACACCTGAATAAGAAAGTCTCAAATGAGAAATAAAAAAGAAATAAAAGTATTCCTGGCACTAAACAAAAAGGATGATACAACACAACAAAACCTATGGGCACTTTAAAAGCAGTCCTAAGAGGGAAATTTATAGCCCTAAATGCCTACATTAAGAAAACAGAAAAAGCACAAACAAATGACATAACACTGCAACTAAAATCACTTGAGAGACAACAACAAGTGAATCTTAAACCCAAGAGACAGGAAGAAATCACAAAAATCAGAGTGAAAATCAATTAAATAGAAACAAGTAACATTCACATCTTTTAAAAAATTGTGAAAAAGTGAATGAATTTTGAGATTTCAGTAGAGCTTTTATTTTCCACTCTTATCTAACAATAAGGTCAGATTTCTTACAGAAAATTCCTTTATTTCTCTTTATTAAAATAGTCTCAGTAATTCACATAAGAATATTTTCCTTATGAGGAAAAGGTTTTCCTCTTATTCTCTCATGAGCCCTTTGCAGTCCCTGGAAGGCTCTTTATCATACATGCCCATTGGGACACACATCCAGAAATATTCTCTCTCTCTCTCTCTCTCTCTCTCTCTCTCTCTCTCTCTCTCT
>VZQC01007684.1:297353-351382 GCA_009823505.1 Rhizomys pruinosus | reverse complement strand
GCTGCGGAACTGAAGAAGTTCAAGTTCTACCTGGGAAATGCAGAAGAGCCAGGCCAGGACAAGATTCCCTGGGGACGCATGGAGACCGCAGGTCCCCTGGAAATGGCCCAGTTGCTGGTGGCCCATATGGGGACCAAAGAGGCCTGGCTGCTGACTCTCAATACCTTTGAGAGGATCCACAGGAAGGACCTGTGGGAGAGGGGATGGAGAGAAGACCTGGTGAGGGGTAAGGAGGGGCGGAGAGTCCGGCCTGAAGCTCCCTGCATCCCCTGATCTGGAATTTTTTATTTTATTTTTTTTATGTGTATGAATGTACTGTCTGCATGTAGGTTTGTGCACCCGTGTCGTGCAGTGCCGTGGAGGTCAGAAGAGGTTTCGGATTCCCCTGGAACTGGAGTTAAAGATGGTTCTCAGCCACCATGTGGGTGCTGGGGATCGAACCCGGGTCCTCTGCAAGAGCAGTCGGCGCTCTTAACCGCTAGGTCATCTCTCCAGCCCCATGGAATTCTAATGTCTTCTACCTAGAACATTCTCTCCCCCATCACTCTGTCTCTCCCTTTTTAAAATAATATTGTGTGTGTGTGTGTGTGTGTGTGTGTGTGTTGTGTGCGCGTGGTGTGTTCCAAGTGGGGGTTGGGGGAGGGCAATATAGTGTACATGTTGACAACTTCCTGGAGTTGGCTCTCTCCTTCCATTGTGTGGGTCCAGGCTTGGTGGCAAGCACTTTTATCTGCTGAGCCATCCTACTGTTTTGTTTGTTTGTTTTCTTTATTAGCATATATTAATTGTAGGCAATAACAGGTTTCAGTATGACATTTTCATACATGTACATATGTATTTTGATCAATGCCCTCTCTTGTCTGTTTTCTTCCCACTTCCACTGATCCCCCTCCTCTTCCCAAATAGTCCCCGAGTTCTACTCTAATATATATATTTTTTTTCTTTTTTCTTTGGCAGCCCCAGCTGCCCAGCTGTCCTGGAACTCACTATGTAGACCAGGCTGGTCTTGAACTCACAGAGATCTGCCTGTCTCTGCCTCCCAAGTGCTGGGGTTACAGGCATGGGTCACCACACCCAGCTACTGTAATAGTCTTTAAAAAATTATCTATCGGAGCTGGAGAGATGGCTCAGCAGTTAAGGGCACTGACTGCTCTTGCGGAGGACTCAGGTTCAGTTCCCAGAACCCACATGATGGCTAACAACCATCCGTAACTCCAGTTCCAGGAGGTCTAACACCCTCTTCTGACCTCTGCAAGAACTGTATGCACAAGCACACTTACATCCATGCTAACAAAATGCTCATACACATAAAATAAAAATAAATAAATGCGGCTGGAGGGATGGCTCAGTGGTTAAGAGCATTGGCTCCATTCCCTGTATCTACATGGTGGCTAACAACCAACTATAACTTCAGATCCAGGGGAATCCAACACTCTCTTCTGACCTTCGCAGGCATTGCATGACACGGTCGCATTTACAAATCCAGACAATACACTCATACGCATAAATAAAAATAAATAAAATATTAAAAAATAAATTTGGAAGCTGGGTGTGGTGGCACACACCTTTAATCCCAGTACTTGTGAGACAGAGACAGGTGGATTTCTGTGAGTTCAAGGCCATCCTGGTCTATGTAGCGAGTTCAAGGCCAGCTGGTGCTACAGGGAGACCCTGTCTCAAAAACACCGAAAAGTAAAATACTACTACTACTACTACTAATAATAATAATAATTGCCTGGAGAGATGATTCAGTGGTCAAAAGCACTGGCTGTTTTGCAGCCGACCTGGATTTGGTTCTCAGCACCCACATGGCTGCTAACAACTGTTCATAACTACAGTTCTGGGGGATCTGACACCTTCTTCTATCCTCTTAGGGCACTGCACAACATGGGGGTACCTACATACATGCAGGCATAACAGTCAAACACAAAGTCAAAATAAATACATAATTTAAAAATAAAACACACACAGGGGCTGGAGAGATGGCCTAGCGGTTAAGAGAGCTGACCGCTCTTGCAGAGGACCCGGGTTCGATCCCCAGCACCCACATGGCGGCCGAGAGCCATTTGAAACTCCGGTTCCAGGAGAGCTCCAGCTCCAGGGGAATCCGTCACCCTCTTCTGACCTCCGCGGCATTGCATGACACGGGTGCACAAACTTGCATGCAAACAGTACATTCATACACATACAGAAATAAATTAAAATAAAATAAAACACACACAATAATAAATGAATAAAACTTTTTATTTTAAAATTTATTTTACTTTTTATTTTATGTGTATGAGTGTTTTGCCTGCATGTATGCAAGTGCACCATGTGCATGCAATGCTCATGGAGGCTCGAAGACAGTAAAGGAACTGGAGTTAAGGACAGTTGTTACCTGCCATGGTGGGTGCTCTGCAAGAGGTCCTCTGTAAGAGCAGCCAGTGCTCATAACAGCTGAACTCTGTCTCCAGCCCTGTTTGTTTTTTGAGAGAGTTTCATTATGCACTCCTGGACAATCTGACAGTCTCTATGTAGCCCAGGCTGGCCTTGAACTCATAGTGAACTGCCCTGGGTTTGCAAAAGAAGAGAAAAGACAGCTACTATCACTGAATGCTAGCTGATCTCCCCAAATGTCTCTTACAGCAACTGTACAGGATGGTCCGTGTTCCCCTGAGAGCCAGTCAGCGGGCATTCTGGATGTCTTTCCTAGAGTCCCAAGAAAAGGTGAGCTACAAGCCCTGTCCCTATTGGACTGCATCAGCTATGTGTAACCGACTACCCATTCGAAGGCACGTGCAATAGAACGAGTATTTATGTAATGTAGGCAGATAGCAAGCAGTCTTGGTAAGCCATGGATAAACACTATCAAAGCACTGACTGGGTTTTTGTTGTTTCTTTTTATTATTATTTATGTGTATGAGTGTATTGCCTGCGTGTGTGTAAGTGCATCCATGTCATACAATGCCCATGGAGTCAGAAGATGGCATAGGATTCCCCTGGAACTACAGACAGTTGTTAGCCACCACATGGGTGCTGGGAATTGAACTCAGATCCTCTGAAAGAGCAGTCAGTGCTCTTAACCACCGAGACATCTCTCTAGCCCTGATTTAGGGTTTGTTTAAGTATATATTTTTATTTATTTATATTTTATTGGGCTCTTTTTTTTTTTTTTTTTTTTTTTTTTTTTTTTTTTTTTTTTTTTTTTTTTTTTTTTTTTTTTNTCCCTGTAGCCTCAGTGTCCTGGCCTCAGTTTGTAGACCACGGCTGGCCTTGAATTCAGTGCCTCTGGAGGGATAGGATTTTACGGTGTGGATCACCACACCTTGCATAGCCCATAATTTTGGTGGTTTTTTTTTTCTTTTTGACGCCTTTTCAAGTTCTGTGCATTTCATGCATTACTTCAATCCACACTCATTATCCCCTCCAGCCCCCTTGCCCTTCAATGCAGTCCGGTTGGCCCTTCAAAGTTCCCTGTTCCTTCTAATCCATGTGTTCATATATATGCATTTACTATGTTATACAGTATCTAAATGTCATCTGAAAAAAACGTTTTTTTTTTAAATTTTTTTTTCTTTTTTGAAAATATTTCTTATGGCTCTAAAATATGCAAACATACCCTCCATCCTGTACCAAAATTATAAAGTGAAAATAAGGTTAATTCTTAAATTCACATTCCAAAGAGCACACACAGTTGATTTGATGCTAGCCTCCACAAATGAGAGGTATCATTTTCTGGGGCGCGTTTTACTTAGCTTTTAGCTTGTAAGGTTCATTATGTCTTTAACTGCAACAGGTGTAGTGTACCACATTTTTCTGGTTCCAATTCTTTGCCACTGTGAAGAGCTGCAATAAATATGGCCGTGCATGCATCTCTGCTGTAGATTTGAGTCTTGGGGTAGGCTCAATTTGAGTCTCTAGTGCGTTTTTTTCTTTGGAGACAGTGCCTCATATAGCCCAGTATTGGCATGAAACTCAAAGATCCTGTCTACCTCTGCGTTGCTAGGATTAAAGGCTGTGCCACCGCCAGCCCCAGCTTGGTAATCTTGAAGGATCTAGTGGACCCTAAATTTGGGTCAAGTTGATCATCCTGTGTCTGCATTTCCAGATTTGGCCAATAGGTGGCAGTCTTGCCATACCCGAAGGCTGAAATAGCCCTTTCAGTCCTGTATGATCCCATCTTGAGGTGGTTGAGAATTTACCTGGCTTGCACTGCCATGCCTGGTTAAGGAGTTGCTGGTTGATTATTTTTGTGTGTAGTCCAGGCCTCCTGCCTCCTAAGTGATTAACGGCATGCTGCCAACCACCTAGCCCTTTCTTATCTGAAATGGTCTCTCTCTTCTCTTCTCTGCTCTCTCTCTCTCTCTCTCTCTCTCTCTCTCTTTCTCTCTCTTCTCTCTCTCTCTCTCCTCATATTTATAATATGGTCTCTCTCTCGCCCCACGCTGGCCTTGTGCCTCCATTCCCTTGCCTCTGTCTCCCCGGGCCCCCTCCCTTCTGGCACTAAACACCTCGTCGGATATTGTGCCACACCTCTATGACTGTGTTACTGTGATCACCTGGCTCTGCTTGCAGGTGGTTAAGATAAAAGGTCTCCACTACACCTAGTTAGCTTTGTCTGTGAAACAGTCACTGTCCTTGAGTGGATTATGGGCATTTACCACCACTTGGTCCTTGGTTGTGAGAGGGAGACAGCCCACCCCCTTTTTATCCTGGCTTTTCTGGAACATTTCAGCATCCAATGTCCAGGTAAGGCTTCGCCGCCCGAAGTGCTGCTAGCCTCCTGTGGGTCGTTTTGTTTAGTTCCATTCCAAATAACCTGAGGACAAGAATGGATGGTACTGTCACTATGGTGACAGGCAACATGTAGCAGCTTCCTGGGTTCTGCTACTGGGAAATAAACTTATAATTCCCCACTACCAACACGTACTCATTTTTAAAATGGTTACTTGGGTTGACGAGATGGCTCAGTGGTTTGATGCTGTCTTCTGACCGTGGGCATTGCACGGACAGGTGCACTTACATCCTGTAGGGAACTTTACTCCTATCACCATAAATGTCATATTTAAGGTGGATGATTTAACAGGTAAAAGGTGCTTCTCACTGAGCTTCACAGAGTTCAGTCCCTAGGACATTTGTCAGAAGGGGAGAGAAAATTCATGCAAGTTGTCCTCTGATCTCAAGAGCATGTCTAGCCAGCCGTGGTGGCGCAAGCCTTTAACCATAGCACTGGGAGGCCCAAAAAAGTGGGAATGCCGGCAGATTCTTGTGAGTTCAGGCCAGCTTGTTTACAGAGTGAGTCCAGGACAGCGGGGCTACAGGGAGACCCTGTCCTCGAAAAGACAAAAACACATGTCTAGACACTCAAAATAACATTAAAGGGGTGCCACACCATGCCCCTCCCCACAGTTAACCCCCTTTTCATTTTTTAGACAGTCTCAACTTGAGGTCCTCAGGCAACCCCAACTTAAGCAGGCCTGAACCTCGGACGCCCTCCTGCATCAACTCCTGAGGAACCTGCGGGATCCCACACCCATTTGCCTTTTAAATTTTTTTGGGGGTGGGGGGGTGTTTTTGAGACTGGTCTCCCCCTGTCGCCCCAGATGGCCTTGAAGTCACAGATGCTTCCCCTGCTTTGCCTTAGATTGCTGAGATAATTGGCGGATGGAGAGATGGCTCAGTGGTTAAGAGCACCAGTTCTCTCCAGGACGACCCGGGTTCGATTCCACAGCACCACATGGTGGTAACAACTGTCCCCATTAAACTCCAGTTCCAGGAGACCTAAGGGCTTCTCCGACACCTTGGGTATTTGCACAACATGAGTGCACTTATACCCATGCAGAGCAATTACATCATATCGAAAAAAAAAAAAAAACAGATAAAATAGGTGTGTGCCCACTACCCACACACCCAGCACACTCCCCCTTCTAAGTGTCTTCTGAAGTTTTACCCCCCCCGTCTCCACAAGAACTTTAGGGTGATTAGGATTTTTTTTAGGCTGGTGTGGTGGCACATCCTTTAATTCCAGCACTTGGAGGCAGAGCAGGGTGGATCTCCTTTAGTTCAAGACCAGGGAGACACTGTCAAAAAAAAGAAAAAAAAAAAAAAATATTCAGGGGCTAGAGACACCGTCATAAAAAGGCAAAAAATAAAATGGGGCCTCAGCCAGTACTAATAAAAAAGCAGAGGACATGGCCAGTGACGTGTGGCCATTCCCAGCATTCAGGCTGAGGGGCAGGAGGCGGAGGAGTTTGAGGATTCCTCAAACTTTCAGAGGGATATCCTGCCTGGAGTTTGTCCAAGTTCCCTGTCAGCAAATGGCATGAGCTTTGGTCTTGAGGGTATTCTACCCATTCCATGCCTCCAGTTTTTAAAACGTACTTTTAGCCGGCGTGGTGGCGCACGCCTTTAATCCTAGCACTTGGACGGCAGAAGCAGGCCAGACCTCCGTTGCGTCAAGGCCAGCCTGGTCTACACTGAGTTCCAGCGACAGCCGGGGCTACAGTGAGACCCTGTCTCGAAAAGACTAAAAAAAAAAATTAAAAAGTACTTTTATCATTTTTACATGTATCAGTATATTGCCTGCATGTATGAAAATACGCCTGTGTTGTGAGATAACCTTGGAGTTCAGAAGGGGGTATTGGATCCCCTAAAACTGGAGTTTCAAATGGTTGTCAGCCATTATGTGGGGGGCTGGGAATCGAACCCTGTTCCTCTGCAATGAGCAACCAGTGCTTCTAACCCACTGAGCCATCTCTCCAAACCTGTTTATTTTTTTAAAGGGTCCCCACTCCCATGGTCAAGCCCAACATTGCTTCCCAGAAATCAGGACGCCTCTCTCACCACAGAACTCGGAGTTTGCAGCCAGGGTGTCTCAGCCTCTTGCACAGGAGTCTCACTCCGGTGTCGCCCAGGGTGTTGTTGGTGAGGTAGAGCTCAGTCAGGGTCTGGTTGGTCCCCAGAGTGGAACAAAGATCCTCACATGCTCCGGATGTGAGGCCACAGCTGTCCAGCCTGTGGAACATCCAGAGCTGCATGAGGCTTCACTTTTGAGGAAAAGGGGTGAAGATTTTAGAGAACCACTCCAAGTTGGTTTCTGTATGAGACAGGGTTTCCCTGTAGCTGTAGCTGCAGCTGCGTAGCTGCAGTCTGCCTGGAACTCGCTTTGTCGACCAGCTGGCCTTGAATTAAAGAGGTGCGTGATTTGCAGATCTGCCTCTGCTGGGATATTTAAAGGCGTGCCACCAACCCGGCAGCCAGCCTCATTTATTTTTTCAAATTTTTATATTGTATGGGGGCTGGAGAGCATTGCTCAGTGGTTATTAAGAGCACGGACTTGCTCTTGCAGAGGACTTGGGTTCCTTCCCAGCACCCCACATGGCCAGCCTAAGAACCTTCTTGAAGCCAGGTGTGGGTGGTGCATGCCTTTAATCTCGCTACCCTTTGTAGCCCCATGGTGGCTGACATCCCCTCTTGTATACCAGTTTGGCCTTGAACTCCAGAGATCTTCCTGCCTCTGCCCTCCAGAGTGATGGGATTAAAGGAGTGCACCCACAAACCATTTTGGTTTGTTTTTGTTTTTTGGTGGGTTTTGTTTTTTGTTTTAGCACATACGCTCTGGCTGGCTTTGAGCTCACAGTGATCTACCTATTTATGTTTCCCCAATGCTGGGATTAAAGGTGCGTTGCCACACTAATGCCAATCTGTTTTTTTCGTGTGTTTTTTTTTTTTTTTTGGGGGGGGGTCACGGGGTAGAGTTTCCCCGTAGACCAGGCTGGTCTTGATTTCCCTGAGATTCATCTGCCTGCCTTTGCATTCCAAGAGTTGCTGGATTGGAATTAAGGCATGCACCAACAGGCTGCACCTTTGCCTTTTTTTTTTTTGGTCTTTCAACGACAGGGTTCTCCCTGTAGCCCAGCTGACTGGAACTCACTCTGTAGACCAGGCTGCCTTGAACTCACAAAGGACTGCCTGCCGCCTCTGCCTCCCAAGAGCTAACTCCATTACAGGTAGGGGCAGGCTCAATTTGTGCAGTGGTGGGGCGGAACCCAGAGCTCTGTATACTGGGCAGGTACTCTACTAATAACGCCTGCAGCACAAAAGCTGCTTTGCCACCGCTACACTTAATTTTCCTAGGCGAGGGCGGGAAGCAGCACCTAACCAGGGAAGATAAGGAAGGATGATGATTCCACTTAAGCCTCCCAGCCCCCCACCCCGCCACTCACCACAGCTTCTGGAGTCTGCAGGTGGGGTGTCGTAGCCCTTCCCCCAGCAGCCACAGGCCCCTGTCTCCAAGATCACTGAAGCTCAGGTCCAGTTCCTGGAGGCAGGCGTTGACCTGCAGCACGTGTGCAAGGCCCCCACGAGTCCGAGCCCAGCCGGCAAATGCCCAACCTGGAGGAAGAGATACTCAAGGTGAGTTTGCTCAGTGCCTTGCGATGTTGAATCAAGTCCCTGGGTTGGGTACCTGAGGCGTGACAGTATCCAAAGAAGGGGCAGGCAGGCAGAGGCCGACAGGAAGGAAGTAAGGGCTCAGGAAGAGAGGAACTCTGCAAGAATACAAAAGAGGATACAGGCCCGGCGTGGCGCACACCTTTAATCCTAGCACTTGGGAGGCAGAGGCAAGCCGACCTCTGTAAGATCAAGGCCAACATAGAGTTCCAGGACAGCACAGCTGGGACTACAGGGAGACCTTTGTCTCGAAAAGACCAAAAACAAAAAAACAAAGGATTCCCACAGGTGAGCAGGACCTACATGCAGACAGCGACATTCGTACAACCCCCATTTTCTAAATAAAATTAACAAAAAGGAGGATAGCGGATAGCAACTGGGGATGGGGGGGAGGCAGTGGCAGATCTCTTTGGACTTCAAGAGCCAGCCTTGGTTCACATGTACCGTTCCAGTCCAACTGGGGCTGCAGGGAGACCCTGTCTCAAAAATACCCCCCCAAAAAACAAAAATAGAGGATAGTTGAGGTTTGGTTGGCTTGGTCAGTAGACTGCTTGCCTAAGTTTCATGATGCCCTGAGGGAGAGCCCAGTAGTGTGTAAGCCAGCATGGTGTCACATGCCTATACTCACAGCATTTTATTTTTTTTTTTTATTTTTGGTCTTTTCGAGGGACAGGGTCTCCCTTGTAGCCCCGGCTGTCCTTGGGAATTTGCTCGTAGACCAGGCTGGCCTTGAACTCCAAAGATCTTGCCTGCCTCTGCCTCCCAAGTGCTAAGTTAAAGGTGTGTTGCCAACGCCAGGCTGACTTTACCACATTTTAAAGAAAGATCAGGTGTTTAAGGTTGTTGTGGACTACATAGCAAGTCTGAGGGTCAGCTGGCGCTACAGTTGAGACCATCTCCAAAAAAAAAAAAAAAAAATATAATTTTTTAATACCAAGCACTTGATGTTTACCAAATATGATCAAATATTGCTGTCCTGGAACTCGATGTAGACGAGGCTAGACTTGAATTCACGAGATCCACTGTCCTCTACCCACCCCCCAAGTGCTGGGATTAAAGGATAGTGGAGGGGCTGGAGAGAAGCCCGAGCGGTTTTACGAGCACCACCACTCACTTGACACCCCAGAGGACCCAGGTTCCTCCCCCCCAGCACCCACATGGACGGCTAAGAAACCGTCTGAAACTCCCACTTCCAGGAGAACTCAGTTCCAGGGGAATCGACACCCTCTTGCTACCTCCGAGGCATTGCACATCAGGGCACAGACCTGCATGCAGGGACAGTACATTTCAATACATGTACATAAATAAAATTAATTAAAAAATTTTTAATTAAAAACAAATAACGGGATAGGGCTGGAGAGATGGCCTCCTCTGCGCGTTTTTAAGAGCGCCGACCGCTCTTACGAGGACCGGTTCGCTCCCCAGCACCCACATGCGGTCCTGAGCCCCGTCTGAAACTCCAATTCAGGAGAACTCCAGTTCCAGGGGAATCCGAGACCCGTCTTCTGACCTCCTCTGCAATTGCACGACCCGGGTGCACAAACTTGCATGCAGACAGTCCCCTTCATACACATACAGAAATAAAATTAATAAAAAAAAATTCAAAATAAAAATAAAACAAAAAAATAAAGGATAGTGAGGACTCCAGCTCAGCGCTCACCGTAGGGTCTTGAGTTTGCAGCCAGGGTGCCTGAGGCCCTCACATAACAGCAGCACTCCAGGGTCCCCGAGGTCATTCAGGCCCAGGTCCAGCTCTGTCAGGCTCTGGTTCACTCCAAGGGTGGAGGCCAGGTCTTCACAAGCCGCAGGTCCCAGGTGGCAGATTTTCAGCCTGCACAAAACCCAGCTCTGTAAGCATGGCAGGAGGTGTGGGCTTTCAGGTGTGCTGAGTTTATCTTCCTGCCTGTCTTCAGAGTTCACCAGGCCTAGGCTGGCACACACCTTCCATGCCAAGCACTTGGGTGACAGAAGTGGCAGGCTCAGTTATAGGCTGACCTGCGGTGTATGGTGAGGTTCTGTCTCAAAAAGCCAGGAGCTGGTGGTATGGCTCAGTGGTAGGGCCCTACTGGCCATGCGCAAGGTCCTAGGTTTGATCCCCCAGCACCATCAAAACGGTGAGAACGACAGTAAAAAGAATGTTCAAGATGGTATGTTTAAGCTAGGTATGGTGGCAATTGCCCTCTACCATAATATTAATATCTCATTTTAACACAGGAACCGGGTACAGACTCCAAGAAAATGCAAAGATAATATTATTGATGGAGGACGCACCTTCCTCTATTTTGCTGATACATTGCCAAGATTAGGAACCACTGACTTTGTCCACCTCACTCAATAATATTACCTTTGCATTTTCTTGGAGTCTGTACCCAGTTCCTGTGTTAAAATGAGATATTGATATTATGGTAGAGGGCAATTGCTTTGTTTTTTCAGATTGACTCACTGGGAATTTCCCTTAGGGAATGAGTACCTGTGATTTTCAGTACTTGTGGTCCAGACAAAACAGTAGGCCCCACCACACCCCAGCTCTCAAGGGTGCCCTCAACCATGTAGCATGGGCCAGTGCAGGCAGCATTTTCCAGAGTCTTTACCAGGTCGACGGTCTCAGCCATGGACATGCATAGGAACTGATCCAAGTCACCCTAGGATCCCATCCTAGAAAAAGAAGCAGCTGCTCCTCCTCCAGGAAGCCTGACCTGCTAGATGTGTGCTGGCCACTGATGGGGACCATCTTACCGCCATGAAGGAAGCCTAAGTGGGAAGTCCACACAGTGGGGAGAAGAGAGGAGGGCTGAAGCCAGGCTGCATGCAAATTATTGCATCTCAGCATCCGGATCCATGTCGGAATTGCCAGGATTTTCAGCATCTGGATCCATGTCTGAATTGCCAGGATTTTCAGCTATGTAACTCAGTAATTCCTGTTTTGGTTTTTGTTTGTTTTGTCTTTTTCAAGACAGGGTCTCCCCTGGCCCCCGCTGTCCTGGGGCTCCTCTGTAGACCAGGCTGTGGCCTTGAACTAACAGAGAACCACCTGCCTCTAACTCCCTAGGGCTGGGATTGAGGGCGTTCACCACGACACCCGGCTTAGTAATTCCTGTTGTTAAGGAGTGAGTGTCTCCTGTCGATTGTGTGTACCTGTCTACATTGTACATTTATACTACTTATTCACATATTATGTATATATTTATGTTATTACATTATAAATACATGTACAAATAAAATGATTATTACAGTTATCTTTCTATGACAAAATATACCCAATAAATTATAAAATTAAAACTGTCAAAAACACAAAAAAGAAAAAAAAAATACAAGAGGTCTAGCTGAGCATGTTGTGCACGCCCGGTGATCCCAGCAACTCTGGAGGCAAGAGCAGGCGGGGATCTCTGTGAGTTCAATGCCAGCATGGTCTACAGAGTGAGTTCCATGATTATCTGGGGCTATGCAGGGAAACCCGTCTCAAACACCACACCACACCACACACTCAACACACACACACTACTCACCCACACAAGAAGCCAAGAATTGTGCATAAACCTGAGCACCCTAGTTACCACCTTGCTTGTCTGCGTGCTGGGTTCCGGTGCCTTACCACTACACCTGGCCATTTCTGTTTTTCATTCCATACAGACAGCGCCCTGAAGGACTTACCACAGGGATCCGAAGCCCACAGACTGGGTGCCTGAGTCCTTGACACAACCACTTCAGGCCCCAGTCCTCCAGGGGGTTCCCAGTGAGGTCTAGCTCTAGCAGCTTGTGGGTTGCTGCTGAGAACGGAGGTCGATCTCCTGGCAGGCTGCCCCTCCAACAGACACTTCCTCAGCCTAGGAGGAAGGAAACCGTGAAGAGACTGTGTCCTGACCCATCTTGCCCTGGGCTGTTTAGTCACCCAACCCTATAACCTATAGCATCACAAGTTAGGCACCCTCAGCATCCAGGAGAGGTTTGGTCCAAGACCCCTAGAAGACAGCAACATTTATCAAGGCTCAAATCTCCTACCTCTTTATCAGATCCAGTTTTCTTTTTATATTTTATTATTTGTGCGAGTGTATTACTTGCATGTTGTAATGCACTGCATTCTGTCTGTTGCCCATGGAGGTCAGAGAGTGGTACCCTGGACTAGAGTCACGGATGGTGTAGTCACTGTGGTTTATAGTGGAGTGCAGCCTCTGGCTCTCTCTCTCTCCTTCTGTTTCTCTCTCTTTTTTTGTTTTGTTGTTGTTTTGTTTTTGTGTTTGTTTTGGATACCAAGATCTCCTGTAGCCCCTGCTTGCCTGGAACGCACTGTCTAACACCAGGTTTGGCCTTGAACTCATAGGAGATCCGCCTGCCTCTTCCCCTGAGTGCTGGTTTAAAGGTGTGCCACCACCAATGCCCTACATGGAAATGTTTTCCTTGCGGCTGGAGAGATGGCCTACGGTTTAAGAGCCCAACTGTTCTTGCAGAGGATACAGTTTCCTCCCCAGCAGCCCACATGGTGGCTGGAGAACCGTCTTTGACTCCAGGGGAGTCCTGACACCCCTTTACTGACCTCCGAGGCATTGCCATACACGGTGTGCACAAACTCGCATGCAGAAGTACGATTTCATACACATACGAAAATAAAAAAAATAAATAGAAAATGTTTTCCTTTTAATTTATGTATGCCTTGATGCGTCCTTTCTGAGTGTAATGTGCCAGTGGTTCCTGCTCTCCTGCAGAGCCACCAGAAGATGGCGGCCAGATCCCTGACTTGGAGTTTAAAGAATGTGAGCGGCTTGGAGAGTATGGCTTCCGTAGCTGAGCACTGGCTGCTCTTGAAGGGGTGCGGGTTCGATTCCCAGCCCCACAATGGGAGCTTAACAACCCGCAGAACTCCAGTTCAAGGGGAATCTTGACACCTCATGCGACCTCATGTGGTTGCACACATGGATCACAAAGCCACCGTGCATTACATACATTCAGGAAATCAAAAAAAAAAGTTTTTTTGTTTTTGACGAAGGATAATAGATATATATCTTATATATATATATATTCTTATATCTGAGCTGCCATGTGGGTGCTGGGAATCAAACCTGGGTCCTCTGCAGCGCAGTGGGCACACTTCACCACTGAGCCATCTCTCCAGTCCCCAATTAAAATAAATTTTTTAAAACATGGTTATGGCTGGCGGATGGCTCAGTTGTTTTAGAGCATCGGTGCTGCTTACAAGGACAATGTAGTTTGGATCCTAGGACTCAATGTGTGGCTAACATAACACCATCCTTACAATCAGTTCCAGGGGATCTGGCCACACCCTCCTTCGTGATCTCCACCACGTGTCATGACACAGATAAATTTAAAAAAAACTAATAAATAAACCACAAATGGTAAAAAAAAAGTACGACCCTATAATCCTAAACATGGAGGCAGAGGCAGGCAGATCTCCATGAGTCAAGTCCAGATTGGATCTACATAGTTCTAGGACAGCTGGGGCAACAGAGAACTCTTCTTAAATGGAACAAAAATACAAAAAAAAAAGAAAAAAAAGAATTCTGTCTAGTTTAGTTTGTTTCTTGTTTTTTTGTTTTTTGTTTTTTTTTTATAACATGGAAGAGCGTGAACGCAGTACCCCACTACAACGAAAATTATGCAGTGAGTTTCCCTACACTTGGGTAAATGCAGGGGTCAGCACACCTGGCGTGCAATGGATACGCCTCGCCCTGGGAAAACCACCGTCGTGATCATGGTACTCCCCTGCCAGGTAAGTATAGATCTTGTTTTGTGTATTCTGAGCTGAAGCTATCCTTGTTTTTTTTTTAAAAAAATAATTTTATTATATGTAATTTATTTATTATATTTTGTTGTATGTGTATGAATGTTATGTCTGCCTGCAGGTCTGTGCACCCGTTCGTGCAACGCCGCGGAAGGTCAGAAGAGGGTCTAGAGATTCCCCTGAACTGGATTCCCTGGAATTGGGAGTTACAGACGGTCTTAGCCACCCTGTGGGTGGCTGGGTATCGAACCCGGGTCCTCTGCAAGAGCGTCGGTGCCTCTTAAACGCGCTAGGCTAGTCTCTCCAGCCCTTTTTTTTTATTTTTATTGGGTTTTTTTTTTCTTTCCTTCTTTGGTTTTTTTCTTCTTTTTTTTATTTATTTCTTTCGGCCCAGAATGGACCAGAAATTCACTATGTAGACACAGGCTGGCCCTTGAACTCACAGGAAGCTCACCTGCCCTCTTCGAGCTCCTGAGTGCTTGAGGGTGATCACACTGAGGGAACCAGGGTCAGTCATCCCCCGCCCCCACATAGCAGTAACTACAGTTCTAGGGTATCTATTTGCCCTCTGCTTGCCTCCATGGCACTGTACACACTGTGTGCATACCAGGGAAAATGAATAAAATAAAAAAAAGTTTTCCAGGGTCTGGAGAATGGCTCAGGGGCTTAAAATAAAAGTGCCAATGCTCTTGCAGAGGACCAGGTTCCACATCCCAGTACCACAGTGGTGGCTAAGAACCGCTTAAGCCGGGCATGGTGGCGCACGCCTTTAATCTCCAGCACTTGAGAAACGAAACCAGGCGGATCTCATGGTTGCGAAAACCACACCTGGACTACATAGCCACACAGGCCGCTTTTGGGATAAAGCGGAGACCTGCTCAAATAAAAGTGTTTCTAGCCAGCCAATGGCAGGGCCCAACACTTAATCCCAGCATCAGGAGAGCGGAGGCAGTTGGACTCTGCCTGATTCAAGGTCCGCTTGTTGTTACATAGAGGAGTTCCAGGGATGGCTGGGGGGCTGCAGGGGACCCAGCTCAAAAAAAGTCCTCAAAAAAACGCCGCAACAAAAAAAAAATGGTTTTTGCAGGACATGCGGCAACACACTTTTAGACCCAGGTCTTGGGAGACAGAGGCAGGTGGATCTCGTCCGATCAAGGCCAGAGGATGCACAGCAATGCAGGCAACTTGAGATTAAAGGAGACCTCTTCAAAGAAACAAAAAACTTTTAAAAATTATAATAAAATACAATAAGCTGGGATGATGATGATGTTCTGTAATCCTGTGGGCATTTAAACCTGGGGGTAAGAAGGATCAGAAACTCAAGTTCTTCCACTGAGAGTTATCTTATGCCCCTGTCTCAAATAAATTAAAAGGCCTCTAAGGAACGGAACTGGACAGGTTGACTCACATTAAAGAGCACTGTGCTGTTTCTTGGCGAGGAACGGAGGTTTGATTCCCAGCACCACATGGTTGGCCACAAATGTCTTGAATTCCGTCTAGGTTTCGGTGCCTTCTTCGACCTGCATTCCGGCATTGCACAACACAGGTGCTCGTTTTGACATGTGGGCAATAACCCTATACACTAGAATAAAAATAAACGAAAATTTTTTTAGTCTTTTGGCGACAGTGTCTCCTAGCCAGCCTGTAGTCCCAAGCGTCCTGGAACCACATAGAGACCAGCTGGCCTCTGCCTCCCAGGTGCTGGATTAAAGAGCTGTACCATCACGCCCGGCAAATATTTTTTAAAAAGCACCAGCATTGCCAGCGTGGTGGCGCACGCCTTAATCCTAGCATTGGGAGGCAGAGGCTGGTGGATCTTTGTGCGTCAGGCCAGCCTGGGTTTACAGAGTGAGTTTTCACAGGACAGCTTAGCTAAGGGAGACCCGTCTCAAAAAAACAAAACAAAAACAAAAATAAATATAACAAAGCCAAGCATGGGCTGAGAGATGGCCTAGCATTAAAGTTAAGATACACCACCTGCTCTCTGAAGAGGACCCGGGTGTTCGTCTCCCGCCCCACCCACATGGAGGCTGAGACAAACCGGTCTTTGGCTCCCAGTTCCAGAGGGAATTTACACCCTCTTCTGACCTCTGCCAGCATTCACGGACATGGGTGCTCGTACCTACATGCAAGACAGTCATTCCATACACATCACATAAATAAAAAATTAAAAATAAAAAAATAGGGGCTGAGATGGCTCAGTTTTTACGCCGTCTCATCTGAGATCAGGTTCCCAATTCCAGCACCCACATGGTAGCTAAAGAACATCTTTAGCTGTCTTGGTGGCGCAGTGCGTTTTAATCCCAGCATCCAAGTGCAGAGCAGAGGCAGGTGGATCTCTTTAGTTCCAAAGACCAGCCTGGTCTACCATAGCGAGCTCCAGGCCAGCTGCGCTAAAAGGAGGCCCTGTTAAAAAAAAAAAAAAAAAAGAAAGAAAAAACGTTTTTAAAAGGCAAAGAGGAGGAGAAGGAAGAGAGAAGAGCGGAAGAACGGGGTAAGAGTAACTCCCCCCACAATTCCTGGGGGACATCACTCACCGAATCATCTATCACCTGCACCTGGGGTGCCGCAACCCCTCACAAAGCCGTTCCAGGCCTGGAAGCCCAATGCCGTTACCGCTAAGGTCCATCCTTATTAAATTCCTGTTGGTGGTAAGAGCTTCTGCCAGATATTGGCAGGCAGATCCCGAGACCTGGCACCTCTTCAGCCTGGGCGGAGAAGGACAGAAGCGCGTCATTTTCTTGGTGGAAGGTGTCATGAGAAATGTTTCCGTTGTTCTCCTTGTTTTAATCTGCATGTATTATTTTCCTTTTTCTAAGATAAAAGAGGGACTGGGGTGTGTATGTAGCACAAGGCAGAGGCCTTGAATTGCTGACACAAGAAGTCCTGGGTCATTCCATGCCAAAGATTAAGGAAAAACTAAAGGGGATGGAGGTTGTCAGGGACTTTTGTGCGTGGGAGTATGGCTGTGGTTGTGGTGGCTGAGTAGCTGTCCCTGGCTGTGCAAGTGTGAGGACCCAAGTTCTGTCCTCACTCCCCTCATATGAAACCAGGTGTGTAGCTTGTGCCTGTACCCGCAGTTCTGGGAGACAGGGCCTGGTGGGTCCTAGGGGGCTTGCTGGCACACTGGACTCCAGTTCAGTTTGAGACTCTGGCTCAAAAAATAAAAGTGGTTAGTCGGTGTGGTGGTGCAATGCACTTATCCCATCACTGGAGGCAGAGGTAGCGGTGGTGCGATCTCTGTGAGATCCAGGACTGCCTGGTCTCATAGTGAGTTCCAGGACAGACTAAGAATGACAGGGATTATACATAAAACTAAAAAAATAAAAAACTAAAAACAAAAAAACCAACTTTATTATTTTATTTTTTTTTCTTTTAATGTGTATGAATATATTTCCTGCATGTATGGTAAGTGCACCCCATATCACAGAATGCCCAAAGAGGTCAGACGAGTGTGTCATATCCTTCGGAAACTAGAGTTATGGAGATATTTTAGACTGCCATGTTGGGACTCATGGTCTTGAGAACTCATCTCTAGAGTTGAGACCAGCCTGGTCACCTCTAGACCAGTTCCCGGAGAGCTGAGCTACCGGGGAGGCCTGGTTCCATTAACAAGCAAGCAGCAAACAAGTTAAGAAAAATGTTGAAAGCAGTATGGCTCAGCGGTGGCCACCTACCTAGAATCCCAGTAGTGGTCGCTCCAGGGACTGCTGGACCAGGAGGGCTGGGGGTCATGGCTCAGTGGTGAAACCTCCGCACTAGAATCCCCCCAGTGGTGGGCTGGGGTCATGGGCTCAGTGGTAACGCTAGATGCCCCTTTGAGGCCGTCATGGCAAGTGACCCGCCTAGATCCTTGAGGGGCTGGGGGCATGGCCTAGCCTGGACTTCATCTGCAGCACCACACAAGGAGATTAGGATAGAGGCATAGGAGAAACAAACCATATGAGGACACAGGCAGAAGGCCAGCTGCAAACCAGGGAGAAAGCCCGCTGGCAGTGGACTTCCCACCTGCTACAAGGAGGAATGAGGCTGCATGTTTGTGGCTCTCTACTACAGCGGCCGTAGCTACAGATCCAGCGTGTGGGTTCCGCTTGGATGAGTCCGTGCGAGCAGGTCATATGAGGAGCAGGAGAGGATCACCCAGTGGGAAGCGCTTCACTCACCTCAGGTTCTGAAGTTTGCAGCTGGGGTGTTTGAGGCCTTGGCAGAGCAGCCGCACACCCCGGCTGCCCAGTGCATTGCGGTAAAAGCCAGCTCGATCAGGTTTGGGTTGGTGCACACAGCGGCTGAAAGGTGCTCACTGTAGAAGTCTCGAAACATGTTCCTCTCTCAGATCTGTGTGAAGGACACCGCCCAACGCAGAGTTTCAGTGATCGATTGAGTTCCTTCTTTATCGTTTCTTCTTTTCTTTTTTTTTTTTTTTTTTTTTTTTTTTTACAGGAAAGCAGGAACGCAGTCCCCCACTACCACAAATTATGCAGTAGAGTTTCCTGCATTTGGGGAAATTGCAGGGGTCAGCACATCCCAGGTGCAATGGATGAGCCTCGCCCTGGGAATATGACCTCCTTGATCATGGTATCTCCCCTGCCAGGTAAATATGACTGATTTAGTCTTATGGAGACAGGGTCTACCTGTAGCCCAAGCTGCCTTGGAACTCACTATGTCGACCAGGCTGGCCTTGAACTCACAAAGATCTGCCTGCCTCTGCTTCCGGAGTGCTAGGATTAAAAGAGTGCACCACCACACCTGGCCTTGTTTATTTATTTATTTATTTTTATTTTTATTTTTTTTGTCTTTTCAAGACAGGGTCTCCCTTTAGTCCCAGCTGGCCTGGAACTCACTCTGGAGACCAGGCTGGCCTTGAACTCATAGAGACCCACCTGTCTCTGCCTCCCAAGTGCTGGGATTAAAAGTGTGTGACACCACAGCCCGCTCTAACTTCTTGAGCCTCCTGAGCCTCCGTCCCTCCTAGAGGAAAAGGTTTAAGTTAGAGGACTCAAGAGCTACACAGAAGATTCAGAAAGCATGTGCTGGCTAGCTACAGCCCAATGCCTCAGCTTGCCATGAGAAGGAAAGTCTTCTCAGAGAATGGTCACAGTTGGCAGAAGGCGCCTGAGACTTTTCATGACAGGCTGCATCTGACAGTGGCTTACAGTCACCGTGAATTCATTGTAAATTGGTAATGAGAGCTGGGAGTGGCAGTTTACACCAGTATTCCCAGCACTTGAGAGGTTGAGGTAAGGGATCCACAAACTGGAAGTCAGTCTGGACTACAGAGCAAGACTCTGGCTCAAAAAATAGAAAAGCATAGTGGTTAGCTAGTTTGAGGTAAGCCTGGACAATAGGAGACCTTTTCTCCAACAAACAAAACAACATAGACGAACTGGGAATGTTCTCAGTTGAGTGCTTACCTAGCATGCATGAAGCCCAGGGTTATTCCCAGCACTGTGTAAATGGGGAGCAGTGGTACACAGCTGTGTAAACGGGACGTGGGATCAGGAGTTTGAAGTCATCCTTGGGTCCATAGCAAGCTGAAGGCCAGCCTAGCGTACCTGAAACCTCATCACATAAAACTGACTGCTCTATCAGAGGACCAGAGTTCGGTTCCCAGCACCTCTATGGTCTTACAACCATCTGAAACTCAGTTCCAGGGGCTCCAGCGCCCTCTTCTGGCCTCTGAAAGGCACCTGCGCATAGAACTGTGGATAACTCCAGTTCCAGTGCCCTGTTCTGTCGTCTTCTGCAGGCATTACATGCAGGCAAAACACTCATAAAGTGGGGGTGGGCGTGGTGGCGCAGCCCTTTAATCCCAGCACTTGGGAGGCAGAGGCAGGCAGATCTCTGTGAATTCAAGGCCAGCTTGGTCTACATAGTGAGTTCCAGGACAGCTGGGGCTACAGGGAGACCCTGTCTCGAAAAAAGCCCCCCCAAAAAACCCCACTCATAAATTTTATTTTATTTCTGTATGTGTATGAATGTACTGTCTGCATGCAAGTCTGTGCACCCGTGTCGTGCAACGCCGCGGAGTTCAGAAGAGGGTCTCGGATTCCCCTGGAACTGGAGTTCTCCTGGAATTGGAGTTTCAGACGGTTCTCAGCCGCCATGTGGGTGCTGGGGATCGAACCCGGGTCCTCTGTAAGAGTGGTCGGCGTTCTTAACCGCTAGGCCATCTCTCCAGCCCCATAAATTTTAAAGTTTTGTTTAAATAAGCTTCACTTGCCAGTTAAAAAGATTAAAAAGAGCCGGGCGTGGTGGCGCACGCCTTTAATCCTAGCACTTGGGAGGCAGAGGCAGGTGGATCTTTGTGAGTTCAAGGCCAGCCTGGTCTACAGAGCGAGTTCCAGGACAGCTGGAGCTACAGGGAGACCCTGTCTTGAAAAGACANCTGCACACAGACACACCCCACACCACTCCACTCACGCACACACGAGTGCCGCGACGAGGAGTAGTGTAAGAAATCGCGAGGGAGACACGATACTAGAGAGATAGTATAGCCGTCATAGTAGAGTCGAAGAGACGTTGTGTCGGGAGTACACAAGACGTAGCAGAGGAATTGAAAACAATCTACTTGGAGGAGAAGTATTGGTAAGCCATGGACTGAATAATAAACCCCCACTATCAAAGCACTGACTAGGGTTTTTTGTTGTTTCTTTCTTATTATAACACACGCACAGAGCACAACACGCGCACACGAGCGTGTGTGTAAGTGCATCCATGTCATCACAATGCCCATGGAGCACGAAGATGGCATTCGGATTCCCTGGAACCTACCGACACGTTGTCTGTCACCCACTGGGTGCTGGGCATCTGACTCGCTGATCTCTGACCAGCACGTCAGTGGCTTCTTCACACCACCGCGCACTGTCTCTCGCCCCTGCTTTACGGGTTTTTAAGTTTATATTTTTATTTTTATCTTATGCTCTTTTCCTTGGCCTCTTTTTTTTTTTTTTTTTTTTTTTTTTTTTCGACCAGCGTCTCATTAGGCCCCGCTGTCTCTGGGAAACTCACCTCTGTGACCAGCTGGCTTGACTCACCCAGAGATTCCCCTGCTCCGCCTCCCAGTGCTCAGGATTACAGGCTGTGCGCCCACGCCGGTGTATTTATTATCTTTTTCTGTGTATGAACATGTACTTGTCTGCCATTGTAGGTTGGTGCCGTGTCGTGCAATGCGCGAGGCTCACGCAGAGGATCTCGATTCCCCTGGAACTGGAGTTGAACCGGCGACGTGCCTCGCTGCACTGGACACTTGGAGTTAGCATCTTCTTAGATCTGTCCTGTGGCGGTTGCTGGGATCACACCGGGTCCTCTGCGAGCCGTCGGTTTCTCTAACTTGGAGCATCTTCATCCAGCCCCCCTCTTTTTTTCTTGTCTTTTTAACACAGGTCTCCCACCTCTCTCCCAGCCAGCTGTTTTTTGGGTCTTTATGCACGGGATCTCCCTTTAGTCCCCGCTGGATCGGACCTCGCTTGTTGCCGGCTGGCACTTGACACCAGTATCTCTGCTGCCGTCTTCTGCCTTCCACGTCTTCCGGATTACAGGGCACTGTGCACCACCCGCCTAGGCGGTTTTCGGCCTCCTGCTGGTGCTGGAACTTGCACCTGGTCCTCTGCACCGAGCCAGTCAGTGCTCCTGCACCCTCTCTCCAGCCCCGAAACTTCAGGAAGAGGCATTGTGAATCTTGGGTTCTTTTTTTTTTGAGTCTTTTCGAGACAGGGTTTCCCTGTACGCCCCACTGCCCTGGACTCACTTCTGTCGGCCAGGCTGGCATCTGACTCCAAAAGTCCACCTCCTCTCGCCTCCCAGCGTTACGTGCACCGGTGTGTGCACCTATCATGCCCAGTGGTTCTTTTTTTTTTTTTTTTTTTTTTTTGTCTTTTCAAGACAAGGGTCTCCCTTTAGTCCCCGCTTGGCTTGGACTCCTCTGGGCGCCCGGCTGGCCTTGAACCTCCTAGGAGGGGGGGGACCTCACCTGTCTCTGCATCACCATCGGCTGGCTTAAAGTGTGTGCACCACCCCCATGCCCGCTCTAACCTTTGCAGCCTCCTGCGCCCTGCCGTCCCTCCTAGAGAGGTTTAAGTTACGAGGACCTCAAGAGCTACCACACCGACAGACATTAGAACGCACCTGTCTGGCCTAGCTACAGCCCCACTGCCTCAGCTTGCCTGACGAGAACGTCTTCTCAGAGAACTGGTCCAGTTCGGCAGAAGGCGCCTGAGCCTTTTCACTGCACAGGCTGCCATCTGACAGTGGCTTCACCCGTCACCGTGTTCCACTTGTCATCTGGGTTCGACGCGTGAGTGGCAGTTTACACCGACCCCCATCTTGCAGCCATTGAGAGGTTGCAGGCTGGGACTCCACACACTGGAGTCAGTCTGGACTCACGGCACCGACCTCTGGCTCAAACAAATAGGAACAGCATAGTGGTGCTAGTTTGCGGTCAGCCTGGCAATACGGAGACTTTTCTTCCAACACAACAACACACTACGCACGAACTGGGCATGTTTCACGTGGAGTGCTCTTACTAGCCTGCATGCACCAGGGTTATTCCCAGCACCTGTGTAATGGGGAGCAGTGGTCCAGCTGTGTACACGGGACGTGGGACAGGACTTTGACGTTCACTCCGTTGGGTCCTAGCAAGCTGAAGGCACGCCTAGCGTACCTGAACCACTCATCACTAACACCTGACCTGTCTATCAGACGACGCCATGAGTTCGGTTTCCCACGGCCCTCTCTGGTCTCACACCACTCTGAAACTCAGTTCCGGGGCTCCAGCGCCCTCTTCTGGCCTCTGAACAGGCCCCTGCGCTCGAACCTCGTGGATACTCCAGTCTCCAGTGCCCTGTCCATGTCGTCTTCGCAGCCGCATTCCATGACAGGGCAACACTCTAACCAAGTGGGGCAGGTGGGCGTTGGTGGCGCGCCTTTAACTCCCGCCTGGGGGCAGAGGCAGGGCGATCTCTGTGATTCACGCCGCTTGGTCTACATAAGTAGCGTTCCAGGAACGCTGGGGCTACAGGGACGCACCCCTGTCTCGAAAACGACAGCCCCACACCCCCTCATCCTAACACTTTTCTTTTTTTTCTTGTACTCGTGTATGACATGTACTGTCTGCCATGCAGTCGTGCACCCATGTGCGGCCCACCGTCGGAGTTCAGAGCGGGTCTCGGATTCCTGGACTGGGAGTTCCTGTTTCCTGGAGGATTGGAGTTTCGACCGGTTCTCAGAACGCCATGTGGGTGCTGGGGACTCGTCACCGGGTCCTCTGCAACCGCGTGGTTCGGTGCTCTTAACCCCGCTAGGCCATCTCTCCCATAAATTTAAAGTTGTGTGTATAATAAGCTTCAATGCCAGTTAAAACGATTAAAACGAGCCGGCCGTGTGGTGTGCCGCACGCTTTATCTAGCTCAACTGGAGGGCAGCGAGGGCAGGTGGATCTTTGTGAGTTCAAGGCCAGCCTGGTCTACAGAGCGAGTTGTTCCAGGCCAGCTTGGAGCTTACAGTGAGACTGTCTTGAAAAGACAAAAAAAAAAAAAAAAAAAAAAAAAAAAATTAAAAAGAAAAGGTGCTAATAAGTCTGCCACAGCCCCCCCTTTTTTTCTCCACTAGATCCCCAAGAAACCTATAGAGACTATGTCCGCAGGAAATTTCGGCTGATGGAAGACCGCAACGCTCGCCTTGGGGAGTGTGTCAACCTGAACCACCGCTACACTAGGCTTCTCTTAGTGAAGGCACCCTCCACTCCCATCTGGGCCCAACGGAAGCTTCTGGACACAGGACAGGGACACGCCAGAACCATGGACCACCAGGCCAGCCCCATCCAGATCGAGACCCTCTTTGAGCCTGATGAGGAGCGCCCTGAGCCACCACGCACCGTGGTGTTGCAGGGGGCCGCAGGGATGGGGAAGTCCATGTTGGCCCACAAGGTCATGCTGGACTGGGCCGACGGTAGGCTCTTCCAAGGCCGGTTCGATTACATCTTTTACATCAACTGTAAGGAGTTGAACCGGAGCTGTGTCCAGTGCAGCACACACGACCTCATCTCCAGCTGCTGGCCGGAGCCTGGTGTGCCTCTTCAGGACCTCCTCCAGGCTCCAGATCGCCTCCTGTTCATCATCGACGGCTTCGATGAGCTCCATGCATCGTTCCATGACGCTCAGGGCCCTTGGTGCGTGTGCTGGGAACAGAAACGACCCACAGAACTCCTCCTCAGCAGTCTGATTCGGAAGAAGCTGTTGCCCGAGCTCTCTCTGCTCATCACCACACGACCCTGCGCCTTAGAGAAGCTCCAGGGCCTGCTGGAACACCCGAGGCACGTGGAGATCCTGGGCTTCTCCGAGGCAGACAGGAGGGAGTACTTCTACAGGTATTTCCACCAGGCAGAGCAGGCCAGCCAAGTGTCCAGCTTCATGACGCACAACGAGCCCCTCTTCACCATGTGCTTCGTCCCCATGGTGTCCTGGGTGGTGTGCACCTGCTTCAAGCAGCAGCTGGAGGGTGGGGAGTTTTTAAGACAAACCTCTAGGACCAACACAGCCGTCTATCTGTTCTATCTTCTGAGTCTCATGCAGCCCAAGCCAGGGACCCCAACCCTCAAAGTCCCACCCAACCAGAGGGGCCTGGTCTCCCTGGCAGCAGATGGCCTCTGGAATCAGAAGGTCCTCTTTGAGGAGCAAGACCTCCAGAAACACGGCCTGGATGGAGCAGATGTCTCCCCCTTCCTCAACGTGAACATCTTCCAGAAGGACATCAAGTGCGAGAACTTCTATAGCTTCATTCACCTGAGTTTCCAGGAATTCTTCGCAGCCATGTACTATGTGATGCACAGCAGAGACGTGGTAAGAACAGTGCTCACTGAGTATGGGTTTTCCCAAAGGAGCTTCCTGGCGCTTACCGTCCGCTTCCTGTTCGGGCTCCTCAATGAGGAAATGCAACGCTACCTGGAGAAGAGTCTAGGCTGGAAGGTCTCACCTCACATCAAGGAGGAAGTGTTGGCGTGGATTCGAGACAAGGCTCTGAGCGAGGGCTCCACCCTGCAGCACGGCTCCTTGGAACTCTTCAGCTGCTTGTATGAGATCCAGGAGGAAGACTTCATCCAGGAGGCCCTGGGACACTTCCAGGTGGTGGTGGTCAGCAACATCGCTACCAAGATGGAGCACATGATATGCTCGTTCTGCGTGAGGCACTGCAGGAACTTGGTGGTTCTGCACTTGTATGGAGGTGCCTACAGCACAGGCGCAGAGGATGACCCCAGGGAGCCTTCCGGAGCCCAGACTCTGTCCACACAATCGTGAGTGTCCTTGCCGTACAGCATTCCAAATTCATGCCTTTTTTAGTGGTTCTCAACCAAGGGTGATTTTTGAGGGGACTTTTGTTTTGTTGTGTTTGTTTATAGTGTATGAGTGTTGTGCTGCATGGATGCAGGTACGCCCTGTGTGTGCAGTATCCATGGAGGACAGAAGACGGATCTGGAACTGGAGTTCTGGATGGCTGTTAGCCACCACATGAGTGCTGGGAATTGAACCTGGGTCCTTTGCAAGAGCAGCCAGTGCTCTTAAGAGCCATCTCTCCAGCCCCAAAATTCTAATATCTTTTTTTTTTTTTTTTTGCGTCAGGCCCTTGTAGCCTCAAGCGTTAGGAACTACTACATCGATTGAGCTGGCTCCGTCCTCACAGAGTCCACCTGCCCTCGCGTCTTCAGGCTGGATTAAAAGCCCGGTTGATTTTTTGAGATAGGGTCTCCCCAGGCTCCACTTCCTGAGTGCTGGGGTTATGAATGTAAAACACTATGATCAGCACCCAAGGGTGCTTTTGTGACTCAGTCACCCAGCCACTCCCAGCAGATATTCTTCGAAATCTGCACTTTTGGGGGTGTGGGGAGGAGAACGGGTTGTCATTGCTGGGAAGCGGGTGATGCTGACATCTGGTAGGAAGAAGATGGAGATTCTGGGAAATATCACTCAACCACCACACAGCAAGGCAGTCCCATGCATGTAGGGCAAGTCCCCCTAACACACAGGTCGTCCCCACAACAAAGAAAAGGATCACGGACGGACTCTAGAGAGATTGGCGTCACGTGGTGTAAGAAGCGATGCTCTTGCAGATGGGAAACCGGGGGCGATCCCCAGCAAACCACAACTCAACTGTACAGGAGGAACTACTCAGGTCAAGGGGCAGACCGGTAAAACCCTTCCTTCGGAACCCCTCCGCGGATTTGACAACATGGGTGCAACAAACTACATGCAGAAAGGGACAGTCATTCCTACCACCTCCCAAGAACTAAATAATTATTAAAAAAATAAACGGACAGGACTTCCACAGGTGAGACTTGCACTTAAACAGTGCCAACCCACATGAAGCAGGAGTTCAAGTCAGGGAGTAACTACTCTAGCATGGTATTACACACCTGTAATCCCGGCATGTGGGAGAAGTCAGGGTGATCAGGAATTCAATGCAATCCTCAGCTACCCAGCAAATTCTAGGCCAGCCTGAACTACATGGGTCAACACCCCCCAAAAAAGTCCTTGAATTTCAGATATACTTAAAAATGTAAAGAAGGTAAAATGTGGGGTTGGAGAAATGGCTCAGGGATTAAGAGCATACCTGCTCTTGCAGAGGACCTGGGTTTGAATCCCGATCCCCAAATGGGTGGGCTGTGACTCAAGTCCATGGGCTCCCAAGCCCTCTTTAACTTTTATTTTTGATCAGGGTCTCCCTGTACCTCAGCTGTCCTGGTGGAACTTGTATGTATGACAGGCTGGCCTTGAACTCACATAACTTTGCCTGCCTCAGCATTCATGAGTGCTGGGTTAAAGGCAGGGGGCTACCACTCCCGGCTAAATTTTTTTTTTTAATGTTTGTATGCGCGTATATGCTCTGTATACCCCGGTGTACCAATGGTGCATGTGAAGAGGCCAGAATCGAGCGCGGATCCACTGAAAACTGGAGTTACTACTGTGCTAGCAGCATGTGGGTTTGTTGTGTGAAATTGAAGAACTTAAGAACCCGGAAGCCAGGGGTTTTGTGGCGCCCGCTTTAATCCTAGACTTGGGAGGCAGTGGGCAGGTGGATCTTGTTGAGTTTTCAAGGCCACTTGGTCTACAGAGCGAGCTCAGGACAGCTGGGACTTAAAAGGGAGACCTTGTCTCAAAAAGGCAAAAAAAAAAAAAAAAACAAAAAAAAATAAACAAGAAATTAGACCCGGGCCTTGCAAGCACAAGCACATGCCCTTAAGCACTGAAGCCATCTCTCCAGCCCCAAAGAGCATAAAATTCAAATAAATAAAAAAGCATTCAGGCAGTGAACAAGTGGTGAAAGCAAGAGACTGTGAACGCAAGACGACCACAGTTTTAAAGACAGAATGCAGAAAGTTTTTCTTTTCTGTTTTAAAAAAAAAAAACACAAGAGGTGTGGGCACGGCTTATCCTCGCACTTGGAGTAAAGGCAGGCTGATCTTTGTGAATTCGAGGCCATGGCATGGTTAAGAGGTGAGTTCAGAAAGAGCTGGGGCTAAGGGAGGACCCTGTCTGAAAAAGACAAACAAAATAAAATAAAACTAAATAAATAAATAATAACAAGGGCCAGGTGTGGTGGTGCCAGACTTTAATCCCAGCACTCCGGAAAGAGAGGCCGGCAGTCTCTTTTTGTGTTCAAGGCCAGCCTGGTCGACATTTAGTGATGTTCCAAGTCAGTTGGGCTACAGTTTAGACCCCTGCTCTCCATAAGGGACTCTAAACATCATTTTACCCCTCAGGGGAGATACTGCGATCCAGATGGTGGTTTTCCCAGGCGAGGCTCATCCATTGCAATTGGGATGTGCTGACCCCTGCAATTCCCCAAATGCGGGAAACTCTACTTGATTAATTGTGGTAGTGGGGGACTGCCGGTTCTGCTTTCCTGTAAAAAAAAAAAAAAAAAAAAAAAAAAAAAAAGAAAAGAAAAAAGAAAGAAAGGAAAAAGACTCAATCGATCACTAAAACTCTGCGTTGGGCGGTGTCCTTCACACAGATCTGAGAGAGGAACATGTTTCGAGACTTCTACAGTGAGCACCTTTCAGCCGCTGTGTGCACCAACCCAAACCTGATCGAGCTGGTTTTGTACCGCAATGCACTGGGCAGCCGGGGTGTGCGGCTGCTCTGCCAAGGCCTCAAACACCCCAGCTGCAAACTTCAGAACCTGAGGTGAGTGAAGCGCTTCCCACTGGGTGATCCTCTCCTGCTCCTCATATGACCTGCTCGCACGGACTCATCCAAGCGGAACCCACACGCTGGATCTGTAGCTACGGCCGCTGTAGTAGAGAGCCACAAACATGCAGCCTCATTCCTCCTTGTAGCAGGTGGGAAGTCCACTGCCAGCGGGCTTTCTCCCTGGTTTGCAGCTGGCCTTCTGCCTGTGTCCTCATATGGTTTGTTTCTCCTATGCCTCTATCCTAATCTCCTTGTGTGGTGCTGCAGATGAAGTCCAGGCTAGGCCATGCCCCCAGCCCCTCACTAGGGGATTCTAGGCAGGGGCTCTACCACTGAGCCATGACCCCAGCCCCTCACTGGGGGATTCTAGGCAGGGTTTCTACCACTGAGCCATGACCCCAGCCCCTCACTGGGGGATTCTAGGCAGGGGCTCTACCACTGAGCCATGACCCCAGCCCTTCACTGGGGGATTCTAGGTAGGGGCCCTACCGCTGAGCCATACCTGCTTTCCAACATTTTTCTTAACATTGTTTGCTTGCTTGCTTGTTTGAGACAGGGCCTCCCTGTAGCTACAGCTGTCCTGGAACTGGCTATGTAGACCAGGCTGGTCTTCAACTCATAGAGATGAGTTCAAGACCATGAGTCCCACATGGCAGCTAAAAATTATCCATAACTCTAGTTCCGAAGGATATGACACACTCTTCTGACCTCTTTGGGCATTCTGTGATATGGGTGCACTTACATACATGCAGGAAATATAGTCATACACATTAAAAGATAATGAAAATTAGATATGAAGTTGGTTTTTTTTTTTTTAGTTTTTAGTCCTTTTGAGACAGGGTTTCCCTGTCTCCCTGTAGCTGTCCTGGAACTCACTATGAAGACCAGGCAGTCCTGGATCTCACAGAGATCCACCACCTACCTCTGCCTCCCAAGTGATGGGATTAAAGGCATGCACCACCACACCAGACTAACCACTTTATTTTTTTGAGCCAGAGTCTCAAACTGAACCTGGAGTCCAGTGTGCCAGCAAGCCCCCTAGGACCCACCAGGCCCTGTCTCCCAGAACTGCGGGTACAGGCACAAGCTACACACCTGGTTTCATATGAGGGGAGTGAGGACAGAACTTGGGTCCTCACACTTGCACAGCCAGGGACAGCTACTCAGCCACCACAACCACAGCCATACTCCCACGCACAAAAGTCCCTGACAACCTCCATCCCCTTTAGTTTTTCCTTAATCTTTGGCATGGAACCCAGGACTTCCTGTGTCGCAATTCAAGGCCTCTGCCTCTGTGCTACATACACACCCCAGTCCCTCTTTTATCTTAGAAAAAGGAAAATAATACATGCAGATTAAAACAAGGAGAACAACGGAAACATTTTCATGAACCTTCCACCAAGAAAATGACGCGCTTCTGTCCTTCTCCGCCCAGGCTGAAGAGGTGCCAGGTCTCGGGATCTGCCTGCCAATATCTGGCAGAAGCTCTTACCACCAACAGGAATTTAATAAGGATGGACCTTAGCGGTAACGGCATTGGGCTTCCAGGCCTGGAACGGCTTTGTGAGGGGTTGCGGCACCCCAGGTGCAGGCTGGAGATGATTCAGTGAGTGGCCCCCAGGATTGTGGGGGGAGTTATCTTACCCCGTTCCTTCCTCCTCTTCTCCTCTTCCTTCTCCTCCTCTTTTTCTCTTTTAAAACCGTTTTTTCTTTTCTTTTTTTTTTTTTTTTTAAACAGGGCCTCCTTTTAGTCCCAGCTGGCCTGGAGCTCGCTATGTAGACCAGGCTGGCCTTGAACTCACAGAGATCCACCTGCCTCTGCTTCTGCCTCTGAGTGCTGGGATTAAAAGCCTGCGCCACCACGCCCAGCTAAAGATGGTTCTTAGCTACCATGTGGGTGCTGGGAATTGAACCTTCGTGCTCTTAACCACTGAGCCATCTCTCCAGCCCCTATTTTTTTATTCTTTTAATTTTTATTTATTCTTGTATGTGTATGAATGTACTGTCTGCATGTAGGTCTGAGCACCCATGTCGTGCAATGCTGCAGAGGTCAGAAGAGGGTGTAAGATTCCCCTGGAACTGGAGCCAAAGACGGTTCTCAGCCTCCATGTGGGTGCTGGGGATCGAACCCGGGTCCTCTTCAAGAGCAGTGGGTACTCTTAACTGCTAGGCCATCTCTCCAGCCCCATGCTTGGCTTTTTATATTTATTTATTTTTTTGTTTTTGTTTTTTCGAGACAGGGTCTCCCTGTAGCCTCAGCTGTCCTGGAACTCACTCTGTAGACCAGGCTGGCCTTGAACTCACAAAGATCCACCAGCCTCTGCCTCCCAAGTGCTAGGATTAAAGGCGTGCGCCACCACGCCTGGCAATGCTTGGCTTTTTAAAAAATATTTGCCGGGCGTGATGGTACAAGCCTTTAATCCTAGCACCTGGGAGGCAGAGGCCAGTGGATCTCTGTTAGTTCGAGGTCAGCTGAGACTAAAGGGAGACCCTGTCTCCAAAAGACTAAAAAAATTTTCGTTATTTTTATTCTATGTATATGAGTGTATTGCCCACATGTTAATAAGAGCACCTGTGTTGTGCAATGTTCTTGGAGGTCGGAAGAAGGCCCCTGGAACTACAATTCCGAATGGTTGTTGGCCACCATGTGGGTGCTGGGAATCAAACCCAGGTCCTCTGCAAGAACAGCCAGTGCTCTTAACTGCTGAGTCACCTGTCCAGTTCCTCTAGGCCTTTTAATTTTATTTTGAGACAGGGTCAGATAACTCTCAGTGGAAGAACTTGAGTTTCTGATCCTCTTACCCCCAGGTTCTAAATGCCAGGATTACAGACATTCATCATCATCACCAGCTTATTTATTTTATTTAAAAAAAAATGTTGTTTTTTAGAAGCAGGGTCTCCCTATAACTCAAGTTGGCCTGCAACTTGCCATGCAGACCAGGCTGGCCTTGATCTGACAGAGATCCACCTGCCTCTGTCTCCCAAGACCTGGGTCTAAAAGTGTGTGCCGCATGCCTGCAAAACATTTTTTTTTTTTTTGGTCTTTTTTGAGACTTTTTTGAGCTGGGTCTCCCTGCAGCCCCAGCCATCCTGGAACTCTCTATGTAAACCAAGCTGGCCTTGAAATCACAGAGATCCACCTGCCTCCGCCTCCTGAGTGCTGGGATTAAAAGTGTGCCCTGCCATGGCTGGCTTAGAAAACTTTTTTTGAGACAGGGTCTCCCTTTAGTCCCAAATGGCCTGGAGGTGGCTATGTAGATCAGGCTGGCCTCAAACTCATTGAGTTCTGCCTGCTTCTACAGTGCTGAGATTAAAGGCGTGCGCCACCATGCCCGGCTTAAAGACGGTTCTTAGCCACCATGTGGGTACTGGGAATTGAACCCGGGTCCTTTGCAAGAGCATTTGGCACTTTTAACCCCTGAGCCATCTCTTCAGACCCTGGAAAACTTATTTTTTATTTTATGTATTTTCCCTGTATGCACACAGTGTGTACAGTGCCAATGGAGGCCAGCAGAGGGCAATAGATACCCTAGAACTGTAGTTAGCTGCTATGTTGTGGGCAGGGGGATGACTGAACCCTGGTTCCCTCCAGTGGTGATAAACCCCAACACTCAGGAGCTAGAAGCAGAGGCAGGTACATCTCTGTGAGTTCAAGGCCAGCCTGGTCTACATAGTGAATTTCTGGCCATCTGGGCCTAAATAAATAAATAAATAAAGACATTGAGATAAGATAGCTCAGAATTTAATAAAAAAGGGGCTGGAGAGAATAGCCTAGCGCGTTAAGAGCACCGACGCTCTTGAGAGGACCCGGGTTCGATACCCAGCACCCACATGGTGGCTAGAACCGTCTGTAACTCCAATTCCAGGAGAACTCCAGTTCCAGGGGAATCTTAGACCCTCTTCTGACCTTCCGCGGCGTTGCACGACACGGGGCACAGACCTGCAGTGCAGACAGTAACATTCCATACACATACAACAAAATATAATAAATAAATAAATAATAAAAAAATTAAAAAAAAAAAAAGATAGCTCAGAATACACAAAACTAAGATCTATACTTACCTGGCAGGGGAGATACCATGATCACGAAGGTGGTTTTCCCAGGGCGAGGCTTATCCATTGCACTCCGGATGTGCTGACCCCTGCGATTTCCCCAAATGTGGGAAACTCGACTGCATAATTTGTGGTAGTGGGGGACTGCGTTCACGCTCTCCCCTGTTAAAAAAAAAAACAAAAAACAAAAAAACTAAGATCTAGACTAGACTTTCTTTTTCTTTTTTTTTTGGTATTTTTGTTGCCATTTTAAGACAGAGTCTCTCTGTTGCCCCAGCTGTCCTAGAACTATGTAGATCAATCTGGACTTGAACTCATGGAGATCTGCCTGCCTCTGCCTCCATGGTGCTAGGATTAAAGGTGTGTACCACCATGCCAGGTTTATTATTATTTTTAAATTTATCTGTGTCATGCAGTGGATGGAGATCAGAAGAGGGTGCCAGATCCCCTGGAACTGGATTTAAGGATGGTTGTTATGTTAGCCACCATGTGAGTCCTAGGATTCAAACTCATGTCCTCTGTAAGAGCAGCCGATGCTCTTAAACCACTGAGCCATCTCTCCAGCCCATAACCATGTTTTAAAAATATTTTATTGGGGCTGGAGAGATGGCTCAGTGGTTAAGTGTGCCCACTGCTCTTGCAGAGGACCCAGGTTTGATTCCCAGCACCCACATGGCAGCTAAGATATATATATATATATATATATCCTATCTCAAAAACAAAAAAAAATTAGAGTGCGTTGCCCTGCCTGTATGTAAGTGCACTGGCATTGTATAATGCCCACAGAAGTCAGAAGAGGATGTCAGATCCCTGGGAACTGGAGTTACTGAGGGTTGTTAGCTGCCATGTGGGTGCTGGGATCTGAGCCCTGCCCCTCTTCAAGAGCAGCCAGTGCTCAGCTACGGAGCCACCTCTCCAGCCGCTCACATTCATTTTAACTCCAGCTCCAGGGATCTGGCGCCATCTTCTGGCCTCTGCAGGGAGCAGGAACCATGTGCACATTACCCTCAGAAAGACGCAAATGCATACATATAATTAAAAGGAAAACATTTTCTATTTATTTTTTTATTTTCGTATGTGTATGAATATACTTTCTGCATGCAGGTTTGTGCACCATGTCATGCAATGCCACGGAGGTCAGTAGAGGGTGTCAGACTCCCCTGGAGTCAAAGACGGTTCTCAGCCACCATGTGGCTGCTGGGGATGGAATCTGTGTCCTCTGCAAGAACAGTTGGGGCTCTTAACCGCTAGGCCATCTCTCCAGCCCAAGGAAAACATTTTCATGTAGGGCATGGTGGTGCACACCTTTAAACCCAGCACTCAGGAGGAAGAGGCAGGCGGATCTCTATGAGTTCAAGGCCAACCTGGTGTATACAGTGCGTTCCAGGCCAGCAGGGGCTACAGGGAGATCTTGGTCTCAAAACAAAACAAAACAAAACAAAACAAAACAAAAGAGAGAGACAGAGAGAGAGAGAGAGAGAGAGGCTGCACCCACTATAAACCACAGTTAATACCCATCCTTGACTCTAGTCCAGGGTACACCTCTTCTGACCTCCATGGGCACCAGACAAGAATGCAGTGCATTTACATACATGCAAGTAATACACTCGCACAAATAAATAAAATATAAAAAGAAAACTGGATCTGATAAAGAGGTAGGAGATTTGAGCCTTATAAATGTTGCTGTCTTCTAGGGGTCTTGGACCAAACCTCTCCTGGATGCTGAGGGTGCCTAACTTGTGATGCTATAGGTTATAGGGTTGGGTGACTAAACAGCCCAGGGCAAGATGGGTCAGGACACAGTCTCTTCACGGTTTCCTTCCTCCTAGGCTGAGGAAGTGTCTGTTGGAGGTGGCAGCCTGCCAGGAGATCACCTCCGTTCTCAGCAGCAACCCACAGCTGCTAGAGCTAGACCTCACTGGGAACCCCCTGGAGGACTGGGGCCTGAAGTGGTTGTGTCAAGGACTCAGGCACCCAGTCTGTGGGCTTCGGACCCTGTGGTAAGTCCTTCAGGGGCCTGTCTGTATGGAATGAAAAACAGAAATGGCCAGGTGTGGTAATGCACCCTGTAACCCAGCACTCAGACCAAAGCAGAGGTGGTACTGGTGCTCAGGGTATTCACAAGTTCTTGGCTTCTTTGTGTGTGAGTGAGTGTGTGTGTGTGTGTGTGTGTGTGTGTGTGTTTGAGACAGGGTTTCCCTGCAGCCCCAGATATCCTGGAACTCACTCTGTAGACCAGGCTGGCCTTGAACTCACAGAGATCCGCCTGCCTCTGCCTCCCAGAGTGCTGGGATCACGGGCGTGCACTAACATGCTCAGCTAGCCTCTTTTTATTTTTTTTTTCTTTTTTCTTTTTTTTGACAGTTAATTTTATAATTTTATTGTGTATATTTTGTCATATAAATATAACTGTATAATCATTTTTAATTTGTACATCGTATTTAATAATGTAATAACATAAATATATACATAATATGTGAATAAGTAGTATAAATGTACAATGTAGACAGGTACACACAATCGACAGGAGACACTCACTCCTTAACAACAGGAATTACTAAGCCGGGTGTCGTGGTGCACGCCCTCAATCCCAGCACTAGGGAGGCAGAGGCAGGGGATCTCTGCGAGCTCAAGGCCAGCCTGGTCTACAGAGTGAGCCCCAGGACAGCTGGGGCCACAGGGAGACCCTGTCTTGAAAAGACAAAAACAAAAACAAAAACAAAACAGGAATTACTGAGTTACATAGCTGAAAATCCTGGCAATTCAGACATGGATCCAGATGCTGAAAATCCTGGCAATTCCGTCATGGATCCGGATGCTGAGATGCAATCATTTGCATGCAGCCTGGCTTCAGCCCTCCTCTCTTCTCCCCACTGTGTGGACTTCCCACTTAGGCTTCCTTCATGGCGGTAAGATGGTCCCCATCAGTGGCCAGCACACATCTAGCAGGTCAGGCTTCCTGGAGGAAGAGCAGCTGCTTCTTTTTCTAGGATGGGATCCTAGGGTGACTTGGATCAGTTCCTATGCATGTCCATGGCTGAGACCGTCGACCTGGTAAAGACTCTGGAAAATGCTGCCTGCACTGGCCCATGCTACATGGTTGAGGGCACCCTTGAGAGCTGGGGTGTGGTGGGGCCTACTGTTTTGTCTGGACCACAAGTACTGAAAAATCACAAGTACTCATTCCCTAAGGGAAATTCTCAGTGAGTCAATCTGGAAAAACAAAGCAATTGCCCTCTACCATAATATCAATATCTCATTTTAACACAGGAACTGGGTACAGACTCCAAGAAAATGCAAAGGTAATATTATTGAGTGAGGTGGACAAAGTCAGTGGTTCCTAATCTTGGCAATGTATCAGCAAAATAGAGGAAGGTGCGTCCTCCATCAATAATATTATCTTTGCATTTTCTTGGAGTCTGTACCCAGTTCCTGTGTTAAAATGAGATATTAATATTATGGTAGAGGGCAATTGCCACCATACCTAGCTTAAACATACCATCTTGAACATTCTTTTTTCCTTTCTCCGTTTTGATGGTGCTGGGGATCAAACCTAGGACCTTGCGCATGCCAGTTAAGTGCCCTACCACTGAGCCATACCACCAGCTCCTGGCTTTTTGAGACAGAACCTCACCATACACCGCAGGTCAGCCTATAACTGAGCCTGCCACTTCTGTCACCCAAGTGCTGGCATGGCAGGTGTGTGCCAGCATGGCCTGGTGAACTCTGAAGACAGGCAGGAAGATAAACTCAGCACACCTGAAAGCCCACACCTCCTGCCATGCTTACAGAGCTGGGTTTTGTGCAGGCTGAAAATCTGCCACCTGGGACCTGCGGCTTGTGAAGACCTGGCCTCCACCCTTGGAGTGAACCAGAGCCTGACAGAGCTGGACCTGGGCCTGAATGACCTCGGGGACCCTGGAGTGCTGCTGTTATGTGAGGGCCTCAGGCACCCTGGCTGCAAACTCAAGACCCTACGGTGAGCGCTGAGCTGGAGTCCTCACTATCCTTTATTTTTTTTTATTTTTATTTTTTAATTTTTTTTATTAATTTTATTTCTGTATGTGTATGAATGTACTGTCTGCATGCAAGTTTGTGCACCCGTGTCGTGCAATGCCGCGGAGGTCAGAAGACGGTCTCGGATTCCCCTGGAACTGGAGTTCTCCTGGAATTGGAGTTTCAGATGGTTCTCGGCCGCCATGTGGGTGCTGGGGATCGAACCCGGGTCCTCTGTAAGAGCGGTCGGCGCTCTTAACCGCTAGGCCATCTCTCCAGCCCTATCCTTTATTTTTTTTAATTAAAATTTATTAATTTTATTTATTTATGTACATGTATGAATGTACTGTCTGCATGCAGGTCTGTGCACCCGTGATGTGCAATGCCTCGGAGGTCAGAAGAGGGTGTCGGATTCCCCTGGAACTGGAGTTCTCCTGGAATTGGAGTTTCGTACGGTTCTTGGCCGTCATGTGGGTGCTGGGGATTGAACCTGGGTCCTCTGTATGAGTGGTCGGTGCTCTTAACCGCTAGGCTATCTCTCCAGCCCCTCCACTATCCTTTAATCCCAGCACTTGGGGGGTTAGAGGACAGTGGATCTCTGTGAATTCAAGTCTAGCCTCGTCTACGTATCGAGTTCCAGGACAGCAATATTTGATCATATTTGGTAAACATCAAGTGCTGTATTCAAAATTATCTTTTTTTTTTTTTTTTGGAGATGGGTCTCATGTAGCCCAGGCTGACCTCAGACTTGCTATGTAGTCCACAACAACCTTAAACACCTGATCTTTCTTTAAAATGCTGTAAGTCAGCCTGGCGTGGTGGCACACACCTTTAATCTTAGCACTTGGGAGGCAGAGGCAGGCAGATCTTTGTGAGTTCAAGGCCAGCCTGGTCTACCTTCCTGTCTGCCTCTGCCTGCCTGCCCCTTCTTTGGATACTGTCACGCCTCAGGTACCCAACCCAGGGACTTGATTCAACATCGCAAGGCACTGAGCAAGCTCACCTTGAGCATCTCTTCCTCCAGGTTGGGCATTTGCCGGCTGGGCTCGGACTCGTGGGGGCCTTGCACACGTGCTGCAGGTCAACGCCTGCCTCCAGGAACTGGACCTGAGCTTCAGTGATCTTGGAGACAGGGGCCTGTGGCTGCTGGGGGAAGGGCTACGACACCCCACCTGCAGACTCCAGAAGCTGTGGTGAGTGGCGGGGTGGGGGGCTGGGAGGCTTAAGTGGAATCATCATCCTTCCTTATCTTCCCTGGTTAGGTGCTGCTTCCCGCCCTCGCCTAGGAAAATTAAGTGTAGCGGTGGCAAAGCAGCTTTTGTGCTGCAGGCGTTATTAGTAGAGTACCTGCCCAGTATACAGAGCTCTGGGTTCCGCCCCACCACTGCACAAATTGAGCCTGCCCCTACCTGTAATGGAGTTAGCTCTTGGGAGGCAGAGGCAGGCGGATCTTTGTGAGTTCAAGGCCAGCCTGGTCTACAGAGTGAGTTCCAGGTCAGCTGGGGCTACAGGGAGACCCTGTCTTGAAAAGACCAAAAAAAAAGGCAAAGGTGCAGGCCTGGTGGTGCATGCCTTTAATTCCAGCACTTCGGATGCAAAGGCAGGCAGATGAATCTCAGGGAAATCAAGACCAGCCTGGTCTACGGGGAAACTCTACCCCGTGACCCCCCCCCAAAAAAAAAAAAACAAAACACACCACAAAACAACAGATTGGCAGGTATTGTGGCACTCACCTTTAATCCCAGCACTTGGGAAGCAAAGGCAGGCGGATGGATCTCGGGGTGATCAAGTCCAGCTTGGTCTACACAGAAACTACCACCAAAAAAAAACCAAAAGGGTTGTGGTGCACGCCTTTAATCCCAGCACTCTGGAGGCAGAGGCAGGAAGATCTCTGTGAGTTCAAGGCCAGCCTGTACTACAGAGTGATTTCAAGGCCAGCTGGGGCTACAGGGTGCTAGGATTAAAGGCATGCACCACCACACCTGGCTTCAAGAAGGTTCTTAGCTGCCATGTGGGTGCTGGGAATGGAACCCAAGTCCTCTGCAAGAGCAGTCCAGGCTCTTAACCACTGAGCAATCTCTCCAGCCCCCATACATATAAAATTTAAAAATAAATGATGCTGCCGGGTTGGTGGCACGCCTTTAATCCCAGCAGAGGCAGATCTGCAAATCACGCACCTCTGTGAATTCAAGGCCAGCCTGGTCTACAGAGCGAGTTCCAGGGCAGCTGCAGCTACGCAGCTGCAGCTACAGCTACAGGGAAACCCTGTCTCATACAGACAAACACAACTTGAGTGGTTCTCTAAAATCTTCACCCCTTTTCCTCAAAAGTGAAGCCTCATGCAGCTCTGGATGTTCCACAGGCTGGACAGCTGTGGCCTCACATCCGGAGCATGTGAGGATCTTTGTTCCACTCTGGGGACCAACCAGACCCTGACTGAGCTCTACCTCACCAACAACACCCTGGGCGACACCGGAGTGAGACTCCTGTGCAAGAGGCTGAGACACCCTGGCTGCAAACTCCGAGTTCTGTGGTGAGAGAGGCGTCCTGATTTCTGGGAAGCAATGTTGGGCTCTGACCTGGGAGTGGGGACCCTTAAAAAATAAACAGGGTTGGAGAGATGGCTCAGTGGTTAAGAGCATTGGTTGCTCATGCAGAGGAACAGGGTTCGATTCCCAGCCCCCACATAATGGCTGACAACCATTTGAAACTCCAGTTGTAGGGGATCCAATACCCCCTTCTGAACTCCAAGGTTATCTCACAACACAGGCGTATTTTCATACATGCAGGCAATATACTGATACATGTAAAAATGATAAAAGTACTTTTAATTTTTTTTTTTAGTCTTTTCGAGACAGGGTCTCCCTGTAGCCCCAGCTGTCCTGGAACTCACGTTGTAGACCAGGCTGGCCTTGAACTCAGACATCTGCCTGCCTCTGCCTCCCAAGTGCTAGGATTAAAGGCGTGCGCCACCACGCCTGGCTAAAAGTACTTTTTAAAAACTGGAGGCATGGAATGGGTAGAATACCCTCAAGACCAAAGCTCATGCCATTTGCTGACAGGGAACTTGGACAAACTCCAGGCAGGATATCCCTCTGAAAGTTTGAGGCAATCCTCAAACTCTCCATCCTCCTGCCTCAGCCTGAATGCTGGGATTGCACACATTCACTGCCATGTCCTGCTTTTTATTATTACTGCTGAGCCCCATTTTATTTTTTTGCCTTTTTATGACAGTGTCTCCCTGTCTGAATATTTTGCTTTTTTTTGAGTGTCTTTTTTTGACAGTGTCTCCCTGGTCTTGAACTAAAGAGATCCACCTGCCTCTGCCTCCCAAGTGCTGGAATTAAAGGCATGTGCCATCACTCCCCAGCTAAATAAAAATCCTGAATCATCCTAAAGTTCTTGTAACTTAAAACTTCAGAAGACACTTAGAAGGGGGAGTGTGCTGGGTGTTGTGGCACACACCTTTTATCTGTTTTTTTTTTTTTTTCGGTATATGAATGTATTGCCTGCCTGTGTATAAGTGCACTCATGTTGTGCAATACCCAAGGTGTCAGGAGAAGCCCTTAGGGTCTCCTGGAACTGGAGTTATGGGGACAGTTGTTAGCCACCATGTGGGTGCTGGGAATCGAACCCGGGTCGTCTGGAAGAGCAACTGGTGCTCTTAACCACTGAGCCATCTCTCCAGCCCCAATTATCTCAGCAATCTGAAGGCAGAAGCAGGGGAAGCTCTGTGACTTCAAGGCCAGCTGGGGCTACAGGGAGACCAGTCTCAAAAACACCCCCACCCCCCAAAAAAATTTAAAAAGGGCAATGGGTGTGGGGATCCCAGGTTCTCAGGAGGTTGATGCAGGAGCGTCCGAGTTCAAGGCCTGCCTTAAGTGTGGGGTTGCCTGAGCAACTCAAGTGAGACTGTCTCAAAATGAAAAGGGGGGTTACTGGGCATGGTGTGGCACCCCTTTAATGTTATTTTGAGTGTCTAGACATGTTTTTTTGGTCTTTTCGAGACAGGGTCTCCCTGTAGCCCCAGCTGTCCTGGAACTCACTCTGTAGACCAGGCTGGCCTTGAACTCACAAAGATCCGCCTGCCTCTGCCTCCCAAGTGCTAGGATTAAAGGCTTGCGCCACCACGGCTGGCTAGACATGCTCTTGAGATCAGAGGACAACTTGCATGAATTTTCTCTCCCCTTCTGACAAATGTCCTAGGGACTGAACTCTGTGAAGCTCAGTGAGAAGCACCTTTTACCTGTTAAATCATCCACCTTAAATATGACATTTATGGGTAGGAGTAAATTCCCTACATATGTAAGTGCACCTGTCTTGCAATGCCCAAGGTCAGAAGACAGCATCAAACCACTGAGCCATCTCGTCAACCCAAGTAACCATTTTAAAAATGAGTACGTGTTGGTAGTGGGGAATTATAAGTTTATTTCCCAGTAGCAGAACCCAGGAAGCTGCTACATGTTGCCTGTCACCATAGTGACAGTACCATCCATTCTTGTCCTCAGGTTATTTGGAATGGAACTAAACAAAACGACCCACAGGAGGCTAGCAGCACTTCGGGCGGCGAAGCCTTACCTGGACATTGGATGCTGAAATGTTCCAGAAAAGCCAGGATAAAAAGGGGGTGGGCTGTCTCCCTCTCACAACCAAGGACCAAGTGGTGGTAAATGCCCATAATCCACTCAAGGACAGTGACTGTTTCACAGACAAAGCTAACTAGGTGTAGTGGAGACCTTTTATCTTAACCACCTGCAAGCAGAGCCAGGTGATCACAGTAACACAGTCATAGAGGTGTGGCACAATTCCTACGAGTGTTTAGTGCCAGAAGTGATGGTGCCCTTGGAGACAGAGGCAAGTGAATCTGAGCACCAGGCCAGCTGGGGCTATAGGAGACCATATATATATATGAGAGAGAGAGAGAGAGAGAGAGAGAGAGAGAGAGAGAGAGAGAGAGAGAGAGAGAGAGAGAGAGAGAGAGAGACCATTTTATATAAGAAAAGGGCTAGGTGTGTTGGCACATGCCTTTAATCACTTAGGAGGCAGAGGCCTGATCTACACACAAAAATAATCAACCAGCAACTCCTTAACCAGGCATGGCAGTGCAAGCATGTAATCTCACCACCTCAAGATGGGTCATACAGGACTGAAAGGGCTATTTCAGCCTTCGGGTATGGCAAGACTGCCACCTATTGGCCAAATCTGGAAATGCAGACACAGGATGATCAACTTGACCCAAATTTAGGGTCCACTAGATCCTTCAAGATTACCAGCTGGGGCATGGCGGTGCACACCTTTAATCCTAGCACTCAGAGGTAGACAGATCTTGAGTTTCATGCCATCTGGGGCTATAGGGAGGCACTGTCTCCAAAGAAAAAAACGCACTAGAGACTCAAATTGAGCCTACCCCAAGACTCAAATCTACAGCAGAGATGCATGCACGGCCATATTTATTGCAGCTCTTCACAGTGGCAAAGAATTGGAACCAAGAAAATGTGGTACATCTACACACTGTTGCAGTTAAAGACATCATGAACCTTTACAAGCTAAAAGCTAAGTGAACGCAGCCCCAGAGAAAATGATACCTCTCATTTGTGGAGGCTAGCATCAAATCAACTGTGTGTGCTCTTTGGAATGTGAATCTAGAATTAACCTTATTTTCACTTTATAATTTTGGTACAAGGTTGGAGGGTATGTTTGCATATTTTAGAGCAGTAAAATTAAAAGGGAATGTGACTTAAAAAAAAAACGTTTTTTTCAGATGACATTTTAGTACATGTATAACATATAAATGCATATATTGAAACATGGATTAGAAGGAACAGGGAACTTTGAAGGGCCAACCGGACTGCATTGAAGGGCAAGGGGGCTGGAGGGGATAATGAGTGTGGATTGAAGTAATGCATGAAATGCACAGAACTTGAAAAGGCTTCAAAAGAAAAAAAAAACCACCAAAATTATGGGCTATGCAAGGTGTGGTGATCCACACCTTTAATCCTATCCCTCCAGAGGCACTGAATTCAAGGCCAGCCTGGTCTACAGAATGAGTTCCAGGACACTGAGGCTACAGGGAGACCCAGTCTCAAAGACTAGGAAAAAACTTTCAGAGTTTCCAAGAGACCCTGTGTCTAAGGCCCAAAATGAAAACCATCCTCTTGTTGGGGCTGGAGAGATGGCCTAGCAGTTAAGAGCACCAACTGCTCTTGCAGAGGACCACTTGTATTCAATGGTGATTCCCCTGGAATCAGAGATCCTCTCCTGAAGGTCTGCACCATTGAATAAGGGTGCACCAACCTACATGCAGGCAGTACATTCACACACACACACACGCACACGCACACACTCACAAACATGCCTTGCTATAGATCTAGACTGAGGCTACCCATGGATCTAGTGGCATCTTGATTAAAAATGTAATCTCAGCCAACCTGTCTACAGGACCACTGGAGCTCCAGAGGTGAGGCAGTGTTTGCTTGTTCTTCACTGGAGAATGTAAACCTGATTAATCTGCATCGCAAATTACAGAGCAGCTAGGGTCCAAGAAGCAGTTCTCCCAAATCACACACCCTAGGTGATGACCCACCCACCACCCTCATGGCCACTTTGGCAGATTGCAGCTTAGACCTCAGCTTCCAATAAATGGTGGGGATCTGGATGGAAGGAATCCAAAGACTTGGAAACCCACAAGTTGCAAAAGTTAGATGGCAACTCTGGCAGAGATCAGGCCAAATAGTTACAATGGAATATACATATAAGCAGGCACACAGGACAACAGATTCCAAGAATTCAAGAGTTTATTGATAAGCTAGTGCCAGGGCGGCTGTCTATTCCAGAGATGTGGTCATCTGGCTGGGATTCAATGAAATTTCTTAAACCTCAGGTTATCATTAGCACCAAGGAAAGGGCTGGCCAGCAGGTCCCACCCCCACCAGCCCCCTTTGATGAACAGCCACCAGACCCAGTTCCCAGTGGAATCTGCAGAAGCACACCAGAACTTTCTCAAGGATCACGCCTACTGCAGACAAGTCACAAACCCCACATTTGAATACTCCAGATGAGCAGCTGAACCCCACAACTATGATACAGTGGGGGGACACTCCCACTAGCTCACCCCCTCTCAGGAGGGGTGGGCAGCATTGCAAAAAAACTAGCAGAGCAACATTCAACTTAAGCCAGTGACTCAGGAGACTGAAATAGGATGCCAAGGGCAACTATGGAAAGATCCTGACACCCTAAGGACCTAGAGAATGGTAAACAGGTCTCAGTGGGTATTTATTATACTTACTGTTTGTCAAGAGCTGGGCTGGTACTTAGTATTTATTTTGTGGAGGCTATCATCCATCTTTGATTCCAGTTCCAGGGAATCTGAAAATTGTCCTTTCACTTCTGCAGGCATCAGAAAAGCACTGCTGGAGATAGCAGTTAAGAGCACCAACTGGGGGCTGGATAGCCTAGCTGTGAAGAGCACTGACTGCTCTTGACTGCTCTTGCAGAGGACCCAGGTTTGATCCCCAGCACCCACATAGTGGCTGAGAACCATCTGTAACTCCATTTCCAGGGGAATCCGACACCCTCTTCTGACCTCCGTGGCATTGCACGACACGGGTGCACAAACCTACATGCAGACAGTACACTCAATACACATACAGAAATAAAATTTAAAAAGTGGGGCTGGAGAGATGGCCTAGTGGTTAAGAGCACCGACCGCTCTTACAGAGGACCCGGGTTCGATCCCCAGCACCCACATGTTGGCTGAGAACCGTCTGAAACTCCAATTCCAGGAGAACTCCAGTTTCAGGGGAAACCGACACCCTCTTCTGACCTCCGCGGCATTGCACGACACGGGTGCAAACTTGCATGCAGACAGTACATTCATACACATACAGAAAAAAAAAAGTGCACCGACTGCTCTTGCAGGACATGGGTTTGATACCCAAGCACCCACATGGTGGAGCTAAGCCATCTTGAACTCCAGTTGCAGGGGAATCTGACCTCCATGGCATTGCATGACACGGGTGCACCGGCCTACATGCAGACAGTACATACACATTAAAAAGGGACTGGTACACTTGCAGGAATTACCACTCTAAAGGAGTGACTGGTAGGATGGTTATTTACTACCAACCCATAGATGTTACTTCCAGGCACCCGCAGAGAATTTTAATGACTGGCAGGGGAGCCCAGTCTAGTTCTGCCCAATGCACTGACCAGTCCCAGTACTTGCAGTTAGTTTAATACTAACAGGATTGCCTTCCTTGAACCTGTCCAAGAGGCCACAAACCTTCTTGGAGACCACAAGCCAAATTTCAATTCAGGTGGTGTTGATCGGCAGCGCTCAGGGTTAGAGTGCCTTCTCCATACAGAGGTAAACAAAATGGAAGCACTTTCCAACCAAGGATCATGAGAGGGCTTCCACTTTGATTGACACTGCATGGGCTCAACTTCTCCACAGCACCCTCCCACTTCCTGCCAGACCTCCAGCACTAAGTTCCTGCAGCCCATCAGGTGTGGTACCCACAGGAGCCACCCAAATGTTGGAGCACTTTCCACCTGAGGTCCAGAAGAGCGCCCCCACATTTGAGTATCACCTAGTGAGCAGCTCGCTGCTCAGCTGGTCTGGTCGGTTGTCTCAATCAGTAACACTCAACTTGGTGGCCCTTTTTCAAGAAACACAAAAGAGCCCCCACAGTTTGAGTACCACAGGTTGAGGAAGGTTGGTCGTCCTACGGAGAACCCAAATGTGATTTGATCATAACCACTATTATTTTGTCTTCGTGTACCTTTGGTCTTCGTGTAGTGCCAGCTGGCTCTGTAGGCCAGCCTGGCAGCTGTGAACTCAGACCCACCCGCATGGGCTGGGTTTAAAGATGTGAGCCACTATGACAGGCTTAATACTTTTTGGGTTGGGAGAGGGCTGGAGGTATTTGAGCCACAGGGAATTGCTGCAGAATACTTTGGATTCAAATCTCAGCACACATGGCAGCTAAACATCCCTAACTCCAGTTCCAGGGGATCTAGTGCCATCTTCTGACCTCTTAGGGCACTGCATACACTTAAGGCCCTAATCTCTACATCCCACCTATTAATCAAGCTGAGAAATTCACCTTCCACACTAAATCTAGAATAATCATAATAAAGCCTTATTACTACTGGGTGGAGCTTGGGCTTCTGATCAACTTGCCTCTGGTCTATTAAGAGCCTCCACCTCATCATAGATCTGCAGGCCTATCTGAAATTTTAAAACATGCTACATGCTGGGCTGGAGAGATAGCGAGCGGTTAAGAGCACTTGCTCTTGCAGAGGACCCAGGTTCGATCCCCAGCACCCACATGGTGGCTGAGAACCATCTGAAACTCCAATTCCAGGAGAACTCCAGTTCCAGGGGAATCCAACACCCTCTTCTGACCTCCGCCGCATTACAGGACACAGTTGCACAAACCTACATGCAGACAGTACATTCGTACACATACGGAATTAAAAAAAGCAGAACATGCTACATGCTAGGATCTGTTGACACATGTAGCTATGAATCACCTTTTTCCACCTTAAGACAAAGGTCTCCCTGTAGCCCCAGCTACCTCTGCCTCCCAATTGCTGGGATTCAAAGTGCATTGCCACCTTGCCAGGCAAACCACAAAAAGCACCCCCCATTGTGCTTTCTTTTGCCATGCTATGCCGCAGACTAAACCCATATGCCTGAGACAAGGTGTTATGTAGCCCAGGCTGGCCTCTACCTCAGGACTCTCCTGCAGTCTAACCTCCAGGCTGGCTGGATAGATCCAGCTTGTGTCTGCGTGGTGCTGTTTCCACACACCAAGAGTTGCAGAAAAAAAAATCAGTTCCTATGCTGAGTGAGATGTCAGCTCACAGGAGTACAGGATCCAGTCACCTACAAGTGGTAAGGGTGGCTGGGCTGATCTTTAATATACTTCTTCTATGACCCTGGGATTTGTACATGAATGACACATCATCCAGCCCCACACCTTACACTGGCATCATATTCCAATCACCTCCCAGGCTGATGAATTCAGAGCTGATTGATGCCCCTCCCCACACAAAGGCAGAAACTTTCTACTCAAGGCTCAGAGGGCCTCCACTTTCATCACCACAAAGTATGGAGTTAGTTTCACCTGTTCCTGGCAAATAGTTGTCCCTTCCTAGTCCATGGAGACTTCCTGCTTTCCAGGTCAGGTTACCACCTACCCCAGTTTGTGTTTCAAACTGGTGCACAGTTCCCTAAAGTATCCAATGGTGTGTGTGTGTTGGGGGGGGGGTATGAGAAAGAAAGAGCCAGAAGAATTGACTGCCTTTTGCAGGGGGGCACCTGGGTTCAATTCTTAGCACCTATATATTGTGGCTAAGAAATATCCAGCTCCAGTTCTAGGAGAATCCAATGTTGTCTTCTGACTGCTGTTGTTGTATAGCATGACACAGGTACATTCATATATGCAGGCAATAAACTCATACACATCTTTTAAAATGAAAAACTGTGAGGGGGCTAAGACTTTATACAAGATAAGGTTCCACATCCACCATGTTGGCTAAACTCCACTTCCAAGGGGTCCAAGGTTGTCTTCTGGACTCAGTGAGTACTGGGCAGCCATGTGGTGCACTGACATGCAGGCAAACATACCCATAAAACCAGTAGCACCCTCTTTACCTTAAATTTCCTTCAGCCACTCAGCAGCTCCCACGCTTGGACAGTTGTGGGCTTGTGATGGTGGTTCCCACCGGTGATACCCAAATGTCACAGCACTTTTCCACATGGAGTCCAGAAAAGTGCTCCCACATTTGAGTGTCACCAGCTAGGAGAGCTTGTCACTGGTTGCCAAGGAGCTAGAATGAAGGCTTTCTGGAGGTTTCTTTCAATCTGATGAAGTTTTCAATCTGTTATGCTCAAAACCTGGCAGCACTTTTCCTCAAGAACCAAAGTGCCCCCACAGTTTGAGCAGCACAGGTTGAGGAAATCCAAGGGGAGCCCCCAAAGGCTGCAAAATGAACTGCCGGAAAAGTCTAGAACCTCAAAAAGCCCAAAGTTAGGAATATATAGAACCTAAAACATGCAATGTGAAAATTGGGAGATTACAGTCCAGATGATTCAAAGGCTTTCTTTTCCTAGTTCCTTCACGAACAAGTCTATGACCATCCAAGCCAGTTTCTACCATCAAAAAATTCCCATTAATCCCATTTAACACACAACTCACAAGACATTATAAACAAGGTATGGTGTCAAGAGGCAGGTGGATCTGAGTTCAAGGCCAACCTGGTCTACAGGGAGGCCCTGTCTCAAAGGACCAAAGGGAGGCAAAAAAAAAAAAAAAACCTGTTAGAAAGAGGCCAGGAATGGTACAGGCCCCAGCACTTCAGGTAGGCAGATGGTCACTCAATGCCAGAGTACAAAATGAGACCAAGTGTCAAAAAAATAAAAACACTTGATTGAGCCATTGAGATCTGGCTCTTCAAGGCCCACATCTGCCTAGTTCCCAGCACATCTTCTACAACTCCACTTGACTTAAAAAGACCCCAGGACTCTACAGAGTTCAAGGCTGGCCTGGAGGGGGCGCTACAGGAAGACCCTGTCTCAAGAAGACGCCCCTCCCCCCCAAAAAAGCTATAAGAGTAGGTTCTTCAGGGCTAGATTGCACTGGCGCACGCCTTTAATCCTAGCACTTGGGAGGCAGAGGCAGGCGGATCTTTTTGAGCTCAAGGCTAGCCCGGTGTACAGAGTGAGTTCCAGGACAGCTGGGGCTACAGGGAGACCATGTCTTGAAAAGACCCCCCCCAAAACCAAATGCAAGCAATACACTCAAAAGTAAAAAATTAGCCCATCTTTGGAGATAAGAATCCCAAGCAGAATATCCAGCTAAGGGACAAAATTAAAAATACCCAGCTGGGAATGGTGGCACAGACCTTTGATCCCAGCACTTTGCAGGCAGAGTGATCTCTTCTGCTTCCTCAGTTGTCCTCTCTCCCAGAACCTACCCTGCATTTCTAGACCTTTAATCCCAACAGGGGACAAAGGTTAAATAAACTGTTAAGTTCCAGGCCAGTTCGGGGGAGATCTCAGACACAAGAGATAATTCAAGGCTCCTGGAGGTACACTCAGATTCAGACCTAATGCAGATGATCTTAAAGGCAGGCAATGATTACCCACTAAGACCATTAACAGAAAAGTCCAAACTGGAGGTCTTTCTGAACATTCATGTCAGCCTTGGGAATGACAAGACTGCCACCTAGTGGGCAAAACCTGGAGTTCAGGTGATGGACGAGAATGTATGTACTGGAAACATGGCTCAGGTTAGCTTTCAGTCTTGGGTTCGATTCCCAGCACCCACATGGGGAATCCCATGCCCTCTTCTGACCTCCCGTAGCATTGCCTGACATGGGGACACCAACCTACATACAGACAGTATACTCCTACATAAACTATAGGGTTCATAGATGGGGCTTGAATCCCATACAAAAGCCTGAAAATCCCTATGCTATGTGTATGTAACATACAAGGAGATCCAACCTCCCCCTCAGGAAGCAGGGGCACCCTGATTTAGTTCAAGGCCAGCATGGTCTACAAAGTTCCAGGACAGAAGGGCCTATAGTAAGACCCTGTCTTCTAAACCCCCACCCAAAAGAAACACAAAACAAATGTCAGGGATCCAAAGCTTACAAAGTGCTACAAAAGCCTGCAGCTTAGCTCTAACCTGAAGAGCTATAAAAATCAGGCCTCAAGATCATAAGCATAGCAGTTGTGCTGTCTGGCATGCTTTAAACCCTGGTTGATCCCTAGCACCCTATAAAAAATACACATCTGCAGTCCCAGTTGGCCTGGAAACTATGTAGACCAGGGAGGCCTTGTGCCTGCCTCTGTCTAGGATTCATTAAATGGCATGCCTGGGTAGGGTGAGATTTAATTTTCTACAATCAAGGATGGGTGCCTCAGACTTATTAATGTTAAAGCTTTGTGAGGCTGAGATAAATTCAGTTCATTTTTAAATGTAATCTAGATTCACTTTCTTTCTGAGACTTGACTCATAGGTAAGGGTGGACGGGAAGACAGAGTGGACCCTTAGACTCACAGAAAGGACAAGGCCATTATGTAATAAGGTTGCCAGCCTCAGAAGATTGCTAGCATCTATTTGTGCAAGGACAGGACAGAGCAAGGACTTCTTTGAACTGGCTGGGAAATCTTAGCTTGCTGGATACTTAATATCAAGCATTGGATGAACGTGGTGGCCTAGGCCTGTGGGAGGCAGAGGGCGGTCTGTGAGATCCAGGCCAAAGTGCTGGGAAGATGAAAGTGCCTGCCTAGAACAATAGTTACACTGTTGGGGGAGCTGGGCATGGTTGCCCACTGATTCCACAGGCTGGCAGATCTGAGTTACAGGCCAGCTGGGGCTAGAGATGTGGTCTCAAATACCAAAAAAGAGGCTGAAGTCGATAGAAGGGTTTGCGAGATTGCTCAGTGGTTAAAAGCACTACTTGCTCTTGCAGAAAAGTGGAGTCAGACTCCAGCTAACTAACTAGCACTAATTCCTGTTCCAGGAGAATTGACATCACCTTCTGACCTCTGTGGGGTTAGCCAGACTCATGTGTTTTAGGGCACCTTTTAATCCCAGCACTGGGGAGGCAGAGGCAGGTAGACCTGTTAGTTCTAAGGCCAGCCTGGTCCACATAGCAAGCTCCAGAATAGCTAGGATTAAAGGGAGACCCTGTCTCAAAAGACAAAAAAATAAAAAACTAGGATGTGACAAGCCTGGGACACTGAAATGGAGGCTCAATCAAGGTCACCCTTGGTTAAGTTGGGAACAGCCAGCCTGGACTATAACACTATCTCACAGCAAAAAACAAATTAAAAAAATTCCCTTATACTTTAGGGTGCTACTATATACTTTATATCCAATTCCTCACAAGTGAGATCTCAGGCATGGGATTCCTTGAGCCCACACTTTTTCCCACACCAGGGAAGGGAGCATTACAACACAGAAGGACCCCTTCCTCTTGTGGAGCAACCCTTTGAGGCCTAGGTGTTTGGAGTTTCTGAAAGCCTGGGCAGCCATTAGTGACTAGGGCTGTGTGTGGCTAGATCAATAAATGTAAGTCTTTGCAAAATCCCCCTGGACTTAAAAGCTAGAAGAGGCCAGGCAAGGTGGCACACACCTTTAATCCTAGCACTTGGGAGGCAGAGGCAGTTGATCTGAGTTCAAAGCCCAGCTTTGTCTACATAGTTCCAGAGCCTGGGAGGGCAGGGGGAAGAGAGCCAACTCTATAAGGAAATTGTCCTGTGACCTCCATACCTGCAAATACAGAAACACTGTTTTTGTGTGCAGTGTGCACATGGTAGCAATGCATGGACTTACGGGACTTCACTGCTTATATCTCAGGAACTAAAGCTGGTCGGGTCTGGTGGCAGGCACTGCATGTCACTGGCCCTAAAATAAAAGGGGTGGGGACTTAGTGGAAGACAGGTAACATACAGATCCTTTCCTCACAAGATGGAAAGGGGCACTGCATGCTGGGCTTCCCCAGAGGTTCCAACTGCTGCAACCAGATGCAGTGACTTTAAATCTTTAAGTCTGTGCTGTAAACAATAGCCAATTACAGGTTGTGACTCAGTGGCAGAGGACCAGTACCATAGTACCTCGTATGTCTAACCGTGGACAAAGTCACACGTGATGCAAACTTCTCACCATGTGGACTTGTCTGCCCAACTCTTGGGCTCTATCTGCCCCAAAGCGCATACCCACACTGCTCTGCTCCTCTCTATTAAGCTTCTTCTGGGTCTGGAGATGTGACTCGTTGGTTAAGAGCAGACTGCTCTACCAGAGGACCCATCACCCTCTTGGTGGATGAGAATGTGCATGTTGGGGCTGGATAGTGCTGACTGTTCTCACAGGACACGGGTTCAATCCCCAGTGCCCACATGGCGTCTGGCAAGGTCTTTAACTCCAGTTCCAGGAGAATCCGCCACCCTCTTCTGAACTCCGAGGCACAGCAAGACATGGGTGCACTGACCTACATTCAGACAGTACATTCACATACATAAAAAAATAAAAATGTGCATCCCTGCAGAGGCAGGTGGATCTGAGTTCAAGGCCAGCCTCGTCTACAGTTTTCCAGGCCAGCTGGGGCTACATGACTGGTTTTAATCCAAGTCCAAGTCTTGAGACCAAGCCCTCCCCACTGGCTGCTTACCACTTACTATGAAGCTCAAGCTTTTGACAGATACACCACACTGGAGTTGATGTCAAAGTACCACCCCCTACCCAGACCAGAGGATCTGTAAATGGCACCCACACGTGAAACCCAAATGTTGTAGCACTTTCCATTCAAGTGTCAGAAGAGTGCTCCCACATTTGAGTGCCACTTGGAGCAGGAAGACAGGCCGCAACCCTAGCAGAAGGTCCACTGTGCTTTCTCAACCGGTAACACTCAAAAACTGGTGGCACTTTTGAATAATACATAAAAAAGTGCCCACGCAGTTTGAGTACCACAGGTTGAGGCGGGGGGATGGTGGCCCATGTCCACAAAATAGTATCTCACCATGACATCAAACCAAGCTTGGTGGCAGAAGCTACTCAGGAGGGTGAATGAACAAACAGGATTCCAGACTCAAATCCACCCTGAACACTGGTGTGTTGTCTGAAGCCTACTTTGATAATTAACCTACTCTAATGCAAGCCTGCCTCACAATACAAGCTTGGGGGATTATCTTCCTGGCTGAAGATGAGGGCATGGTGCTTACAGTGCAATCGTAGAATGCCAGAAGGCCAAATCTGTCCTGACCTACACATCCTCTCCATTTGACTAGAATGTGTCCATGTGTACACAGTAATACTTACTGGCACATTATTAACATGGCACGTTTAATCCAAAGCATAAAAATTAAGTTCCTGTGGCTGGAGAGATGGGCTTAGCGGTTTAAGAGCACCAACTGCTCTTGCAGGACCAGGGTTTGATTCCCAGCACCCACATGGTGGCCAATAGTCTTGAATTGCAGTTCCAGGGGAATCCAATGCCCTCTTCTGACCTTCCCAGCATTGCAAAACACGGGTGCACTAACGTACAATACATTCATAACATACATAAAAAATTATGTTCCTAGTGGTCCTCAGCCATGTGTGGATCTGAATTCCAGGCCAGCTGGGGCTACAGAGACCCTATCTCGTAAACACCAAAAAAAATTATGGTCCTCAAAATTGTGCCATGGAACAAATTACCACAGTAATGGAGAGACTTCCTGTCGTTTCCCTCCCACCCTGCTAGTTTCAGTTAAGCAGAGAGGCAAGGGATGACCCATTTTGTCTTCATCTGCCCAGTAGTCAGTACCCCCACCAGTCCCATGTGGCAGGCAGCCTATTAATCCTCCTCCCTGAGCAAACTTACAGCTGAGACCCAGCAGTTGATGTCTCAAAGACAGGCCCCTCCTGGGACAGCAAACCTGGGTGGCCACAAATGTTAACACTTTACAAAGTTCCAACAGTGCTTTGCACCCCTCCCCCACTTGTGTTACCGGACAGCTGCACCTGTCCTTGAGGTGAGCCATTCCCCAGTTGGGCAGTCTCACTCGGTAGCACTCAAACCTGGCAGCACTTTTCCTTTATGCACAAAAATGCCCCCACAGTTTGAGTAGCACAGGTTGAGAGGAGGAGTCCACAGGGAGCTGCTGCAACAAGTCCTACCCAGGCTCTTTCTGATCTTGAAGACAAAGGATTGTAGAGGTGCTGGATGGAGAAGGCAGTAAAAAAACAAAACAAAAACACTGGCTGCTCCTCCTTGTGACATCCATAGTGGCTAAAAACTACTGCATCCACCCCCCTCTGACCTGAGCAGGTACTGCACATGTACACATAGATGCATGTATATACATGCAGACAATACACAGAAACTATTGTTTGAGAGGGGGTCTCACTACAAGCCCAAATGTCCTGGAACTCACTATGTACAACAGGATAGCCTTGCCTGGCTAGGTCTCTCTGCTGTTATCAAAGATATGAGCCACCCTGCCCAGCAATTAATTTAAAAGTTTTCAGCCAGTTCTACATTAATAGTGGGCCCTACTACTCCAAGCCCCCAGCTTCCTATGCAATGAATGTCCCTGGCTGGCTGGCTTCCCCCTTCACTTGACATTATCACATTCATTTCCACGAACCACCTTCAGGTCCCAGCAAGGCCAAACAGCAAGCCCCAACTAGACCCTCCGCTCTAGGGGTGGGAACTAATGCAACTCAAATGTCATAGCACTTTCCTTCCACAGGGCCAAGAAGAATGTCCCTCACTTGTCAACCACATGAGCCACTGAGACAGTCCCGGCTTACCAAGAAGCCCAGATGGAAGTTGATCTCATCCATCCCAGCTGAGTTCCATTGCTTTCTCTCCACTGGCAACACTCAAAACCCAGAGGCACTTTCAACAAAAAAACAAAGTGCCCCCGAATTTTGAGTATCACAGGTAGAGGGGTGGGAGGTTCAAGTGGAGATTCCCCCAAAGTGGAAAGTTTACCTGCAGAAAAACACAGAATTACTCCTTTGTAGAAAACCTGAGCTAGATGGGCTGGAGAGATGGCCTAGCGGTTAAGAGCACCGACTGCTCTTACAGAGGACCCAGGTTCGATCCCCAGCACCCACATGGCGGCC
>VZQC01007684.1:241646-297135 GCA_009823505.1 Rhizomys pruinosus | reverse complement strand
AAAAAAAAAAAAAAAAAAAAAAGAAAACCTGAGCTAGAGAGATGGCCTAGTGGTTAAGAGTGCTGACTGCTCTTGCAGAAGACACGGGTTTGATCCCCAGCACCCACATGGTGGCTGAGAACTGCAGTCTTTGACTTAGTTCCAGGGGAATCCTTCTTCTGACTTTGCCACTGCATGACACGGGTGCACAAACCTATATGTGGACAGTACATTCATACATAGAAAACCTGAAAGAGTACATACATTCATACATAAAAAAACCTGAAGAGTACATACATTCATGCATACAAAAAAACTGAAAAACACAAGGTACTGGAGGTCAGTTTTGTTACCAAAGATTTTGGATTGGAATTAAGGCAACAATATGAAAAGTTTTTCATCGTCGTCAGGCCTAATCAGGGCATCCAAAAATTTCAACAAGACCAATTTAAGGAAGCATTACAGACTTAATGTTTGGACCCAGGGGAGGTTAAATAGCTTGCTGCCAAAACTCAAGACCCAAGTTTAATACTGGGGACCCACTCTTGTGCAAATGGGAGGTGAGTTGCCATATATATATGCATGTATGTACTTTCCAAATCTAGGAACTTGGGTCTGTCTAACTGTGTTACGCAATGCCCATGAAGGAAGGTCAAAGCAGATTCCCTTATGACACAATTGTTAGCTGCCAGGTAGGTGCTGGGAATTGAACACAGATCTCTAAGAATAGCAGCTGAGACAGGGTCTACCTTTAGTTCCAGCTGGCCTGGAGCTCACTATGTATGTAGACCATGTAGGCCGCCTTCAAGGTAGGATTAAAGGTTTACGCCACCACACCCAGCTATTAAACTGGGGAGTCACCTCTTTAGGCCATGATTAAATAAAATTATCTCCCCGATGGTGCTGGGTACTGGAACTAGGCAAAGATAAAACGGAATTAGTATATAAAGTAATTAAATTTTTGTCTTCCTGTATCCCCCGATGTCCTGGCCAGGCTGGCATTGAACGCAAAGATCTTACTGCCTCTGCCTCCTGGAGTGCTAGGATTAAAGTTGTGCACCACCACGCAGGGAAGTACTTTGAGACAAGTCTCCCTGTAGACCAGGCTGGCCTTAAACTAGGATTGAAAGCAGGCCTGTAAAAGGCCATCCTGGTCTACAGAGCAAGCTCCAGGCCAGCTGGGACTAAAGGGAGATCCTGTCTCAATACAAAGAAAGCAGGCCTATGCCCTGCCTGGCAGTTGTTAGCCAAGTGGGTGCTGGGTAATCAAACCTGGCTGGGTCCTCCAAGAACAAGTTAGTCGAGCCGTTAGTTAGCTGAGCTGTCTCCAGCCCTGGAAACTCAAGACTCCGGGATGTGTCCCTAGTCTACTCCACACTCCTGCCCCCCCCCCCGCCAGGCACCTAACCTGGCTAGTTACTAGGCTGAGGTGCACCAATCCTCCCCTTGAGTTAAGATCCCACCTCTGTTTCACATTACCACATCCATTTTACTGCAGGAATCCGTGTGACAGCACTACAGTGATTGATGATAGCACCCACTGGTGATACCCAAATGTGGTAGCACTTTCCACCATAGAGTCCAGAAGAGTGCCCAACATTTGAGTGTCACCAGGTGAGCCACTGGAACTGAGACCTTTTCTCTGGTGGCTAGGAATACAAAAGTTTCTCTATCAGTGGCACTAAAATTGAGGGCAGTTTTCTTCAAGGAACACAGAATCCCCAATTTAAAGTATCTGTCTCACAAGCCTACTAAATATTAATAGTCTTCATGCAGTATTATATTCAGACCTATGCTTAAAGTGTTTGAGACAGGGTCTTCCCTATAGCCCCAGCTGGCCTGGAACTCAACTCAGTAGACCAGGCTGGCCTTGAACTCATCTGCCTGCCATGCCTCCAAAGTGCTAGTATTAGGATTAAATGTGCCCCACCATGCCTGGGCTAAAGATGGTTCTTAGCTGCCCTGTGGGTGGAACACCCATCCAAACCTTCTCTGCAGTCCATAGACAGGCTTGCACGTTAGGGCCACATTCCTATAGAGAATGAGTCGTGGTGCATGCCTTTAATCCTAGCACTAGGCAGGGTGAGGGACACCTCTAATAGGTAGCCAAGGCCCAAGGTCACCTTTGGCTACTGGTGAAACCCTGTCCCAAACTAAAAATGGGTAGCCAAGGCCCAAGGTCACCTTTGGCTACTGGTGAAACCCTGTCCCAAACTAAAAATGATAAAATTGATTTGGACGTAATTCACTGGTAGGGACTTGCATACCTTTAACAATGCCTGGCCTGAAGACCCCTGCCTCCCCCCCCAAAAGCCTTCAATCCATAATTTAGTCCTCCATCCTACAAAACTATTCCTTTTGTAAAGGAGGCTACTATTTTTTATCCGCCTCAATGTTAATCCACTTACCACGCTGGAGTTGGGAAGGTCAGATAAAACGTTGCCTCACCCACGCAGTGGCACACAAAATGGAAGCACTTTCTGGTAAACTGCATAGAGAGGGCTTCCACTTTGATCATCACGGCATCGGAAGTTCCAACTGCTTCTAGAAGATTCTATGTCCCTGAAGTGGTCTCCTGTTTTCCAGGGCCACCTCCCAAACACTGCAGCTTGTTACTGGCTAGTGCTTTAAGTCTTCCAACACTTCCTCTGAAAAAGAACCTTACGCAGGCTCCCTGGTCTTCTTTTACCAAATCGCTCATTCCATTCCCGCCAGAATCCCGGGTCTCCCCAGACATGCTTGTGACGGTGCGCTCAAGGGTGAGACTCAAATGTAGTAGCACTTTTCCGCAGGGTCAAGGCACGAAAGAGCGCCCCTACATTTGTGTATCACCAGATGAGCTGATGGAGCCATGGAGGAACCTTGTCACTACTTGTCCCGGAACCCAGATGTGCTTTCTCAATCGGTAACACTCAAAAACTGGCGGCACTTTTCTATAGTTAACAAAAGTGCCCCCACAGTTTGAGTACCACAGGTTGAGGGTCCATGGGGAACTTCCATGAGGTTGAAGACCGCCCTACAAAGGCAAAAAACGCTATTAAATTCTATTCTTTAAAAGGCTAGCCTGGTATACAGGTTGAATTCCAGGACAGCTGGGCCGCCAGGGAGACCCTGTCTGGAAAAAGTGAAAAATACAGGGGCTAGGTGGTACACGCCTTTAACCCTTGCCATCCAGGCAGTGGCAGCTGGCTAACACAGGAATTACAGGCTAGTTGGGGCTGCAGGGAGACCGTGTCTCGTAGGGAGGGGGGGCTGGAGAGATGGCTCAGCGCCAACTGCTCTTGCAGAGGACCGGGGCTTGATCCCCAGCACCCACATGGTAGCTGAAAACAGTCTTTAACTCCAGTTCCAGGGGACTGACGCCCTCTTCGGACCTCCACAGATTTGCATGACACGGGTACACAAACCTACACGCAGACAGTACATTCATACATTAAAAAAAAAAATTAAAAATGAAATTTTGGTCTTTTTGGAGACAGTCTCCCTGTAGCCCCAGCTGTCCTGAAACTCGCTCTGTAGACCAGGCTGGCCTTGTCTGCCTCTGCCTCCCCAGTGCTAGGATTAAATGCGTGCGCCACCACGCCCGGCTTCAAAAAATTTTTAAAGGGAGTGCAAAACCTGCCATAGCTATTTTCCTTAGCAAAAGATCTGGTAAAAGGACTAGTTGGGGCTGGAGAGAAGGCCTAGCGGTTAGGCGACCCGGGTACTATTCCCAGCAATCACAATGCTGGCTGAGAACCGTTTTTAACTCCAGTTCCAGGGGAATCAGACGCCCTCTTCTGACCTCCGTGGCACTGCAAGACCCGGGTGTACAAACCTACATGCAGACAGTATATATTAAAAAAAAGAAAAACTTGTATGGCTTTTTGGAGCTATGGGAGTTTATTAAATTGCCCAGGGGGTCTCTTCCCTGACCCAAAGTTGAGATTTACTCCCAAACCCAATAAAATGTGTAAAATATGACACAGCTGAGCATGGTATCGGCTTGCGTTTAATTAAGCATTCATGGTATAAGGAGACAGATGAACATTTGCCACTAGCCCTGTCGACTTATTCACTTCATGTCAGCAAGGATACTTGTGCAAAGTTGAGGACCTGTGAATTCAAGTCCTGAAGTATAGTTGTTACCATGCATTACACAGAAAACTTGAAACTCAGCCGGGCATGGTGGCGCATGCCTTTAATGCACTTTTAAGGCACTTGGTGGGCTCGAGAGGTAGCCTAGCTGTTAAGAATACCGACTGCTCTTGCAGAGGTCCCGGGTTCGATTCCCAGCACCCACATGGTGGCTGAGAACGTCTCTAACTCTAATTCCAGGAGAACTCAAGTTCTAGGGGAATCTGAGACCCTCTTCTGACCTCCGCCGCATTGCACGACACGGGTGCAGACCTACATGCAGACAGTACATTCACACACATACAAAAATACAATCAAGTTTTTTAAATAAAAAAAAAATCCTACCACTTGGGAGGCAGAGGCAGGTGGACCTTTGTGAGTTCAAGGCCAGCCTGGTCTACAGAGTTCCAGAACAGCTGGGACTACAGGGAGTCCCTGGCTCAAAAACAAAAAAACAAACAAAAAAAAACCCACCAAAAACCCTTGAAACTACATTAGTTATAAATGTGGGTTCGAGACACAGGCCCTTACTCACGCACTTGGGGGTGGAGGCCGGTGACTCCCGAGTCGTCAAAGGCAATCAGGACTTCGTACTGTCTCAAAAAGCAGAAACAAGAGCCGGGCGTGGTGGCCGTAGCTCTTAAAGCCAGCAGTCGGGAGGCAGAGGCAGGCGGATTTCTGAGTTCAAGCCCAGCTGGGGCTACACGGAGTTCCCTGTAACATGAAAGAAAAAAGCAAAAAGACCCAGTTAGGAGCCGTGCGTAATGGCGCCCACGCCATTAATCGCAGTCCTTGGGAGGCAGACGCCGGCGGTCTCCGAGTTCAAGGTTAGTGTTAGGGGTTGCCTAAAAGTTCCTTCCACGTTAGCTTGGGTTACAGGCAGAGAAAACAAAAAAAGCCCAGTTAGTTAAAAGTACTGCAGTATTTATCATGAAGCCATTAGATAAAACTCTTGTCGCCATACACGAGGGGAGGCAAGGCCCTGGGTTTGACCCGCAAGTTTTCAAGAAGAGAAGCAAAGGCAGCTGAATCCTTTTCTACCTACCTTGCTTTTGGAAGATGGGAGATCTGCAAAAGCGGTAAAGCAGCTCTTGAAGATCCAGGAATCCTCCCAAGTCGACAGCAGGCCTGCAGAACCCTGAGCTCGCTAGGAGCCAACAGGCCTGCGGGGCGCCTCTGTTGGGTTCTTATATAGTGGGAGGTCTCATTCCTCCTCCCCTACCGGGAAGTCCTGAGATCCCTCCCCCTCCGGGCCCCATTCCCGCCCTCACCCCACCTGGCTTCCTCTAAACTAAGCTGAGTTTACTTGCTGAGGAATCACCTTCGCATTGGATGTTGGGTTTTTTAAAAAATAAATCCTAAAAAAAAAATTATTATTTAAATTAAATTAAAATATAAAATGTAAAATAAATCCTAGCCGGGCGTGATGGCGCACGCCTTTAATCCTAGCACTTGGGAGGTAGAGGCACGTGGATCTTTGAGAGTTCAAGGCCAGCCTGGTCTACAATGTGAGTTCCAGGATAGCTGGGGCTACAGGGAGACCCTGTCTCGAAAAGACCAAAAAAAATAAAAAAATAAATAAATAAAAATAAATAAATCTTAACAGCTGGGCGTGGTGGCACTCGCCTTAAATTCCAGCACTTATCTCTGTGAGTTCAAGGCCAGCCTGGTCTACATACTGAGTTCCAGGTCATTTGGGGATGCAGGGAGACCTGTCTCAAAAAGACAATATATAAATAATAAATAAATAAGGTCAATAAGGCCCAGCATGATGGTATGCTTGGGAAGCAGAGGCAGGGGCATCTCTGGGAGGTCGTACCCAGCCTGGTCTACATAGCAAGTCTGCTGCAGCTGCAGGGAGACCCTGTCTCCAAAAGACAATTAACTAGTTAAATGGTGGATTTAAAGTGCTGGGCTGGCCGGGCGTGGTCGAACACGCCTTTAATCCTAGCACTTGGGAGGCAGAGGCAGGCGGATCTTTGTGAGTTCAAGGCCAGCCTGATCTACAGAGTGAGTTCCAGGACAGCTGGAGCTACAGGGAGACCCTGTCTCAAAAAAGACCAAAAATAAATAAATAAATAAATTAATTAATTAATTAAGTGCTGGGCTGGAGAGATAGCCTAGGGGTTAATAGAGCCTACTGCTCTTTCGGAAGACTGGGATTCGATCCCCAGCATCCACATGGCGCCAAGAACTGTCTTTAACTCCAGTGCCAGAGGAATCCGACACCCTCTTCTTACGTCTGCGGCATTGCACAACACGGGTACACAAACCTACATGGAGACATTACATTCATACACATAAAAAATAAAAATAGGGGCTGGAGGGATGGCCTAGTGGTTAAGAGCGCCGACCGCTCTTGCAGAGGACCCGGGTTCGATCCCCAGCACCCACATGGCGGCTGAGAACCGTCTGTGACTCCTGTTCCAGGAGAACTCCAGTTCCAGGGGAATCCGAGACCCTCTTCTGACCTCCGCGGCATCGCACGACACGGGTGCGCAGACCTGCATGCAGACAATACATTCATACACATAAAAAATAAAAATCAATAAATAAAAAAAAATAAATAAAAAAATAAAAATAAAATAAAAATAAAGTGCTTAGAGACATAACTCAATGTTTCACAGTCCGTGGGAAATCTGGATATACAGTCACAATTTTATCCTTTCTGTTGGGTCTTTTCAATTTTTTTTGAGATAGGGTCTCAAGGAGCCCAAATTGGCTCATGTTTTTTTGTTTTCTTTTGGTGTTTTTGAGACAGAGTCTCCCTATAGTCCCAGCTGTCCTGGAACTCACTATGTAGACCAGGCTGGCCTTGAACTCACAGACATCTGCCTGGCTCTACCTCTTGAGTGCTGGGATTACAAGCAAGCACCACTATGCCTGGCTCATCCTCTCATTTTCTGTATAGCCCAGTGTTACCTTCTACTCCAGACCCTATATCCTATACCTGTGTTCCAGGATTAGAGTTGTGTACCCCCACACCCAGACTTTATTATTTTTGGAAAGAATATCACAAAGTCTGACAAGGTTCAGATTTAAAATTTAGACCTGGCTGTCTGGCCTCATTCCTTGTTTCTGGCTTGGGAGTGCTGGGAGCCAATTTCCTTTTTTGGGTCTTTTGAGACAGGGTCTCCCTGTAGCCCCAGCTGTCCTGGAACTCGTTCTATAGACCAGGCTGGCCTTGAACTCACAAATATCCACCTGCCTCTGCCTCCCAAGTGCTAGGATTAAAGGAGTGCACCACCATGCCTGTCGTATTTTAATTTTTTTTCTTCAGTGAGCTATTTTATTATTTATGCGTTTATTTGTTTACCTAATATTTTGATCTTTTTGAGACAGGGTATCTCTGTAGCCCCAGCTGGTGTAGAATTTACTCTGTAGACCACAGTGGCCTTGAACTCAGAGAAATCTGCCTGCCTCTGCCTCCCAAGTGCTACCATTAAAGGCCTATCTCACCATGCCTAGCCAAGATCTATTTATTTAGTTAGTAATTAAAATGTGTTTTGTTTGGTTGGGTTTTGTTTTTTGTTTTGGTCATTTTTTTTGAGATAGCATTTCCCTTAGTCTCAGCTATGGGATTAAAGGCTCCATAAACCCTTCTTACAGAGAGCTTTTTTTTGGTCTTTTCCAGACAGGGTCTCCCTGTAGCCCCAGCTGTCCTTGGAACTCACTCTGTCGACCAAGCTGGCCTTGAACTCACAGAGATCCGCCTGCCTCTGCCTCCCAAGTGCTAGGATTAAAGGTGTGCACCACCACACCCAGCTACAGAGAGCTTTTTTAAAACAATTACATTTAATTTCTTTATGATGTTTGAGTAGGAGGTCACTCAGTTCCCTGCCTTTTTTTTTTTTAATTTTTTAAAATTTATTTTATGTGTATGAATGTACTGTCTGCATGTAGGTTTGTGCACCCATGTCGTGCAATGCCTCGGAAGTCAGAAGAGGGCGTCAGATTCCCCTGGAACTGGAGTTCTCCTGGGATTGGAGTTATGGATGGTTTTCAACCGCCATGTGGGTGCTGGGGATCGAACCCCAGTCCTCTACAAGAGCAGTCGCTGCTCTTAACCGCTAGGCCATCTCTCCAGCCCCCGTCCCCTGCCTTCTCGAATGTAAAGGCCAGAGGACAACTTATTGGGGTTGATTCTCTCTTTTCTCCCAGGGATTAAATTCAGATCATAGCACTTGGCAACAAGCCTGTTTACCCAAGACATATCTCACAGGCCCCAGGAAAAAAACATGTTTTGAAAGCCATTTTGATAAGTGTAGATACATTGTTGATGTAGTTCACATCAACTTCCCCAAAGCTTGCTACCTCTGACCTTGAGGCCTAGCAGGAGCTCCAAAGTGAAGGAGAGGTGGGGGTAGAGCTTAAAAACACAAAAGAGCAGGGCTAGAAATTATGTGGATGGGCAGGCATCCCCCATCCGCATTTCACGTTTTCTTTTTTGGGCTTTTTATTTTCGGTCTCCTGGTAGCCCCATCTGGCCTTGAAGTCCCAGAGATCCTCCTGCCTCTGCCTCCTGAGTGCTGGGAATAAAGGCACCTGCCGCCATTCCAGGCCTAGGGAGCTGCCTTTCAGGGTTCTTGCTACAAATTTCCCTCCAAAGAGGCCAAAAGCACACCTCCTCTGTGGCAAAGAGATTGAATTAGCAACAAATACAATAGTTGGTAGAGAAAACTCTGTCTGCCTGGGGTGGTGGTGCAGGCCTTTCCTTCTAGCAGTTGGGAGGCAGAGTCAGATGGACCTCTGGGAGCTCAAGGCTAACCTGGTTTACATAGTAAGTTCCAGAACAGCTGGGGCTAAAGGGAAACCCTGTCTCAAAAAAGACAGACAGATGAAAGAAAGAAAGAAATTAAGGGGGCTGGAGAGATAGCCTAGTGGTTAAGAGCGCCGACTGCTCTTGCAGAGGAACCGGGTTCAATCCCCAGCACCCACATGGCAGCTGAGAACCGTCCTTAACTCCAATTCCAGAACTCCAGTTCCAGGGGAATCCAACGCCCTCTTCTGACCTCTGCGGCATTGCATGACATGGGTGCACAAACATGCATGCAAACAGTACATTCATACACATAAAAATAAAAAAAATAAAATAAAAAGATTAACTTAAAAAAAGAAAATTAAGAGGAAGGAAGGAAGGAAGGAAAGAAGGAAGGAAGGAAGGAAGGAAGGAAGGAAGGAAGGAAGGAAGGAAGCTGTGTTCTACCAGAATCTGAGGTTGTAGTGTCCTTGGTGCATACACCCAGGATTTTGGTCCCCAGCTCCATGAAACTGACTGTGGTGTGAGCCAAGCCTATAATCCCAGCTTTCAGTAAGTGGAAGCCAGAGGATCAAATTTGGCCACTTACTGAATTCTATGGCCAATCTGGGCTACTGGAAAACTTGCAAACTTTTATCAGGTTTTTCATCTGGTGCTGAGGGTCAGAGACCTCCACAGGAGAAAGGGCTCACACTACAGCCAGCAAGTGAGGCACCAGTCCAGGTGTTGGCACCTACTCTCTTGTTTTACTCAGCTCCACTCCCAAGATGCATCTTGCTCTGTGCATCACCAGGGCTGAACACACAGCACACTAGTCAGATTTTTGTTTGGTTGTTTTGTTTTGCTTTGTTTTGGGAGAAAGGATCTTCCTGTATGTAGCCTCAACTGTTCTGGATCTTGCTATGTAGACCAGGCTGGCCTTTATCTCACAGAGTCTCACCTGCCTCTTCTGGGATCAAAGCCAGGCACCACTATAGCCTACTTAGGTCGGATTTCTTAGATGGGGGTCTCACTGGCCTTGAGATCTGCACAATGACAACCCCACAGGAACAGGGCTGAATTGATTGGGTTCCTTCCTTTTCCCAGGAAAGCCTTAATTAAATCTGTGGAGGGTATCACCTTTCTAAATGTCCCTCTTTTGATTTTTGTTTTTTTGTTTTGTTTTTTTGGTCTTTTTGAGATAGGTTCTCCCTGTCGCCCCAGCTGTCCTGGAACTCACTTCATAGACCAGGCTGGCCTTGAACTCACAAAGATCCACCTGTCTTTGCCTCTCGAGTGCTAGGATTAAAGGCCTGTGCCAGCACGCCCGGCTTCTTTTTTCTTTTTTTATAAGCTTTTCCTTCCCCATGCTGTTTGGTCATGATGTTTATCATAGCAACAGCCAACTAGAATGTGCATTATCACACCAGGATTTATATGGGTTCTGGGGATTTGAACTCAGGTCCTCACACTTGTATGGCTGTTGTTTTCCCCACTGAGCCATCCTCCCCAGCTGAGATGCTATATTTTCTTTCTTTTTTTTTTTTTTAAATAGAGAATTTTTTTTTAAACAAGTTTTACACAGCCTTACATTTCAATTTTTTTTTCCTTTATTTATTTATTTATTTATTTTTGGTCTTTTTGAGACAGGGTCTCCCTGTAGCCCCAGCTGTCCTGGAACTCACTCTGTAGACCAGGCTGGCCTTGAACTCGCAAAAATCCACCTGCCTCTGCCTCCCAAGTGCTAGGATTAAAGGCGTGTGCCACCACGCCCGGCCTAGAGAATTTTTTAAATTTTTATTTATTTTGTATGTGTATGAATGTACTGTCTGCATGTAGGTTTGTGCACCCGTGTCATGCAATGCCTCGGAGGTCAGAAGAGGGTCTCGGATTCCCCTGGAACTGGAGTTCTCCTGGAATTGGAGTTTCAGACGGCTCTCGGCCGCCATGTGGGAGCTGAGCTGGGGATCGAACCCGGGTCTTCTGCAAGAGTGGTCGGCGCTCTTAACCGTTAGGCCATCTCTCCAGCCCCTGGTTATTTTCTTTGGTTTTGAGATAGAGTCTAATGTGGTCCTGGCTGGTGTCAAACTCTCTCAGAAAGGGAGAATGACTTAAAGTCCTGGTCCTCCCACTCCCCAGCTTTGAGGATCCAGTCCTAGGCTGTGTCGTGTTGTCTGTCCGTCTGTGTCGTCTCCCTCCCCTGCCACTTCAGGGCCTCCTTGGATGTTTCGAAGAATCTGCAGGTGATTGGGTCATGCAACCCTCAATCCTGGATACAGAGGGCCAACAGTAATTCACTGACTCAGCCACTGGTCTAGGAACTCCAGCCATCAAGAATTGAGTCTAGCCAGCCATAGTGGCCCATGTCTTTAATCCTAGCATCTGGGAGGCAGAATCAGTAGGCCAACCTGTCTATATATCAAGTTCCAGTCTAGCTAGAGCTACAGGGGACCCTGCCTTAAAAACAACAACAACAACAACAACAACAACAACAAAAGCAGAAGAACCGGGTTCGATCCCCAGCACCCACATGGCATCTGAGAACAATCTGAAACTCCAATTCCAGGAGAACTCCAGTTCCAAGGGAATCCGACACCCTCTTCTGACCTCCATGGCATTGCATGACACCGGTGCTCAGACCTGCATTCAGACAGTACATTCCTACAATGTGTGGGCTGTGACTAGGCTGTAATATGTGGGGCCTTGGGTTCAATCCCCAGTATCCCCTCTACCCCCAGTCAGGGCCATGCACCAGACATTTGCAAAACGGTCAGACAGTACTTTATGTTTATTTCTTCTTTGCAAGTCACTAGGTATCTATCACAGTTTCTCAGTTAAAATAGGGAACAAGTCTTAGCTTGTGGGCCTGCTCGCATGGAGCCTCGGCACCACACTCAAACTGGAATTTTGTGGGGGCACAAATTGTTTTGTGGTTTTTGGGGGGATTTTTATTTTTTGGTCTTTTTGAGACAGGGTCTCCCTGTCACCCCAGCTGTCCTGGATCTCACTCCAGTCCAGGCTGGCCTTGAACTGACAAAGATCCACCTGTCTCTGCCTCCCAAGTGCTAGGATTAAAGGCCTGCACTACCACACCCAGTTTAAAGACAGTTCTTAGCCACCACATGAGTGCTGGGAATCGACCTGCGTCCTCTGCAAGAGGAGTGGGTGCTCTTAACTGCTGAGCCATCTCTCCAGCCCCCTCTTTTTCTTAAATTTTGAATTTCACAGTAAACATTTTTTTTTTTTGCCCCAGCTGACCTGGAACTCACTATGTTCAAGGTTGGCCTTAAACTCATAGAGCTCGGAAGGCCTCTGCAATTGAGTGTTGGGATTAAAGGCTGGGGCCTTCCTAATGCTAGGATTAAAGGCGTGCACCACCACACCAAGCCAGGTTCGTGGTTTTTTTTTTTTGTGGGGGGGTCTAGGATTAAAGGCGTGCACCACCACGCCTGGCGCCAGGTTTGTTTTTAAGCCTTGTGTTAAATATCCTATCATGACATGGTATGTTATGGAGAAATTATTCTTAAAATTTCACAAAGCTGGGGGTGTAGTTCAGTTGGAGCTGTGGTTGGCACAAGGATGCCAGGCATTCCTTCCTGGTAGAAGGGAGGGAGGGAGGAAGGAAGGGAAGGGGGAAGGGAGGAAGGGAAGGAAGAGTGGACTAGGAATTCAAGGTCATCATTAGCTTTGCTACATACTGAATACTAGACCAATCTAAGTTAGGGAGGGAGACCCTATCTCAAAGAATATAAAACCAGGCCAAATTTAGTGCCTCAGGCCTTTAATCCTAGCATAGAGGAGGCAGATGCAGGGAGATCTCTGTGAGTTTCTTGTCAGCCTGGTGTACAAGGTGAGTTCCAGGCCAGCCAGGGCTATATAGTGCTTCTCAAGTCTGAAGCAAAACAAGACAAGAAAATTGAGTTGCTCATCCAGTCTTAGAGTCAGAGGCTGGAGGATTGTCATGTTAGAGGCCACTCTAGTCTACATAATGATTTCTAGGAGAGAGCGTAGGATACAAAAAGAAAAGCTGTCTCTTGAAAAACAATATGGAGGAGGAGGATGGGGGAGGAGGGAGGGGAAGGAGATGAGAGATTTGTTTTGTATTGAAATTGGAGTCAAAGACATCTCCACAGGGGAAATGGGTTGAATTGAATTGCAAATATAAAACTGGAAGTAAGGGTATTAGTCAAAGAACAGAGAGGGGAAGGATTCAGGGCGTGGAAAATTGTTAGAAGAGACTTCAGGGTGGCCTCATTCCTGCTTAAACTGACCCCACAGGTTTACTGGCTGAGGCCGTTTTCCACACCACCTCCTAGGTGGGTGACCTCAGGTGGGTTATCAGGAATGGGAGGTATCTGAGCACAGTTCTTTGCTACAACTCAGCTGGGCCAGTCAAGATTCACAGGCTGCTGGAGGCTGAGGCTAATGGAGAGGGCTGGGACGGGTTGCTCAGAACATTTAGAGGCACTCTTCTTTTTTTTTTTTTTTTTATTTTTGATACAGGGTCTCCCTCTAGTCCCAGCTATCCTGGAGCTCGCTCTGTAGACCAGGCTGGCCTGGAACCCACAGAGATGCACCTACCTCTGTCTCCCGGAGTGCTGGGTTTAAAGGCTCGTGCCACCACGCCTGGCAGCATTTTTTTTTTATAAGAATGTTTTTTTTTTTACTTTAATTTTTTAGGTTAAACCATTAAGCAAATTTTATTAGTTAAGGAAACTCACTTTCTTTTTATCTGTCTTTTAAAAATTTTATTCAAGGGCTTCAGGCATTGAATGCAAGTGAAGAGATAGCAGTTTACTCCTCTGTGAGATTGAAGGATGGAATTAGAGAAGCACCTCTAGTTGTCAAATTTGTTCTTTGGAGAAGGAAGTACAATGTGTTCCTTGGCCAAATCTGGAACAAGAAACTGGAGGGGAATTGCTTTGTTTCTTGTGTATCTACTACAATACCTCTCATTTTCCCTCCTTGAGATGTTAGCCAGATAGATAAAACTATAAACATGTTCCCAGGGAAATTTCCTTTTAAATTTTCTGAGTTTTGGCAAGTCAAACGCCCCAAGTCTAAATGCTTGAATACCTTGAATCAAATTCTGCACAAATGTGCAGTCTGGACGCAAATGAGCATTTCATATTACTGAGAAAAAGTACAGGTCATTTAGCTGTTTCAGGCATATTTTTATTTATTTATACATATATTTTTTATCACATCTACACCTGTGTCTCCCCATTCCCCCACCCCTCCAGACCTCATTACTTTTTTTGTGTATGAATGCACTGTCTGCATGTAGGTTTGTGCACCAATGTTGTGCAAAGCCGCAGATGTCAGAAGAGGGTGTTGGATTCCCCTGGAACTGGAGTTAAAGACGGTTCTCAGCCACCATGTGGGTGCTGGGGATCAAACCTGGGTCCTCTGCAAGAGCAGTTAGCTCTCTTAAGTGCTAGTCCTTCTCTCCAGCCCTAGAGGCACTCTTAAACAAGGCCCGGTAGTCACAGCATTTGGGAAGTGAAGGCTGGAAGAACAGATTTTCTAGGACATCCTCAACTGAAGATTGAATTGGAGGCCAGCCTGGGTTACATGAGCCCATGTTTCAAAAAACCAAAGAAGAAAATAACCTCAGAAGCTGGGCGTGGTGGCGCAGGCCTATAGTCCCAGCATTCTGGAGGCTGAGGCAGGTGGATCTCAGAGTTCAAGGCCAGCCTGGTCTACATAGGGAGTTCCAGGACACCTGGGGCTACAGGAAAATCCTGTCTCAAAAAAAAAAAAAAAAAAAGCTGGGTATGGTAGCCCACACCTTTAATCCCAGCACTCTAGAGGCAGAGACAGGATGAACTTTGTGAGTTCAAGGCCACCCTGGTCTACCTAGGGAGTTTCAGATCATTTGGGGCTATGGGGAGACTCTGTCTCAAAAAGAAAAAAAAAAAAAATAGGCAAAGGATCAGAAATCCCTGGCCTCCCAGTTGGAGGAAAATGGGTATAAAATAGCTGAACCCTCTTCTGACCTCCACGGCGTTGCACGACACGGGTGCACAGACTTGCATGCAGACAGTACATTCATACACATACAGAAATAAATAAAATTAATAATAAAAAAAAATAGCTGAAATGGTCATTCACTCTCATTTCCTTAACTAGAAAATGGATTCGGGAGGATGATTGTACCCCGAAGTTACTAGGGTCAGAGTCCTGAGTCCAAGAAGGGCTGGAGAGATGGCCTAGCGGTTGAAAGCACTAACTGCTCTTGCAGAGGACCCGGGTTCGATCCCCAGCACCCACATAGCGGCTAAGAACTGTCTGTAACTCCAGTTCCAGGGGAATCTGAGACCTTCTTCTGACCTCCGCGGCATTGCACGACACGGGTGCACAAACCTACATGCAGACAGTACATTCATACACATACAGAAATAAATAAAATAAAAAGTTGATTAAAAAAAGACCAAGAGAACAGAATAATTCAATTGGGAAAGGGGACAGGGAGGAATGAAAGGTCAGTGACACCAGCCTCCCCCACAAATCCATTTTTCTGGGTCCTGATAAGAGGTTTAGGGTTTAGGTTAAAAAGCCTGGTCAACTGGTCAAGGTGTGGTTCCGCCCCGCAGGGACTTGGCTCCAGCCTGTCCGGTAAGGTGGTTTGACAAGCTGACAGGACTGTGTGAAATCTCTTCCCTGGAGACAGGTTCCTGCTCTGGCTGACATCAGATTGCAGTCTTTTTCCTCTCTCAGCGTGAGATTCCGGGTAAATTCCATTTCCTAGGGGCCCATTGTTTCAGTCTGATACCCAAGGGAGGGAGGGGTACAGAGTCTCTCTTTACAATACCTAGTTCTGCCGGATCAGTTACTAGTAGGCCATGCCCATCACCCCAGCTCTAGGGAGGCCGTGGCTGGAGGATCATCACAATTCAGAGGCCACCTTTATGTCCATAGCAATTTTCAAGCCAGCCAGGACAAAAACAAAAAAACACAAGTACAACAAAATATTACTACTAGAAGTAGCCTGCTTCCTAAGGCATCTTAGGTTTGGTTATTATGCTTGATTTTGTGTGGTTTTTATTTATTTATTTATTTATTTTTTGCTGGGTTCTTATCCTCAGCCTTTAACCGCTGCGCTATTCCCCCAGCCTGTGGTTTTGTTTTTGAAACACTGTCTCGATATGCAGCCCTAGTGGCCTATAACTCTACATAGACCAGGCTGGCCTGGAACTCAATCCTAAACTGGCCTCAAACTGCAGCCCAAGCCTCCCACATAACTGATTAGAAGAATGAACTCTTGCCAGGCGTGGTGGCGCACGCCTACGCCTTTAGTCCTAGCACTTGGGAAGCAGAGGCAGGCGGATCTTAGTACAAGGCCAGCCTGGTCTACAGAGTGAGTTCCGGGACAGCTGGGTCTACAGGGAGACCCTGTCTTAAAAAAACCAATAAAAAAAAAAAAAAAGAATGGAACTCCTTGTGTCTTGCCTCTTTTGTTTTTCTTCCTTCCTTCCTTCCCTCCCTTCCTCCTTCCTTTTTTAATGTCAGTGGGCCATTAGGTTCTTGTTCCGCAGTGTTTGTTTTTGTAAACAAGGTCTCACCTAGCTCTCTTTATACCCCACACTGAGGGTAACCTTGACCTTGACCTTCCACCCTGCTTCCACCCTGTCTCCACCCTGTGGAGTTTAGAAACCTAATGTTGGAGCCGGGCGTGGTCGTGCATGCCTTTAGTCCTAGCTCTTGGGAGGCAGAGGCAGGCGGATCTTTGTGAGTTCTAGGCCAGCCTGGTCTACAGAGCGAGTTCCAGGACAGTTGGGGCCACAGGGAGACACTGTCTCGAAAAGACCAAAAGAAAAGAAACCTAGTGTTAAGTATAGGCTAGAAATGACCTCCGTCCCCTGACCCTCTGGGTTTTCCAAGACTCCTAAGACTTGAGGGGCATGGCCTGGCCTTCAGTGGCAGTAGATGTTATGAAGAGTTCATCATTGAGGTTGTCCTCAGAACCAGGCAGTGTGGCTCACACCTAAAATCTAACTTCTCAGGAGACCGAGGCAGGAGGATTGCTAGGAGTTCGAGGTTTGGCTTGCCTATGTAAAGAGACAGTATGCAGCCGGGCGTGGTGACGCACGCCTTTAATCCTAGCACTCGGGAGGCAGAGGCAAGCGGATCTTTGTGAGTTCAAGGCCAGCCTGGTCTACAGAGTGAGTTCCAGGACAGCTGGGGCTACAAGGAGACCCTGTCTGGAAAAGACCAAAAAAAAAGAAACAGTATCCAGAGGTTGACCTATGGCCTTTACACGCAGGTGTGCAACCCATGTGCACAGATAGCACATAACACACATATACAGATTCCCCTGGCTGGCTTGCAACTCACTATGTAGACCATGCTGGCCTAGAACCCCAGGAGATCCACCTGCCTCCCAATATGCTCAGACTAAAGGCATGGTCACAGTATTTCAATTTTATTTTAAAAAATTATTTTTGAGCCTCTCTCTCTCTCTAGTAGTTCCAGCTAGCCTGCAACTTGGTACACACACCAGTTTAGCCTGTGACTGCCTAGGTCTGCCTAGGTCTCTCTAAGTGCTGGGATCAAAGGTTGCAAGCCACCCAGTACAGCTACAATTTTTTTGTCTTTTTGAGACAGGGTTTCTGTGTAGCCCTAGCTGGTCTGGAGCTCACTATGTAGACCAGGCTGTCCTTGATCTCACAGAGAACCGCCTGCCTCTGCCTCTCAGGTGCTAGGATTAAAGTGCTCCACCAAACCCAGTAACAATTTTTTTTTTTTTAACAAAAGGAAAAGAACTACTATCCTGGAGGATACAGGAAAGCTAGCCCTGCCTCCCTCCAACCAAGGAACTTTCTTAACTGGGCTTTGTCATTAAAAATCTTCTGGAATTCCTTTCCTCTCCGAAAAATTGGGTGGAATAATTGCAGGCCTGAAAACTTAATTTACTAGAGATAGATCTGCCAGAGAAAAGATAAGATAATTTATTTATGGCAGCCAGTAGAACTTCCAGCCTAGAGATTCAAGAAATCGCCTGAAGCCAAAAGGTAATACACTCCAGTTAAGGAAAGTTCTAGGAACTCCTGGCCTAGGCATGCTGGGTTAGGGTGCCACCCTACTAGAACATTCCTCCTTTCTAGGTGACTGTTATGATTTTTTTTTGTGTGTGTGTCTTTTTGAGACATCTCCCTATATAGCCCCAGCTGTTCTGGAATTCACTATGTAGACGAGGCTGGCCTTGAACTCACAGAGATCCACCTGCCTCTGCCTCCCAAATGCAGGGATTAAAGGCGTGCGCCACCACACCTGGCACACACATGATTTCTTTTTATTATATTTTAGTTAAGTGTATTGCCAAAGAAGGCCATCAGGCATCTTCGGAGTTATAGGCCCAAATGGGTGCTTGGGACCAAACTCAATTTCTCTGAAAAAGCAGTGTTCTTGGTCCTATATGCTATCACAAGCCTTTAATCCCAGCAGAGGAAGAGGTAGGCGGATCTCTGTGATTTCAAGGCTTGCCTGGTCTACATAGAGAGTTCCCGAGCCAGCTGGGGCTATAGGGAGACCCTGTCTCAAAAAGAAAAATAGAATAAAGCAGTACTCTTACCCTGTTATCCAGGCCCCCCCCCCCCTTTTTTTTTCCAGACACTGTCTCCCTGTAGCCCCAGCAGACCTGGAACTTGCTAACTAAACCAGGCTGGCCTCGGTTTCACTGAGATCCACCTGCCTTTTCTTCTTGAGTGTTGGCGTTAAGGGAATGTGCCATCAAGCCCATCCCCCTCGTTTTAGAGACAGGATCTTTGGATGGGGTCCTGTCTGGCCTGGAACTTGCTATATAATCCACACTCTGGCCTGTGGCATGGTGAGCCTAAATCTTTGTCAGGGTATTTATTTATTTATTTATTTGTTTGTTTATTTATTTATTTTGGTCTTTTTGAGACAGGGTCTCCTTGTAGCCCCAGCTGTCCTATAACTCACTATGTAGACCAGGCTGGCTTTGAACTCACAGAGATCCGCCTGCCTCTGCCTCCTGAGTGCTGGCATTAAAGGTGTGGGCCAGCATGCAGGCTGGTGGCCTGCATCTTCAGCCCCAGCACTTAGAATGCTGAGGCAGGTGGATCTCTGTAAGCAGAAGGCCAGCCTGGTCCACTGGTCCACACTGTGAGTTCCAAGCAAGCTGGGGCAACGTAGTCAGACCCTGCAGGTCTGAACGCAAGAAACAAAACACTGTGGCCCTGAAATGGAGATTGGCCTCCTTCAGCAACTTTTCCAAATTCTTTTTTTTTTTTATTAATCTTTCTTATTTCTGTATGTGTATAAATACTGTCTGCATGCAAGTTTGTGCACCCGTGTCGTGCATAATGTTGCCTAAAAGTAAGCTTTGAAATTGAGAGATATAAGCCTCTCAGTTTTTTTTTTTTCTTTTAGAGCAGCATTTTGGCTGTTCTGGGTCCTTTGCAATTATACAACTTTTCCAAATTCTAAGGCTGAAGTTCCAATTCATCAGATAAACTCAGAGCCACAGGGCAGCCTCGGAACCACACTGGGTGGTTGCCCCAGCAAGGGCTGAGCACTGGTACCTCCCAGATCACATTAAGATATTCTAAAGAGCCATGCCCCTCCCTAGGGCTATTAAACTGTGAAACAATGGAATTTCCCCAGGAATCTCATGCTGGGAGAGGGAAAAAGCTGGAATCAAGTGAGTTCTAGCAGACGGGGAGAAACTTGCTTCCCCGGCTGGGATTTCACACCATTCCCTCAACTTGTTAGACCACCTTGCAGGAGATATTGGAGCCGAGACAAAGATAGGTGCCAACCTTTTGAGTTCCTATATAAACGGAAACCTCATGTCAGGACTCATGGAAGATGGTCTTTGGGGATAGAAGGGGGGTTTACTAGACTCCTCATTTGTCTCCCCGATATGGATACGTGGAATAAACTTCCGTTTTCTGCTTTTCACAATGACAGACCTCTATTCTTTTTAATGGGATTTAAAAATTTATTTTTTATGTGTATGAACGTAGTGTCTGCATGTACGTTTGTGCACTCGTGTCGTTTAATGCTGCAGAGGTCAGAAGACAGTGTCGGATTCCCCTGGAACTGGAGTTAAAGACGGTTCTCAGCCGCCATGTGGGTGCTGGGGATCGAACCCAGGTCCTCTGCAAGAGCAGTCATTGCTTTTAACCACTAGGCCATCTCTCCAGCCCCCCAACCTTTTTTTTTTTTTACAAATTTTGTGCTGGGGGCTGGAGAGATGGCTCAGTGGTTAAGAGCATTGGCTGCTCTCATAGAGGATCTTGGTTCAGTTCCTAGCACCCACATGGCAGCTAACAATCATCTGTAACTCCAGTTCCAGGGGATTTGATAACTTTTTCTGACCTCCCCAGGCATTTTAAGACATGGGTTTACTTGCATATATCTAGGCAATACACACATGTGCATAAAATAAAAATAAAATTATCTTCAAAGAGTGGGAGAATTTTTTGCCTACATTTATGCAGTGACCACAGAGGTCTGAAGAAGGCCTCAGATCTGCTAAAACTGGAGTTTGAAAGTTAATCAATATATAGGTGCTGGGAACCAAACCCAGGTCCTCTGCAAGAGCAGCCAATGCTCTTAACTGCTGAGCCATCTCTCCAGCCCCGTTGATTTTTAATTTTTGTATGTATAACCTTTGCCTAGGTGCATGTAAGTGTGCCTATGTTTTGCAGAGAATAGGGTGGCAGACCACCGGTATTGTAGTCAAAGATGTTAGCTGCAATGTGTGTGGTGGAAACCAAATTGGAGTTGCAAGGACAGCCATCTAGCAATTTTTAAACATTTATTTACGCTGTGTGTATGGAGATAAAGGACAAGTTTATTTTTTTCTTTTTCTGGGTATGAGTGTACTGTCTGCATGTAGGTTTGTGCACCCGTGTCGTGCAATGCCGGAGAGGTCAGAAGAGTGTGTCGGATTCCCCTGGAACTGGAGTTAAATAAAGACTGTTCTCAGCCATCTCTATAGAAATGACCTTACCAGGACCACCACGCATGGAGAGCACTGCCCCCTGCTGGCCAGAGAGGGGAGAGTTGGTGTGTAGTTATTGCTGCTTTGCCAAAGTTGGCCTTGGTCGGTCCACCACCTTGTGGCACGTTCTGGTACTGCCATTCTCTGAGTAAGCTCCAAGGTTTAGGAGGGAGATTAGGAGGAGGTCTGAATCAATTTTATTTGTTGATCTAAAGCTATTATAAATTTGCCTGTATCCCCTCTGCTTCTGGACCACCCCATCCCCATTTGCATGCTATGCCTATCCTTCTTGTTAATTCATATTTATTTTTATTATAGCTTTAATTTTGTATTTTATTCTATTAGACATAACAATGAGTTTCATTGTAGCATACCATACGTATAGTGTTTTGGTTTTATTTTTTGAGACAGCGTTTCTCACTATAAAGCCCCGACCTGGGGCTGGAGAGATAGCCTAGCGGTTAAGAGTGTCCACTGACGCCGGGCGTGGTGGCGCCGCCTTTAATCTTAGCACTTGGGAGGCAGAGGCAGGCGGATCTCTGTGAGTTCAAGGCCAGCCTGGTCTACAGAGTGAGTTCCAGGACAGCTGGGGCTGCAGGGAGACCCGGTCTCTAAAAGAAAAAAAAAAAAATTACAAATAAATATATCTTTAAAATAATAGCCAGGCATGGTAGCTCATGCCTTTAATCCCAGCACTCACTCAGGAGGCAGAGGCAGGCAGATTTCTGTGAGACGGAGGCCAGCTGTGGTCTACATAGTGAGTTCCAGGCAAGGTGGGGCTACAAAGAGACCCTGTCTCAAAAAGACCTTCCCCCACCAAAAGACCAACATAGCTGGGCGTGGTGGCGCATGCCTTTAATCCTAGCACTTGGGAGCAGAGGCAGGCGGATCTTTGAGAGTTCAAGGCCAGCCTGGTCTACAGAGTGAGTTCCAGGACAGCTGGGAGGCTACAGGGAGACCCTGTCTTGAAAAAAACAACAAAAAAAGTTTACAACATAAGCCAAATAGGATTTCCAATGTTAAAACTCACTAAAAAACTATAAATATAACAGACATGCAACAAATGGTTTTCAAAGTCATTTGCCATTGACTTTTGGCAAGAAGCTCTGGAGCTTGGGTTAACATATTTCTTGGCTATTGTCAAATTCAAAGAAAAGAAGACAGTAGAAGAAAAGAAAAGAAGACTAGCTAATGGAATGTTAATAAGAGTCAGTGTAGAGCCACCTAGATGGCTTGACCAAGCCTGGCCGCATGAGTTCAAGCCCCAGGATCTACAGGGTAGAAAGAGAGACCTGTCAGGCATGGTGGTGCACACCTTTAATCCCAGCACTCTGGAAGCAGAGGCAGACAGATCTCTGCAAGTTCAAGCCCAGCCTTATCTACATAGTAAATTCCAGGCCAGCTGGGGCTCTCAAATGACGAGAGAGAGAGAGAGAGAGAGAGAGAGAGAGAGAGAGAGAGAGAGAGAGAACACTGGCCCCCAGTTGTGCTCTAATCTCCACACCAGGGCAGACACGCACACATGCACACATACACACCCAGATAACACACACACACACACACACACACACACAACCAAAAAAAAGAGGAAGGAGAAAAAAAAAACATAAAGCGCGCAAACACATTGTTCCCCTCACACATATGCACACTAAATAAATCAATACAATAAGCATCTTAAAATAAGAGGCAGCTTAAAACATCACATGCAATTCTGAAAATCCATGTGCAACTGTATATTTAGGTATCAATTAGAATCTGAGGGAAGGAACTGTGAAGGTAGACTGATAACAAGGCACTAATAATTAGTGTCTGTAGTTCATTAGGATGTCCAGCACATCCTGTTTCCTAGAACAGCAAAATGTGTGATGATCTTCGAATAAATCCTATTTTCCCAAGTAACCACATAGCACTGTGAACTAACTCTAGGTAAACTCCTGTTTCAGGATAAATCTCCACCAAAGCAGCTTACAATGCACAGCTTTTTTTGAATCTTAAAACATTGCTTCTTTGGGTTTAAATTAATATAGGGAAAAGAAAGACCTAGAAGGGATTCTAATTTGTTTCTGGGAACTTGCCAGGACAATTTCAATTGCCTTCAGACATTACGATTTTGAACAAGCCAACACTGAAGCAATTTTCAAGACTAATGTGACAGCTTAAGGTACTTTCTTAGTTGCTCTTGGCCAGTCACAGTGCTGCAACTTCTTCTCGAGAGTTAGCAATACAAGTAGGATGCTCGTTGCATTCCAATGGGGATAAAATGCAAACTACAAATGAACTTCCAGTCACCAAAATGCACTCATTTATAAGAATATAATGCAATCACCTGAAAATGGGAGGGTATCTCTATTTCCTCTTTATATTTAAAAAATCTTTTCCTGTACCCAGTATTAACCCCACGTTATTAATATTTTCTTGAACATAGAGAACACTTTAAATTCTGTGGTTTCAAGCTTTTCTTAATGTTTATATGCTTAATTATAAAACAAGCTTTGTTTATATTTTTTATTAATTTTATTTATTTCTGTATATGTATGAATGTACTGTCTGCATGCAAGTCTGTGCACCTGGTGTCGTGCACGCCGCGAGGTCAGAAAGAGGGTCTCATCGATTCCCCCTGGAACTGGAGTGTCTCCTGGAATTGGAGCTTCAGACGGTTCTCAGCCGCCATGTGGGTTGCTGGGGATGCAACCTGGGTCCTCTGCAAGAGCGGTTGGTGCTCTTAACCGCTAGGCCATCTTTCCAGCCCCAAAACAAGCTTTTTTTACTAGCTCACAAAACTATAGTAGAAACATTCCATGAACTATAGTGTAGGTATTCTAAATGAGAGTTACAAAGAATGAATGCATCATTTTTATATGGAAAGTATTTTGTAGATAATAGAACTCTAATATTCATACTCCCCTCCTTCTGCTGGTAATAGAACCTCACAGTTCAGGTGGACACATGTTTGTCCAGCTGTTGATTAGCTAGACTAGGAGGTATGGTTCCAGCCAGTGCCATTCACCAGAGGTGATTCTTCAGGTGTGTCATGTTTCTCTGTGATGGCTACTCTTTGGTTAAAGAAAAAAAAATAATATATATATAGAATATATATATAGTATAATATATTCAAAAGGGTGGGTGACGCATGCTTGTTAAGACCCAACACTTGGGAGATAGAGGCGGGATCTCTGTGAGTTCAGGCCAGCCTGGTCTAATGTAGCGTAGGTTCCAGTACAGCTGGTGACTACAGGGAGATTCTGTCTTAAAAACACAACAAACAAAACAAAACAAAAACCCAACAACAACAAAAAGCCCAACCCCCCAAAAAGACCCCCACAATTTTTCACATCTATTTTAGTGTGTGTCTGTGTGTGTGTGTTGTGTTCACATGCACTTTCCACAGTAAGTGTGTGGATGTCAGAGAACAACTCTGGGAATCAGTCCTCTCCTGCCACCCTGTGGGATCTGGAAATCCAAATCAGGCCTGGTATAAGCATCTACCCATGAAATTTACTCTGGACTGTAAGTTGACAGGATCTAGAACCACTGAAGGGATACAACTCTGGACTCTGGACATGTTTTGAGGGATTATCTAGACTAGGGTAACTGAAACAGGAAGACCCACTCTAAATGTGGGCTGCACCATGCCTTAGGGCTGGGGTCCCAGACAGCATAGAATGGAGAAGCTGGCACCGCCTCTCTCTGCCTCCTGACTGGATGACTGTGAGCAACTTGCCTCATGCTCCTGCCTCCTTGAATAGCTCCCAAGCCACACTGGGAGACAATGCACTGTATCCCTTTAAATTGTAAGATGAAATAAACCCTTCCTCCTGTAAGTTGCTGCTTGAAGGGTATTTTGTCACAGCAAGGAAAGTAATTAGCACATTAATCATTTTCACCTATTTGGTGAAAATCAGATGTCTGTGAACCTGGCAGCATGTACTTTAGATGAGAGAGAGAGCAAGAGCCATGGGCTGGGGCTGGCACAGCGGAATGCCAAGAGGAACCCGAGCCCTAGGTTTCATATACTTCAAGGAGAGGAGGCACCCAAGACCTGAGAGACACAGAACAACAGCTCTATTTGCAGGAACAGTCCAAGCAAGAATCTTTGCTCATAGGAATACAGCAGGATTCAAAGTTGGCTCTGCGTATCACCACAGCTATGTCAAAAGCTTGACATAATCATGAAATGAGTTTACCAGTAACATCTGTACAGCTGTCATCCGAATCAGACTCCCCAGGGTCAAAGCCTTGGATCCCCTGTGCCTGCAGCCTCTGAAGTTTGCTCTCCAGCTCTCGCTTGGCCCTCAGTAAGTCCTGAATTTCATTTTCTTTGGTCTCCCTAAAAATCTTTAAAAAGAATTTTAATTTTGAAATCTTTCTCAATCAAAACATTGTGCTATCAGCTTCACAGGGAAAACCCTTTTACTCATAAAGTCAATATTCATTCTGTCCTCAGTGTCCTCTTTTGTAACAGGATGAGTACCCCAGAACTTTCACAAGGAAACCCAATGGAATTCTGTAAGAATAGATGTGTGTCTTGTATGATGTTTAGCAAACCTGTTTCCTTCATACCAAATACAGTAATGTCCCCCTATACACAATACTCCCAAACATTTCCAAATACTTTGCCTAATGTAGAAAACACTTCTTTATTTTTCAAAATCTCAATTAAAATGTTCACTTTCACATCTTTGTAGCAAATAAAACATGCCCAACTCAAAATATGAAATGTATTTTTCTGTAGCTCATAAAACCTTCATGCCTTACGTCTCTTCATACAGTATGTGATAAACTTTTAAAAAATACTGGTTTTATTCTGTGTCACTTGTGTGTGGGGGGCAGGTAGAAATACAATGGTTTACCTTGAACTGCCTTTTAACTCTGTCTCTGTCATGTTCAAATGTGGCTGCTCTCTCCATGGCTTGGTATTTTGCTTCTAAAGCACCTTCTTTTTCCCGAAGTATCTTCTGGTAAGTTTTCTGAAGTGCCTAGAACAATTCACTTTGTTATTTCTCAACAGAAACAGACTTCCACACCAATTTTACAGTCCTATATAATGTTACACATCTAAGGATTTCATCATCTATTCTCCATTTTGTTATCCTCTAGTGTGTTGGTGTTTCACTTAAGCACAACAGAAGAATGTAAACATCCTTGAATCATAGCAAGCAGATTCTTCAACACTAAGCTTTCAATGGAAATGAATACTTTTTCTCTGAAACACTGCATGCAGCTTTAAAGCTTTCCCATGCCTCAGTTTTTCTATCTCTAATATAATAAGAAATGCAATTTGTAAGGCTTAACTTGAATGATAATTGATTACAAAAGTGCATGCACTCCTTGCTACTCTATCTTAGTCATTTTAATATCCCCTGAGCTGCTCAGTCCAGATCCACTGTATGCCTCCAGTAAATGTCTACATGACTGAATTAAATAAACATGGAAGAGACCAAACAGGAGAGGAGCTGAAACAGTTTACACTCAGACAGTGATGGCCCCTCACAACGAAGAGCAGTGTCTGTCCAACTTTGGAAACTACTTGCTGTGCAAAGGGGACAGGGTGGCCGGGGGCGGGGGCCAGCGTCGCTGGTGTAGCCTGGCAGAGCCTCGAGCGGCTGCGCGGGCCTCAGTTTCCCCAGCTTCTCCCGCAGGGCTGCGTGAGCGCCAGCCATACCTGCAGCTCCGCCCGCAGCCGCTTGTTCTCGCTGTCCAGCTTGGCCTCCCGGCGGCCCATGGACAACAGCTCCTGGTTTTTGCTGACCCGGAAGATCTCGTACTCCTTCTTGAGGCGCTCGAACTCTGCCGCCGCGTACTCCAGCTCCGGCACCGAGGAGCCTGTGGACTTGAAGCTGGCGCCCAGCAGCCCGCCGCCGCACGCCGCGCGGGGCAGAGACCCGGGCCCGACCCCCGCCGCGCCCGCGGCCCTGCGGAACGAGTTGCGCAGCAGGCGGGCCTTGGGCTTCACCTCCACCGGGATCTCGCAGGCCTCGCCGCCTCCGGCCCCGTACGTATCCTCGATCACCTCCCCGGCCGGGCTCACCAGCGACGAAGCAGTCCCCATGGCGAGCGCGGCCGCCGGGGCTCTGCCAGTGCCTACCAGGAGGGGGCAGGACCGGGAGAGGGGCGGGGCCTAGGCGTGGGGGCGGGGCCTGACTGCAGGGCGGGGAGGAGCTAGAGGGGCGGAGGAGAGATGGGGCGGAGACAAGCCCGTGGGGGCGTGGCCACACGAGCGTGGAGGGGCGCGGCTGTGGGAGAGAGCGGGATCTGGAGAAGGGGTGGGGCGGGACAGCGAGCGGGGCCAGTGAGGCGGAGAGGGGCGGAGCGTAGCCTTCGGGGGCGTGGCCGGGTAGCGAGGGGCCCAGTGAGGCGGAGACTGGCAGCCGGACTTGGCCGAAGCAGAAGCGAAGAGAAGATGCTAGAGCTTCTCTGCTTCCTCTTCCTGAAGCCAGGCTCTGGCGGGACAGCATCGAGAGCGCGGACTAGAGCCCGAACCCTCGCCTTTCCACTCGCGCATAGCGCGCGCCCAGAGGTCCTTAGACAGTTGAATCGGAGGTTATCAGAGTAAACTTGACAGTGCCACAGACTTTGAAGACTCCCGAGACCACGGAACGATGCTTAGACAAAGTCAGGTTTTATAAGGCCTGGCAACAGAGGCACTGGAGCCTTATACCAGAAGAGGAAGACAGTGTTTGCAGGGAGGACATAATTCCTTCCTCAGGTGCAGGGAGTCTAGTGATATGACATTTTAACATCTGTCCTGGCAAAGTCTCCTGGGGCCTACCTAAGATAGTCTGTGCTGGCTCACTTGACCGTGGGGTCCCATCTCATCCAGCACGTGATGTCGGGTCGGTTTACTAGGGAATACCCTGGGGTCAGTGCCTGCAGAATGGGCAGAAGTAGAACAGTGTTCCAGACCCAATGAGGACCTCAGCCAACCCTGTGGGAAGCGTGGAAGCTGGGATGGCCCTGAAGAGTTGTTCTGAATGGTTTGGGGGTTGAGACTTGGCACTTAGCTGGCAGAGAGCTGTCTGATAGCAGTACTTTGAGTAGCTGTAGTCAAATCCTTCAGCCATCACATCTACCACATAGCACACAGCCTTTACGCCAAAGCACTCTGGGAATGCAGGCAAATCAACCCGCAGACAACCACTCCTTCCCTCTTTCCATCAAGGACACTAGTCATCCCTTTTCCTTCCCCTCAGACATTCTTCAGGCTTTTGTATCCTTCAAAGTTGAGGTAGTCAGTCTACTGAGGTAACCCCCCCATCATAAAAAAGACACTGTTAAACAACTTGTTTTAAAAAATGTTTTCTAATATTCTTAACTTTAAACAATGAACAGAGCATAAGGATCATTCTCTAGAAGATTGTTAAAATCTTGAATAACATTTAAATTCTCATTTTGTGGTGTGGGGGGGGAGGCTTGCATTGTGTTGAGGAGTCGACACTTGTGGAGGTGTGTGCTCTGCTCCTTCCACTCAATGGTGGGCCCTTGGAGTTGTACTTGTGGGTCCTCAGACAGTTGCAGGCAAGAGACCTTTACTCTTGCCAGTCCCCTTTTCTTTCTTTTCCTCTAAGTTAGGGTTTCATGTCACCAAGTCTGGCTTCAACCTCTCTATATAGTGGAAGATGACATGGAATTCCCGATTCTTCTGCTGGAGTTACAGGTGTGTGCCTGGTTTATGCAGCACTGGAGAACCACCCAGGGCTATGTTGTGCCTGGATGAGCACGCACTCGTACAGCCGAGACCCATCCTCTTGTCCCATTCTCTAGAATTTCCCGGAAGTCCGTTGAATTTTTTTTCCTGTTAGTGCTGTGCTTCATCGAGAACATGCCTCAGCTGAAGGCTTCCATGATTCATTCATGTCTTCCACAAAGGGCAGAACTACATTTACTACCCACACTCTGGGAGCCCCGAGAGCTTTGAAGCCCCTCAAGTCCACTTGGCGCTGTCTCTCCCAAAAGTGGCTCCTCCCCCTTCACCAAGCTGCTCTCCTTCTCACACTAACATACTTTCCACAAACCCTCATTCCTCTTTCAAAATGTAGGTTCTTTATCTGACAACCTTTCTCTGGCTAGTCATGTCTTATGAAAGTTCATCGCCACGCCCATCACTTCGATTCAACCGTCCCTCTCTGTGCAAAGCGCTGTACTTACTGTTTTCCTGTTCCTGTTCTGCATTGGTTGCATCTACATTTGGGATGGTTTATTTATTTATTTATTTATTTATTTATTTTATTTATTTGTCTTTTCAAGACAGGGTCTCCCTGTAGCCCCAGCTGTCCTGGAACTCACTTTGTAGACCAGGCTGGCCTTGAACTCACAACGATCTGCCTGCCTCTGCCTCCCAACTGCTAGGATTAAAGGCGTGCGCCACCATGCCTGGCAATCGTTAACTCGATGAGGTTCAGAAGAACCTAGGAAGCACACCTCTGGACATATCTGGGAGGCTGTTTTGAGAGAGGCTTAATGAGGACAGAAGACCAACTCTGAATGTGGGCAGTACCTTCCTACCTGCTGGGGTCTGAGAATGAAGGAAAATGATAAAGCAAGTGGAACATGTGACCCCTCATAGTCCGGCCACATTGCCTTTCCACCATGAGGAGCTGCAAGCCAAAATAAACCCTTTCTAAGTTGCTTTTTGTCAAGCATTTTGTCCAACATGCAACGTGAAAAACTAATTAAAAAAAAAAAACATTCTCATCATTTGGAGGGATTGTGTGATTTTAATTTTTTGTGTGTGTCTCTTTTTGTAACTTTTTTTTTAAGTATCTTTATTTAGTGTTTGTATTTTATGTGTAATGAACTGTAACTGGTCTGCATGTAGGTGTGCCCGTGTCGTGCAATGCCGCAGGAGGTCAGAAAGAGGGGTCGGATTCCCCTGGACTGAGCTTGGATTGGCACAGTTTCATCCTAGCACATGTGGGTGCTGGGGATCGAACCCGGTCCTTGTAGAGAGGTCAGGCTCTTAACGCTAGGCCATCTCTCCAGCCCCAATTTTTTTCTTTTTTGGAGACAGGGTCTCCCTGTAGCCTCCAGCTGTCCTGGAACTTCACTATGTAAACCAGGCTGGCCTTGAACTACACAAGATCCACCTGCCCTGCTGCTCTCGATTTCTCAGGAGGAGCTCCTGAGCATATAAACTAGTACAAACAGCTAATGGTCTAATGAGACTGGCTATGACCCCAGTTCTTTGTGATTACATGGCCTAGGCTAGCTGTCACTGCCACCCTTAATAACCTTTAACTGGCTTTGCAGATGCCCCAAGCATGAATCTGTGTTTGCAGAGGCCTTGGAGCTGTCTGCACATAGACAGAACCTTCTGTCTTTCTCATCCACTATATACGCAGCATGCATGTTGACCTTGGGTAAGCATTAATTAGTATCAAAGTGGGCAAACTGCATGAGTGACTCCAAAGGTGACTCTTGTGCACATGTGACCATGTGGGGGGCTGGCAGAGAGTCAGTAAAATAGTGTAGTGAATTGTCAACATTTTCTTTTTGAGACAGGGTCTCCCTGTAAGCCCCAGCTGGCCTGGAACTTGCTATGGCAAGCAAGGTTGGCCTGAACCAACAGAGATCCCGCTTGGCCTCTGCGTCCTGAGTGCTGGGAATAACGGTGTTCCCCACCACACTGGACGACTCAACATGCTTCTTAATATCAAAGCATGACAGAATATTATCTACTTTCCAATTTCACAATCCGTTTTCCTTCTTTATTCTACCTCACTGTGCATTTTGAAAGTATAAGTTTGAACATGGAGATGCAGTGAGGAAGAAAACCTATGGCTGATTAAAGACAATATGTTTTCCTGGCCAGTGAGAGTGCTCAGCAGGTCAAGACCTTGCTGGCAAGCCTGATGATCTGAGCTCAGTCCCCAAGACCCACATGGTAGGAGCTGAGAGCTGACTCCCAAAAGTTGTCTTCTGCTCTCCAAATGCACGCCATCATGTAATTTATAAAGCCGGTGTATTTGGGAGGGGTAGAGAGCATTTGGAGATAGGGTCTCACTCACTTTGTAGCCAAGGCTGGCTTTCAAGCCCCCCCACACCCCATTCCAGCTTCCCAGTGCTCGGATGACAGGTGTGCGTCGCCAAGCCTGCCTTAGCTACAAACAGTTTTAACACATCTCTCATTGCAAGACATTTTATGTCTGGGGGAAACAACATTTGTGGGGCCAAGTGCAAAGGAGAAATGTAATGCATTCGCTCAAGAATTTGAAGATTTTTAAGCGACAGACAGCCTCAGAGTATTAACCCGAAAGTACAGCCCTTTGAATGTGGGGCTTTGGAAGGCAGACGGCGGGAGTCTTCATGAGGTTCCATGAAGCTGCCTGCTTATGACTTCTGTCTTGAGTCTGGGTGAGTCCTGCCGCCAGTGGGCTATGGTAGGAGTGACACCATGGGAGAATGATGGCTCCTCTGACAGTGTCCTGGAACTCTGGAAGCCTGTAAACTCAGACTGACTCAATGGAGTGTTCCTGTACAGGTAGCAATCTTGGCTACGCCCAGACTCCCAGCCACACTTATCAAGGCACATGTAGTAAAGCCATCTTACCTGTTTCAGAACACCCACTGAGTGACTTCCATAAACCCCACAGTGGGCAGAGTCACTCAGCAACCCCTGCCTGTCCTCCTGACCCACAAAACCAAGAGTATGGTACAATTGCTGTTGCTTCTGGACACTGAATTTTGGAATAATTTGTTCTCATACCTGGAATAAGACATTATTTCCTTTTTGATTAGCTTACAAGTTAACAAGCAGTGATGCTGTCTTTTGGAGAATGTGACTCAGAGCAAATGCCACTTGTGCAGCTTTCTCAGGTTCTGAATCTAAAAATTACTTGGGACAGCTGGGTGTCATGGCAGAGGACTGTAACCCCAGCACTCAGGAGGCTGAGATAGGAAGATTCCCATGAGTCAGGCTGGGCTGTATACAGGAGAAAAGAGATGGAGGAGAAAAGAAAGTAAAAAGAAAGAATGAAGAAAACAAATTACGTGGATACAGTTTGGGTAAAAAGAACGGGCTGCCTCGCAAGAAGACTCAGGGTTTTTGGTTCCAGTCCCCTTGGGCAGCTACGCTTCCATGAGCTACAGTTCCAGGGGATCTAGTGCCCTCTTCTGGCCTCCGCAGGCATTGCATGCACTTGGTGCACTCACATGCAAGAGATGCTAACCAAATGGGAAACACTCTATGTAACCAGAAATTGTAATTCAGTAGCTCTGTGATGGCTTAGTAGGAATCAGACTCTCAGATGCCACCACAGAGCTACTGAATTACAATTGTCTGGTTACAGAGTGATCCCTTGGGATAATTTGAATATATATTGGCATTTGAGATATGGTGATGAGGAATAAGGAATCCTACCCTTGCTACACATTAGAATCACCCAGAGAACTGGAAAAAATGAAACCTGCTGTCTGACCCTCACCCAGATCCTTGGACTGAGGTCTGGTCACCATTACTTTTTAAATGCTACACAGAGAATTTTAATAGGAAGTCAGATCTGAAAACTAACGGCTTCCTGTCTCCCGTCTGTCCTTGAAACAGTGTCANTTTTTTTTTTTTGTCTTTTTGAGATGGTCTCCGTGTATCCCTAGCTGGCCTGGAACTCACAGAGACCTGCCTGCCTGTGCCTCTGGTATTTGCCATCATGCCCAGGCTAAAAATCTTAGATTTAAAAAAAAAATTTTTAATTTTTTTTATGTGTATGAGTGTACTGTCTGCATGTAGGTTAGTGCACACGTGTCATGCAATGCCTCGGAGGTCAGAAGAGGGCGTCGGATTCCCCTGGAACTGGAGTTAAAGATGGTTCTTAGCCGCCACGTGGGTGCTAGGAATTGAACCCGGATCCTCTGCCAGAGCAATCTTCGCTCTTAACCGCTGAGCCATCTCTCCAGCCCCTGAAAAATCTTAACTTTATTCAAGAAGTTTGTCGTGGTTTTCAGGATTCAATCCGGAAGCCACATTCTTGACATCTTAGCAACCCAGTCTGGGCAAAAGGTTCAGGAAGAAAATTACCAGGTTGATGATGAAGAGCCAGAAATCCATCCAGTAGTTGGAAACCTGTTCATCCCAGACTGAGATAGCTCATCTGGGTTGTTGTCCCTACCCCCACCTCCATCTCCTTCCCCCAGCAGCTCTGTGCACCTGCAAGCCCTAAACTTCAGCTATGGACACTGGAATTGGACTAAATCCTGTTTTCGCCTCTTCCTGACTGACCTCAGGAAACTTCCATTCTATTCAGGCAAGGTGTTTAAACCCATGGTATGCCATGGGTTCCAGGTGACTACCACACTTGGCATTTATATGGGTTCTGCACAATCAGGGCTCTAACCAGATAGATGGCCCCCCTGACACTCCTTCCTCTGCCTATACACACAGCCAAACTGGGGCTCACTGTAGTGTGGGTTCCCAGGCCCTTAAGGATGTTCACATCCTTTGGGGGGGGGGGTGTTTCTTTACCTCTCTTTGCTCCAGGGTCACTGCCCAATATAACACGTGAAAGAACAAGGTGTCAAGAACCGGACAAGCCTGTCACTTAAAGCCACCTAGTGCCTGGCTGTAGACATACACAATGTCCATAAAGTTTGTTTCCACAGTCGGCCAGAAAATGGAGGGACCTTTAAGCTTTAAGTCAGGGTTTCAAGTGGTCCTAAGCTGATTTCAGATTTCTCACTTGCTTCTCAAATGCTGGAAATCCAGTCTTTGCAGTACTGTGGACAGAAGGGCCAGCTTCGCACACAGCAGGCAAGGACTGTTCCCCACCCCACGTTTGCTGTAGAAACTATCCAATGCATCCAAGTACACCTAAGTACAATGTGAGATTCTTTTTTTTTAATTTATTATTTTTTTTAACAGGAAGTAGCCTTTCAGACTGGCTTTTCTTAAGTTTTTATTTATTTATTTATTTATTTATTTTTCGAGACAGGGTCTCCCTATAGTATCAGCTGTCCTCACAAAGATCTGCGTGCCTCTGCCTCCCAAGTGCTAGGATTAAAGATGTGCACTACCACGCAGGGCTTTATTTTTTATGTGTATGAATGTACTGTCTGTATGTAGGTTTGTGCACCCATGTGGTGCAATGCCTCGGAGGTCAGAAGAGGGCATTGGACTCCCCTGGAACTGGAGTTAAAGATGGTTCTTAGCCTCCATGTGGGTGCTGGAAATTGAACCCAGGTCCCCTGCAAGAGCAATAGGCGCTCTTAAATGCTGAGCCATCTCTCCAGCCCTGAGATTCTTTTCACAACGGCCCTAAAACCTCATTCCCTGTGTTTATTTGAAATGTCCTGCTGGAGGGACCTACTTGTCAGGAGTCCAAAGTGCTGAATGTGTTGAAGCCCCCCCCACCCCGACCTTCTGAGTGAGACAATCACAGCAGTTACAATAAAGCCCCTGTCCCATCCTTAGCTCCCGGCTCCCCCCAAATGAGCAGACAAAGCAGATGAAGAGACATTTTTTTATTTATTATTTTATGTGCATGAGTGTACTGTCCACATGTAGGTAGGTGCACCCGTGTCGTGCAGTGCTGCAGAGGTCAGAAGAGGGTGTTAGATTCCCCTGGAACTGGAATTAAAGACGGTACTTAGCCACCATGTGGGTGCTGGGAATCAAACCCGGGTCCTCTGCAAGAGCAGTTGGTGCTCTTAACCGCTGAGCCATCTCTCCAGCCCTGAGACATAAATTTTATTAGCATTTATACCACTGGCAATCATAGAAAATCAGTTGAAGGTGGGAGAAATCGGTAGAAGGCAAGCCTGGGCTTCATACCAAACGAGACTGGTCTGGGCTAAGATCCTGTCTCAGTTAAACATACATAATAAAATAGCACCCAACACCCAGTTGTTGGGAATAGTGCCTTAATGCTTCTAATCCTAGCACTGGGAAGGCAAAGGTAGGAGAACGTAGCCCAGGGAGTGGTACTGCCTAGTGGGTAGAGCCGCTTCCCACCAGCCAGACAAGCTGACACTCCAAACAAGCACTTTCCCCTTATCCCCCTTTTGAAGCTTCCCAATTGAGGGGCACTCAGTGACCAAGTCCTCTGGGGTGGGCACATTTTTCTTAATTCTAGAACCCTGTAGACTAACTGAAAAAATGGTGGAAGATTTCCAAAAGCCATGTAGGGTAGACAATTGTCTGTGATGGTCTGCTCAGGTTCTGAAGTCCAAGCTGTGGAGGTGTTTTCTAGACACACACACACACACACACACATACACACACACACACATCACCTCCCAGCTTGAAATCACAGCCTGAGCTAGGATCCTTCCTCAGACACAGCCATGGGCTGGCAACCAGCCCTGCACCTCTCAGCTGTGCAGATGTTTCTCCCCAGCAGTCAGTGGCACTCAGCTATGACAGCACTTTCTGACCCACACAACAGATGGTGCCCCCCCTACCCCCCCACCAAGGCTGAGCGTTACTGGCTGAGCTGTTCCTTTGACTCCAGCACCTGGAATTGCAAAGCAGTTTGATTAAGACTGTGTCTAGGGGCTGAAGAGATGGGTCAGTGGTTAAGAGCACTGACTGCTCTTGCAGAGGACCCGGGTTCAATTTCCAACACCCACATGATGGCTAAGAATCGTTTTAGCCGGGCTTGGTTCAATCCCAGCATTCCAGGCAGTGGCAGGTGAGTCTTTGTCTTTGTGGGTTCAAGGACAGCCTGGTTTACCTAGAGAGCTCCAGGACAGCTGTAGCTATTAGGGAGACCCTGTCTCAAAAAAAAGGCTCAATGGGTAAAGATGCTTTAGGCAAAGCCTAATGATCTAAATTTAATCCCACTTAATCCATGGGAGCCACTTAGAATGAACCAACTCCTAAAAATTCCCCTCTGACCTCCACACTGTGCCTACACCCACACGAAGAGACATAATATGGATTTATAGACTTTCCATGGACAGTACCACATGGCTATAATCCCAGCCTTACAAATCTCAGAGCAGCTGGGCGTGGTGGCACACCCCTTTAATCCTTCCACTTGGGAGGCAGAGGCAGGCTGATCTCTGTGAGTTCAAGGCCAGCCTGGTCTACAGAGTGAGTTCCAGGACAGCCAGAGCTACAGGGGGACCCTGTCTCAAAAAGACCAAAAAAAAAAAAAAAAAAAAAAAAAAAAAAAAACCAAATTCAAAGTTCCTGCCTATAATCCCAGCAGTTGGAAGGTGCAGTTTGGAGAATGAGCACGGCGTGGTCTAGGTCAAGCTAGCGTGGGCTGAATTAGGCCCTGTCTCAGAAAAACAACAACAAAAAACAAGAAAAGTGAAAAAAATCTAGTCTTCAGATAGGCATGGTGGCCCATGCCATTAATCCCAGCACTGGGGAGGCAGAGGCAGGCAGATATGAGTTTAAGGCCAAGTGGGTCTACAGAGTAAACTGCAGCTGGGGCTACACGGAGTGTCAAAAAGACTAAAAAAAGACCCAGCCTGGCATGGTGGTGCACACCTTTAATTCTAGCACTTGGGAGGCAGGGCAGGTGGATTTTGTGAGTTCAAGGCCAGCTGGTCTACAGAGCCAGTTCCAGGACAGCTGAGGGCTACAGGGAGACCCTGTCTCCAAAAAGACAAAAAAAAAAAAAAAAAAAAAAAAAAAAGATGGGCTGGAGAGATGGCCTAGCGGTTAAGAGTGCTGCTGCTCTTGCAAAGGACCGGGTTCGATCCCCAGGCACCCACATGGGTGCTGAGAAAACTGTCCTTAACTCCAGTTCCAGGGGAATCCGACCCCTCTTCTCACCTCGCAGCATTGCCGACCACGACACGGGTCCACAAACCTACATGCAGACAGTACATATCATATACATAAAAAAAAGGGAACTGGAGTCTTTTTTTAGAGAAAAAAAAAGGAAAGAAAAAGATCCACGTCTTTTTTTTTTTTTTTTTGTCTTTTCGAGACAGGGTCTTCCTGTAGCCCCAGCTGTCCTGGAACTCACTCTGTAGACCAGGCTGGCCTTTAACTCACAGAGATCCGCCTGCCTAGGCCTTCCCAGTGCTAAGATTAAAGGTGTGTGCCACCACGCCTGGCCAAAAGATCCAGTCTTTATGCAGCATTACAACTAGTACCAGGCTGCCAGCTCCTTTGAAGATCAAGTCTAGAAATGTAGCAATAAGAACTGATGGGGGTGGGGTGGGGGCCTATCCCTTGGGGTTGGAAGGATAAGGCACCAGAGACAAAATAAAAAGAGCGCCAAAGGTTTGAAAAGAAAATAGTCCTCGGCCGGGCGTGGTGGCGCACGCCTTTAATCCTAGCATTTGTGAGGCAGAGGCAGGCAGATCTTTGTGAGTTCAAGGCCAGCCTGGTCAACAGAGAGTTCTAGGACAGCTGGGACTACAGGAAGACCCTGTCTCAAAAAGACCCCCCCCAAAAAAAAAAAAAAGAAAAAGAAAACAGTCCTAACCCTAAGGTTGAAAGTCAGAAAGGGAAGCTGGGCATGGTGGCACATGTCTTTAATCCTAAAGCTCAAAGACAGAGGCAGTTGGATCTCTGAGTTGAAGGCCAGCCTGGTCTACAGAGCAAATTTCAGGACAGCTGGGGCTACAGGGAGACCCTGTCTTGAAAAGACAAAAAAAAAAAAAGTCAGAAAGGTTGAGCTGGAAGCCCATAGATAGGAAGCAGGGGATTCTCACTCAGAAAGCAGCATGAAGTCCCAAGCTCCTGCAAAACACAAAGGACTCTGCCCTTTTTACCTCTTTCTTTATATACCTTTCAAGGCTGCAAACCTTGAAAGGGTTAAAGGTTGGACACACCCACCCATTCTGCAACTACCTTTCTGCCCCTCACCCTGAGTTTAGTTTTCGAGTGTTTTTGTGAACTACTTAGCTTTCCCAATTAAAAATAGTAGTATAGGCCGGGCGTGGTGGTGCATGTCTTTAATCCTAGCACTTGGGAGGCAGAGGCAGGCAGATCTCTGTGAGTTCAAGGCCAGCCTGGTCTACACACTGAGTTCCAGGCCAGCTGGAGCTATAGGGAGAACCTGTCTGGAAAAGACAAAAAAACAACAACAAGAACAAAAAAATAGTAGTTCAGGCCCAGCATGGTGGTGTACTGCCTTTAATCTCAGAGTTCCAGGCCAGCCTGGTCTACACAGCAGGAGATCCCCCCTCAAACAACACCACTCAAGACAGTCCTGGGCTGGAGAGATGGCACAGCTGTTAAAGAGCACTTGCTGCCCTTCCAGAGTTTCTGGGTTTGGTTCCCAGCACCCATATGATAGCTCACAACTGCCTAAACGCACAAAGTACACAATACCCCTACACATAAAAGAAACTAAATAAGTCTCTCTCTCTCTCTTTTTTTGGGGGGGGCGGTCTTTTTGAGACAAGGACTCCCTTGAGTCCCAGCTGGCCTGGAGGTCACTATGTAGACCAGGCTGGCCTTGAACTCAGAGATCCACCTGCCTCCCCTTTCTAAATGCTGGAATAACTAACTGGGCAGGATATCAGGAGATATTAATTTTGTTGTTGCTGTTTTATTTGATACAGGGCTTGTTATGTGACATAGGCTGGCCTAGACCTCTAGATGGTCTAGCTTCCATCTCCAGACTTCTGGTATTATAGATATATTTCTTTCATAATTTTTTTAAAATTTTACTTGTTATTTTTATTTTATGTGTATGAGTATGTACTGTCTACATGTATGTGAGTGCACTCATGTTGTACAATGCCACAGATGTCAGAAGAGGACAGTGGATTCCTCTGAAAGTGTAGTTAAGGATGGTTCTTAGCCACTATGTGGATGCTGGGAATTGAACCCAGGTCCTCTGTAAGAGCAGTCAGTGTTCTTAACTATGGAGCCATCTCTCCAGCCCTTTCTTCCATAATTTTTACATTGTGTGTTCAGATTCTAGAATACAAGGGGCTTGGTGGTGCATGACTAATTTAATCCCAGGACTCCAGAGGCAAAGGCAGGTGGATCTCTGTGAGTTCAAGGCCAGCCTGGTTTACATAGAGAGTTCCAGGACAGCTGGGGCTACAGGGAGACCTTGTCTCAAAAAGGCCAAAAAAATCCAAAACAGTCTTACCGCAAGCTGGATGCATTCTGGAAAGATGAAATTCCTGATCTTGTCTACTGTTAAACTTATCTTCCAACTGACCCTGCCTCATTCCAAGGCCCTCTGCTGGCCACAGGGCCACCAGGCCCCCTCTGCATGTCCCCAGGGTAACACAATTCCTCTCTAAATTACAGACGGATAGGAATTAAACAGAACAATTTTTAGTCTTATCCTTTCTAGGACACCGTGGTCCAGTCCAGAAACCTGTTTTATTTGCTAAAACAGGGCTAGGTTTCAACATCGACTCTTCCTGTCTACTTGAGAATGTTTATTTTTTAAATATTTTATTATTTTTTAATTTTATTTATTTTTAGGGCTGGAGAGATGGCCTAGTGGTTAAGAGCGCCGACTGCTCTTGCAGAGAACCCGGGTTCAATCCCCAGCACTCACATGGCTGCTGAGAACTGTCTTTAACTCCGACACCCGACACCCTCTTCTGACCTCCACAGCACTGCACAATATCAGTGCACAAACCTACATGCAGACAGTACATTCATACACCTACAAAATTAAAAAAAAATATTTATTTTTGTATGTGTATGAATGTACTGTCTGCAGTGTTGTGGAGGTCAGAGGGGGGTGTCAGATTCCCCTGGAACTGGAGTTAAAGATGGTTTCAGTGACCATGTGGGTGCTGGGGATTGAACCCAGGTCCTCTGCAAGAGCAGTCGGCGCTCTTAACCTCTAGGCCACCTCTCCAGCCCCTCCCTTTTATTTTTTTTTGAGAGAGTCTCACAAAGCCCAGGTTAGCCTCTACATGTGTGATCCCTCAGACACGTGCTCCCTTGCACATGAAGATGTACAAACGCATAATACACATACATAAAACTGAAAATTTTTGGGAGCGCTAAGTAAGGCAAGATGGCAGACGTGCTGGGTCTTCACGAGGCGCAGGGCAGGATGCGGATTAAAGCATTCATAAACTGAAAGAAAAAGTGAAGAAACGGAAGTTCCGTGGCTTTGCCTCAGAAGGTGGCTCCGGAGCACAGACGTGGGAGGATTACAACAGTGTGAAGCAGGACGACGAACCTGGAGCGCAGCGCTCCGTTGAAGGCTGGATTCTCTTTGTCACGGGAGTTCATGAGGAAGCTACGGAAGAAGACACCCATGACAATTCGTGAAATATGGGGAAATTAAAAACATCCACCGTAACTTGAATACGCGTACAGGATACCTGAGTTGAGTATACTCCTAGTTGAGTATGGGACAGCCAATCAGCCTCGACTGGTGTTTTGTTAGGGATCCACCAAGAGCAAGTGGAGAAGTGGCCAAAGACGCAGCAAAGAGGTAGGGCTTCTTGTTGTTTTGTGTTTTTGAGACAAGGTCTCTCTGTAGCCCCAGCTGTCCTGGAACTCCCTCTGTAGACCAGGCTGGCCTTGAACTCACAGAGATCCACCTGCCTCTGCCTCCCCAGTGCTTCTGGGATTAAAGGCTTGCGCCACTAAGCCTGGAACACATGATTTTTTTTTTTTTTTTTTTTTTTTTTTTTTTTGATCAGGGCCCTGTAGCTTACGTGGCTGGTAACTCACAGATTGCTGCTTTTGTTGTCCAAGTCTAAATTGGGATTAAAGGTGTGGCCTACCACACACCTTGGCTTTTTTTTGGATGATTTCATGCTTTTTTTTTTTTTTTGTCTTTTTGGGACAGGCTCTCCCTGTAGCCCCAGCTGTCCTGGAACTCACTCTGTAGACCAGGCTGGCCTTGAACTCACAAAGATCTGCCTGCCTCTGCCTCCCCAGTGCTAGGATTAAAGGCGTGTGCCACGGACGATTTCATTTTTTTTCTAAGATTTTTTTTTCAAAAAAATTATTTATTTATTATTTATTTATTTATTTTTATCTGTACTGTTTGTGCACCCGTGTCGCGCAATGCTGCGGAGGTCAGAAGAGGGTGTCTGATTCCTCTGTAACTGGAGTTAAAGTTCTCAGCAGCCATGTGGGTGCTGGGGATCGAACCCAGGTCCCCTGCAAGAGCAGGCGGCGCTCTTAACCATCCAGCCCTGATGATTTCATTCTTAAAAGAGTTTTGAAGCTGGGTGTGGTGGGGCCTGCCTTTCTCTTTTGTTTCTATCAGTGTTTTGCCTGCATTCATGTTAAGTCATCCACGCTTGCACTGAGTTTTTGCTTGTATGTCATTGTGCCATGTGCATGCTATGCCTACAGAGGCCAGAAGAGGGCATCAGATTCCCTGGAACTGGAGTTAGGAGAAAGTTGTTAGCTGCCACCTGGGTCCTAAAGATCAACCATTGTTCTTAACCACTGGGCATCTCTCAGGAGCCAAGTTAAGGGTTTGAAAGTGGGCACCTCCTTCTGGGCTAATAGGCTTCATTTACATGCTCAAAGGGAAGGGGCATTCAGAACTCACCTTCTAGTCACTTTGGCTCCTCAGAAATTTACACCAATTCCAGATGTTTGATATGGGTTGTGATCCCTATTCTCCAGAGAGGAGGAGTGTCCCAGTTGTCTGGAGTAGAAAACAGGACCCTGTAAAACATGGCAAACAGGGTTGGTGAGAGAGCTCATTGGGTGAAAGACTGTTGTCTACAATTCTGAGACCTGAATTCAATCACCAAGCCCATGTGGTAGACAGTGAAGGTCTCTGACTTCCACAGGTGCAGCACAGCAAGGGAGCACCCACCATGTATGTACACACATGTTCAGTATGAACACACACACACACACACACACGGTGATAAAGAGAACTGCTAAATGACTAGGCAGCTCCAATCCACTTCTGGGCATAGAGCCAAAAGAATTAAAAGATGGGACATTGCGCCAAAACCTGTAATCCCAGCAGCCAGCAGAGCAGGATCTCCAGGTCATCCTAGACTCCTCCTGGAACTGAAGGGCAGCTGATAAGATCTGTCTCAAAATCCAGAAAAAACTAGCCTGCCTCAACACAACCAGATGTGGTGACACACCAATAATCCCAGCATTCCCATGTATGTGAGGACCTATTCACACTTTTAAACCTTTAAAGTGTATAGAGAGAGGTGGGTGCTGGAAATCAAACCCAGGTCCTCTGCAAGAGCATCCATTGCTTTTAACCACTTGGCCGTCTCTCCAGCCCCTAGATTCTTAACTTAAATATGACCAAATAGACAGGTTAATAACTTTCAGCTCCATCCATTAGGACCAATGAATGACCATGATTCAGCTTAGACAGTCAGCCTTGCCATCTTGTGTGACTCCTTGCAGTCCCAGCTTGAGTCTTTTCCAGTGTCTTCTCTCTGAGTTGTACCTGCTTTTCTTACCAATTTTTATCCAAATCCATTGGGAAAAGGGACAGTTAGTAAAAAATAATAATTACATAACTTTGTCAAAGTTAGAAGTGATGATGTTAAGCTGTGTGGGATTATAAGTGCTGTAACTCCTATATAACTTCAAGGTGTTTGAATTCTGTGTTGATATCTTGTCCAGGAATAAGTGTTGTGAGAGAAGACACGGGGAGAAACTGAGGCAGGTGTATGGAGCATTGTGGCAGAGAAATAGGAGTGTTCTTATGTTTATTTTGAATGTGTGTGCCCCTTCTTGTCACATATAGTATAGCACATTACTGCAGGTGGCCCTGGAGGTCAGAAAAGGTGTCAGATCTCCAAGAGATGCAGCTAGGGAGGTTGTGGGCTGCATGATGGTTGCTGTCTGTTGAGTTCTGGAAGAGCAGCCAATACTCTTTTTTTTTTTTTTTTCTTTTTTTGGTGTTTTGAGACAGGGTTTCTGTACTCAGCTGTATGGTGTCCTTAGTGACCAAGCTGGTATTGAACTCACAGATCTATTTGTTTCTGCCTCCTAAGTGCTATGGTTAAATGCATGCACTAATACGCACAGCCTGAGGCAGGTCTTTTTGTGTGTGTTGGTGTGCTTAACGATGTGGTGCACCAAGCCGAGGAAGTTTTTTTTTGTTGTGTTAGTGAGTTGTGGTGCAAACCTTATCCCAGACTAGGAAGGCTAGAGGGCCTTGTTCTCTTGTGAGTTCAGGAGTGGGGCTTAAGGGAACTGTCTCAAAAGACAAAAAAAAAGTTTCCTCGAGCTGGATGCTTGGGAAAGATGGAAATTCGGATCTTATTACGGTAATATTTCCCTATGCACCTTATTCCAGGCCCTTCTGTGCACGGTGAACCAGGCCTCTACATGTCCCCAGGTAAACATTTCTCGTAAATACAGAGGCATTACGATTAACAAATATTTATTTATCTTTATCTTTCTAGACTGTGTAGTCATGTAAACCTGTTTTATCTGATACTTAAAATGGGCTAGTCTTTCAGGCATTACTTCTTCTGTGATATTGGAATGTTTAATTGCTCTCTTCCTCTAATGTTTTGAGAGAGGACTTCGATTATACTTTACAGCTTGGTGGTTCCTTTGAACTTTGTAGACCAGGTGCTTTGACACGGTTATCACTTGAGGGGGTTCACAAGAGAGGTTAGTCTATTGTGTGTGGTGAATCTGTGCTCCCTCACACTTGAAGTTGTACAAGCATAATACTTATTGCATAATATAAGAACTTTTTTTTTACTTTATTTTTGTATTGTGTATTACTTGTATGTACTGATGCGTCTGTGCACCCGTGACGTGCCCTGCCGCGGAGGTCAGAAGAGGTGTCTCGGATTCCGAATGGAGTTCTTCTGTGAATTGGGTTAAGCGTTTTCGCAATCTGGGTGCTGGGATCGTAACCGGGTCTCTTGCAGAGCGCAGGGTTCATACGCTTAGCTATCTCTCCAGCCCATAAAAGAACGTGTTTAGAGTGAGACTAAGCAAGGAAGGTGCACTTGCTGATTCAGGAGGCACAGGCGAGGATTTTCATCTATGGGAAGATTCGTGGGATCTAGCATTCACTATACTGAAATGAAAAGCGAGAAGCGTAAGTGCTGCGTTTGGCTCAGAAGAAGTTTATCGGAAGTGGTAGCGCGGATGGAGGAGATTGTCGCTGGTGGAGAACAGCGATGAACATGGCCGCAGCGCTTCTGATTGAAGACCTGGTTTCTTTATTCACTGAGGTTACTGAGAGTTAAGAAGAAGGCATGGAATTTCGGGATATGGGAAATTGAAGTCTCCCTCAACTTGGATAGGTGTACAGGATACTTGAAAGGGAATACTCTAGTTGTGTATGAAATGTACAAAATTGCTCAGGGTGCCTAGGAGGGACTCGTAGATGATACATTTGATGGAGCCATTCAGGTGGATCGAAGCATACGTGATATGGCGAGAAGGATTTCGGAAAGAGGTATGGCGTTCTTGTGTTTTTTTTTGAGATAGGTTTTCTCTGTAGCCTCAGCTGTTGTCCTGGAACTCCCTATAGTAGACCAGGCTGGCCTTATAGTCACGTAGATCCACCTGCCTCCTGCCTCTTTGGCCAGCTGCTACTCTGGATAAAAGTAATGATGACACCTACGACGTGGTTAACATCATGATTCTTTCCCTCTCCTCTCTTCTGCTTCCTTCCTTCCTTCCTTCCTTCCTTCCTTCCTTCCTTCCTATTTTTATTTTTTTTTGTCTTTTGAGTCAGGGTCTCCCTGTAGCTCCAGCTGTCCTGGAACTCACGCTCACAAAGATCTGCCTGCCTCTGCCTCCTGAGTGCTAGGATTAAAATGCCTGTGCCACCATGCGCGGCTGATTGATGATTTCATTCTTTTTTTTTTTTTTTTTTTTTTATGTGTATGAGTGTACTGTCTGTCTGCATGTAGGTTTGTGCATCCGTGTCGTGCAATGCCGTGGAGGTCAGAAGATGTCGGATTCCCCTGGAACTGGAGTTAAAGAGGGTTTTCAGTCGCCATGTGGGTGCTGGGGATCGAACCCGGTTCCTCTGCAAGACAGGTTGGCGCTCTTAACCACTAGGCTATCTCTCCAGCCCAGATGACTTCATTCTTAAAAGAGTTTTGAAGCTGGGTGTGGTGGGGCCTGCCTTTCTCCAGTGTTTTGCCTGCATTCATGTAAGTCAGCCATACTGCACTGAGTTTTTGCTTGCATGTCATTGCATGCTATGCCTACAGAGGCCAGAAGACGGCATCTGATTCCCTGGAACTGCAGTTAGGAGAAAGTTGTTAGCTGCCATCTGGGTCCTAAAGATCAAACCAGGTTCCCTGTCAGAGCAACCATTGCTCCTAACCACTGGGCATCTCTCAGGAGCCAAGTTAAGGGTTTGAAAGTGGGCACCTCCTTCTGGGCTAATAGGCTTCATTTACATGCTCAAAGGGAAGGGGCATTCAGAACTCACCTTCTAGTCACTTTGGCTCCTCAAAAATTTACACCAATTCCAGATGTTTAATATGGCCTGTGATCCCTGGACTCCAGAGAGGAGGAGAGGAGTGTCCCAGTTGCCTGGAGTAGAAAGCAGGACCCTGTAAAACATGGTAAACAGGGTTGGTGAGAGAACTCATTGGGGAAAGGCCATTGCCTACAATTCTGGGACCTGAGTTAAATTGCCAGGCCCATGTGGTGGGAGGCAAAGGCCTTTGACTAATACAGGTGCGGCACAGAAAGGGAGCACCCACCATGTATGTACACACACACACACACACACACACACACACACACACAGGATGATAAAGAGAACTGCTAAATGACTTGGCAGTCCAATCCACTTCTGGGCATAGAGCCAAAAGTATTAAAAGATGGGACTTTGCACCAAAACCTGTAATCCCAGCAGCCAGCAGAGCAGGATCTCCAGGTCATCCTAGACTCCTCCTGGAACTGAAGGGCAGCCTGACTTACATAAGACCTGTCTCCAAATCCAGACCAAACCACACTACTTCCAAACAACCAGATGTGGTGACACACCAATAATCCCAGCATTCCCATGTATCTGAGGACCTATTTACACTTTTAAACCCTTAAAGTTGACGGAGAGAAGTGGGTGCTGGGAACCAAACCCAGGTCCTCTGCAAGAGCATCCATTGCTTTTTTTTTTTTTGGTCTTTTTGAGACAGGGTCTCCCTGTAGCCCCAGCTGTGCTGGAACTCACTCTGTAGACCAGGCTGGCCTTGAACTCACAAAGATCCACCTGCCTCTGCCTCCCAAGTGCTAGGATTAAAGGCGTGCGCCAGCACGCCCGGCTTTTTTTTTTTTTTAAACCTAGGGTTTTTTAAAAAATTATTTATTAAATTTTTGTGTATGAATGTACTATCTGCATGTAGGTTTGTGCACCTGTGTCGTGCAATGCTGCATTCACGTAGGTCAGAAGAGGGTATCGGATTCCCCTGGAACTGGAGTTAGAGAAGGTTCTCAGCTGCCCTGTGGGTGCTGGGGATCGAACCTGGGTCCTCTGCAAGAGCAGTCGGCACTCTTAACCGCTAGGCCATCTCTCCAGCCCCGCATCCATTGCTTTTAACCACTTGGCCATCTCTTCAGTCCTCAGATTCTTAACTTAAATATGACCAAATAGGTTAAAAACTTTCAGCTCATGGGGCTGGAGAGATGGCCTAGCGGTTAAGAGTGCCGACTGCTCTTGCAGAGGTCCCGAGTTCGATCCCCAGCACCCACATGGCAGCTGAGAACCGTCTGAAACTCCAATTCCAGGAGAACTCCAGTTCCAGGGGAGTCCAACACCCTCTTCTGACCTCCGCCGCATTGCACGACACAGGTGCACAAACTTGCATGCAGACAGCACATTCATACACATTCAGAAATAAATAAAAAATTAAAAAAAAAAACAAACTTTCAGCTCCATCCCCTAGGACCAATGAATGACCATGATTCAGCTTAGACAGTCAGCCTTGCCATCTTGTGTGACTCCTTACAGTCCCAGCTTGAGTCTTTTCCAGTGTCTTCTCTCTGAGTTGTACCTGCTTTTCTTACCAATTTTTATCCAAATCCATTGGGAAAAAGGACAGTTCTGTGTTTGTTTCTTGGCCAGGAATAAGTGCTATGAGAGAAAACACGAGGAGAAACTGAGGCAGGTGTACGGAGCATTGTGGCAGAGAAAGAGGAGAGTTCTTATGTTTATTTTGAATATGTGTGCCCCTTCATGTCATATAAAGTATCGCACGTTACTGCAGGAGGCCCTGGAGGTCAGAAAAGGTTGTCAGATCTCCAGGGACTGCAGTTAGGGAGGTTGAGGGCTGCCCAATGGTTGCTGTCAGCTGAGTTCTGGAAGAGCAGCCAATACTCTTTTTTTTTTTTTTTTTTTTTTTTTTTTTTTTTAAAACGGGTTTTCTTTTTGCGTCAGTTTTTTTTGTACTCACTATGTAGACCAAGCTGGCCTTGAACTCACAAAGATCCACCTGCCTCTGCCTCCCAAGTGCTAGGATTAAAGGCGTGCGCCAGCACGCCCGGCTTTTTTTTTTTTTTAAACCTAGGGTTTTTTAAAAAATTATTTATTAAATTTTTGTGTATGAATGTACTATCTGCATGTAGGTTTGTGCACCTGTGTCGTGCAATGCTGCATTCACGTAGGTCAGAAGAGGGTATCGGATTCCCCTGGAACTGGAGTTAGAGAAGGTTCTCAGCTGCCCTGTGGGTGCTGGGGATCGAACCTGGGTCCTCTGCAAGAGCAGTCGGCACTCTTAACCGCTAGGCCATCTCTCCAGCCCCGCATCCATTGCTTTTAACCACTTGGCCATCTCTTCAGTCCTCAGATTCTTAACTTAAATATGACCAAATAGGTTAAAAACTTTCAGCTCATGGGGCTGGAGAGATGGCCTAGCGGTTAAGAGTGCCGACTGCTCTTGCAGAGGTCCCGNGAGAAGAGAGAGAGAGAGAGAGAGACATACACAGCATGCCTTTCTTCCCTCAGTCCTCAGCCTAGTGGAGTAGTGCCATCCCCACATTTAGGCCTGGGTCTTTTCCCTTCTCAGTTAATTCTCTCTGTGCATGCCCTCATGGACACACCCAGTAATGTACTTTACTAATCTTGTAGGTGCTTCTCAATCCAATCAAGGTGACAAGGTAAACTGCCATTCTGGGTGTCTTCTATTTACTTAGGTCTTCTTTAATCTTTCAGCAGTGTTTTACGTATTTGAGTTTTCCATGTTCTTGGCTCAATTTTTTTCTTAAGAATTTTCCCTTTTTGTAAGTGGAATTTCTTTCCTGATCTCATTTCAGATTGTTCATAATATAATATATTGTTTTAAAAACATTTTTTAAAGTTTTTTGACCCGTCTCCATACCTGTATAATAATATTCACTGGTCCTCTTTTCACTTAATTCAGCAATCCTCTCTCATTCTACTTCTACTCCCACTTCGCCCCTTTTTCTTCTCAAGAAGTTCCCTGCTGACTTTCATGTCTTTAAAATAGAGATCCCGGTGGGCGGGTGGCTCCACCTATAATCCCAGCACTTGGGGAGGCAGAGGAGGCAAGATTTCTGTAGTTAAAGGCCATCGCTGGTCTATATAGCAAGCTCCAGGCCAGCGGGACTAAAAAGGGGACCCTGTCGCAAAAAAAAAAAAAGACAAAAAAAAAGGGATTCCAAAAAGAGATTCCAAAAATTGCACCAGAAAACTTCGAGAAATGATTGACACTTTCAGCAAATGGCAGGTTACAAAATCAATTTAAAAAATCAGTAATAAGCAATTTAGAAAAAAATCAATATAAGCAATTGGAGAAAGTTCATAGACACCTTTCCATTCGAATAGCCTTAAAAATATCTTTAAAGGAATAAAATTGTCCAAAGACATGAAAGATCTCTACAATGAGAAATTTTAAATCTTTGGAGAAAGAGACTGAGAAAAACACTAGGAGATGGAAGGGAACTTTCCGATGGGCATGGATTGAAAATTAACAGTTGTGAAAATGACCATCCTAACCAAAGTAAATAAATAAATTTCAAGTGCAATCCCAGATCAAAAATGCCCATGCCCTTCCCTCACAGAATTTAGAAAAAACATTCTAAAATTGTATGAATTAACATGGAGAGCCAGAGTAAGCAACCCTGAGCTTAAAGAGCAACGCTAGGGAGATTCTTATAGCAGATTTGTATTACAACAGAGCTTAGTCCCATTAAAAAAGAAAAAACAAATGCATAGATCAATGGAACATAATTGAGGACCCAAACATGAGTACATGCAATTTCAGCTACCTGATATTTGATAAGGTACCAGGAAAACACAATAGATGAAAGACAGCATCTTCAACAAATGGTGCTGGCAAAACTGGATCTCCAGCTGTAACAAATGAGACTAGACCCGTATCTTTCATATTGTGCAAAAGTCAACTCCAAAATGAATCAAAGACCTCAGTGGTGGAAAATGTTGAAACCTCTGAAACTGTTAGAAGAAACATAGACAGTACCCTAAAAGATATAGGTGAAGTAAAGGACTTTCTAAATTGGACATCAGTTCTTCAGGAATGAAGGTCAACAATCAACAAATGGGGAACTCAACTAACTAAAAAGCTTCTGTGCAGGGGCTGGAGAGATGGCCTAGCGGTTACGAGTGTCTCCGACGCTCTTAGCCAGAGAGTCCCGGGTTCGATTCCCAGCACCCCATAGGCGGCTGAAAACCGCTGAAACTCCAATTCAGGAGAAATCCAGTTCCAGAGAATCGAGTCACCCTCTTTCGAACCTCCGCGGCTATTGCACGACATTGTGCACACAACTTGCATGCAAGACAGTACAACTTCATGAACACTTCAGAATAAATAAAGAATAAAAAAAAAAAGCTGTCTGTGCAGCAAAAGAAACAACTAAAGGAAGCTAAAAGGAAAACCTACAGAGTATGATAAAATCTTCACTAAAGAAACAAACTCGGACAGAGGTGTTAACATCCGAATAAAGAGGAGAACTCAAAAACAATGACGCAGGCAAAACAAATGTCCCAATTAAAAGATGTTCTGAGCCCCGCAGAGCAGTGGCACGGCATGGTGCACAGACCTGCATGCAGACAGTGCATTGATAGCACCATACAGAAATAAGTAAAAAATTAAAAAAAAAAAAAGAATGGACCATGGATGGATCCGACCAGAAGGATCTCAAAGGAAGAAGTAAAGATGCTAAGAAACACCTTAAAAAGTGTGCAGCATCCTTAGCAATTAAGGAAATGAAAATTAAAACCAGTTTAAGATTTCATCTTACTTGTCAGACTGGAAATGAAGAGAACAAATGATACTAAATGTTGGAGAGGATGTGGGGGAAGGGGAATGCTCATTCACTGCTGGTGGGATTGCAAACTCTTGTAACCACTATGGAAATCAGCATGGAGAACTCTTTAAAAACTATACATGAAATTATCATGTGACCCAGTTATACTAGTCCTTGGCATATATCCCCAAACTCATCCTACAACAGAGATGTTCTTTTTATAGTATTTAGAGGTGATGTTCTTAGTATATCTTATTTGTTCCTTTTTTCTGAATGCTCTTAGTGATTATCTTGAATATTACAATTAACATCCTTTTTTTCTTTTCTTTTTCTTTTTTTGGCCATTTTGAAACAGGGTTTCCCTGTAGCCCCAGCTGGCCTGGTACTCACTATGTAGATGAGGCCAGACTTGAACTCACAGAAATCCACTTGACTCTGCCTTCCCAGTGCTGGTATTAAAGACAAGCACCACCATGCCCGGGTACAATTAACATCTTTTTTTTTTTTTTTTTAAGGCGTGCGCCACCACGCCCGGCATTTATTTATTTCTGTATGTGTATCAATGTATTGTTTGCATGCAAGTTTGTGCACCCGTGTCGTGCAATGCCTCGGAGGTCAGAAGAGGGCGTCGGATTCCCCTGGAACTGGAGTTCTCCTGGAATTGGAGTTTCAGACGGTTCTCAGCCGCCATGTGGGTGCTGGGGATTGAACCCGGGTCCTCTGCAAGAGCGGTCGGCGCTCCTAACCGCTAGGCCATCTCTCCAGCCCCCCACAATTAACATCTTAAACTTATCACAATCTAGTGAAAATATCAACCGAATTTCAACAATATTCACACTGTCTCCTTGCTTTATATTGATATTGTCATATATGAGATTGTTGTGTGTCATCTGTCAGTTAATACAGATTTACAATTGTTGTTTCTGTGTTTAACTTGTTAGAATAAAATAGGAATTAAAAAGTACAATGGTTGCTTCTATGATTATTTATGGAGTCACCTTCACAGCATTCTGGTTTTCTGGATGTGTCTTGGTCACTGCAGCCTAGGGATCTTTCAGCTCTACCAATAACAAATGCCCTCAGTTTTGTTTGTCTGGTTATGTCTGAATTTCTCCTTCATTTTTGGAAGAGCTAGAATTTCTGGTTGAGAGTTGTTTTGTTTTTCCAGTCTTTAATTATCTTCTTAGTGCCGTCTGCCTTCCCTGGTTTCAGATGGGAAGTCAGCAGTTAGTTTACAGAGGTTCCTTCTATGTTCCAAGGCCCTCTTCCTCTGCTCGCAAGATATGCTTTGCCTGTCTTTGAAACAGCCGACTCTATAGCATCCTGGTGGGAGCTCTTGAACTTCATCCAGCTTGCAGTTCAGTGAGCTTCTTGGGTATCTAGATTTTCATGACTTTTATCAAATTTAAAGAGGCACATAATACACTTTCCCCCTTTGGGTTAGTTTCATGGTCTATTACTGGTATTTTAGGTCCTAGCATTAAAAAAAAGAGTTTTATCTTTTTTTTTTTTGTCTTTTTGAGACAGGGTCTTCCTATAGCCCCAGCTGTCCTGGAACTCACTCTGTAGACCAGGCTGGCCTTGAACTCACAGAGGTCCGCCTGCCTCTGCCTCCCAAGTGCTAGGATTAAAGGCGCAAGCCACCATGCCCAGTGAGAGTTTCTTTTCTGATCTTGTCTGTTTGGAGCTCTATGTGCTTCTTGTAATTTGTATGGTTTTGTCTTTTTTTAGTTTGGGGAAATTTTCATCTACTATTCTGTTGAAGATATGATCAATACCATTCTCTTGGGATTCTCCTTCCTTTATTCCTATGATGCGGATGTTTGATCTTTTCATAGTGTCCCATATTTCCTGGTTGTTCCCCTTTTGTGTATTTTTAAATTTTTCATAATGTTTACTTGAGGTTTTTAGTTGTTCTGTTTTGTCTTCTAGGTCTGATATTCTTTGTTTTTCTTCCTCCATTCTACATCTGAGGCTTTTCCCAGTCCTTTCCTCTTGATTAGATGAGTGTTTGATTTCCTTTTTCATTTTATCTTGTCATTTCTTTAGTATTTCCCCTTCCTTTTCGAGCTTCTCAGTCTTTTCCTTTGCTTTGCTCGTTGGTTTCCTTTTCTTTTTCAGCATGGGATCTTTTCAGTGTTTCCACTTCCTTCCGGAGTTTGTCATTCTCTCTCTCTAGGTCCTTCTTGAGTTTTTCATTCTCTCTCCTTAGTTCTCTGACTTGTTCTTTATAGTCTTTGATTTTTTGAGCATGTCCACAATTGTACTTCTAATATCTGTGTCCTGGGCCATCCCCAGGTTGATCCCACTGTAGGAGTCTTCCACAGGGTTGGTAGAGCTTGGTGTGGAATTATCCTGCATCTTTCCCATGTTGTCCCTTCTTCGTGTCCCTGGCATGTGGGTTTCTCTGCCTGTATTCCAATGTGAGTCCCAAATGCCTCTTCACTGTGTTGAAGGCTTGCTTTGCTTGCCTCCTTCAGATGCCTTTGTTGTTTGTTTTTCTCCTTGCTTATGGAGTGTTGACTGGTCTAAGTTTTAGGCTTTCTATTGGAAGTCTAACTCACTCTTTCCTTTCTGTTATGAAGGTTCTCCAAAGAATCCACTTGGACACTCCCTTGGCAATTCCAGTTGGGGGCGGGGTGGGGGGGTATCCCTGTTTAGCCTGCTCTGTGCTTCAGGTGGTCCTGGGAAATCCCTGATCTAAGCTCTGTGCACTCAAGTCTCACAGTGGCAAAAGGCCCACCTTTTATACCAGCTAGCAGGACAAGTCCATCCCCACAGCTGCACAAGATGATTGAATCAAACCAAACAATCTGCCTGGCTGAAGCACCCAGCTCCTACTTGTGCTTCAGGTGGCCCTAGGAAATCCCAGATCCAAGCTCTGTGCACTTTGTGCCTTTATTATTGTTTATACACCAAAGTGTCTGGGCATGTGTGCGGTTGTCAGAGGACAACATTGTGGAGTCAGTTCTCGTCTTCCGCCATCAAATCGGTTCCAGGGATTGAACTCATGCCTTCAGACTGTACAGCAATTACCTTTACCCAATAAGCCATCTCACAAGCCCCATAACAAAAATGGGGGTAGGGTATAGAGAAAGCTAGCCATGAATTAGAGACCATCCTGCCTTTGTCTCCTGGATACTGGAATCACAGATGTGAGCCACATGACCAGCTCGAAAACATAGTTTATAGCAAGCACTCTTCTGGAAATAGAGGTAGTGAAGTGCTTGGGGAGTGAGGACCATCCCTGCTCACAAAGAGTGAGATTTCAGCCACTTAGTATTCTGCATTCAAAACCTATGGAAGGGGCTGGGTTTGGTGGTGCCCGCCTTACTCCCAGCACTGAGGAGGCAGAGGCAGGTGGATCTCTGTGAATTCAAGGCCAGCCTGGTCTACAGAGCAGTTTCTAGGACAGCCGGATCTTCAGGGAGACCCTGTCTCAAAAAGACCAAAACAAACAAATACAAGAAAACCTATGGAAGGGGCTATGGATGTGCCTCAGTTGGTTAGAGTGCTTGCTTGACATGCATGAAGCCCTAGGTCCCATCCACAGCATCACACAAACCAAGTGATGTGAAATGCCCAGAATCCAACACTCTGAGGATCAGGAGTTCAAGGCAGTCCTGGGAGCTATAAAATCTTGTCAAAACCAAAACAAAAGAAGGAAAACCTATGTGAGACCAGCTGCCTGTCTGTAATCCCAGCACTTGGGAGGTTGAGGAGGAGAATCGGGAGTTCAAGGTTGTCATCGGCTGCGTAACAAGTTTGAGGCCAGCCTGGGCTACCTGAGATCCTGTTTCAAAATGTCACACTCCACCTGTATTAGTCAAGGTTCTCTAAAGAAAAAGAATCGGTAGAATGAATAGACATATTATTAGATTAACTCACAAGCTAGAGTCTGCGTAGTCCAACAACGGCTGCACCACACCTGAGAGGCTGAGAATCTGGTAGTTGCTCAGTCCTGGAGGCTGGAATCTCAGTAGTACCAATCTGGCACTGATTCCGGAAGATCTGCTAGTCTGAGTCTACACTGGAATCCAAGGAGTTGGTCACAGCAGCAAGGCAAACTCACCTGTGAGAGAGAAGGCAAGCAGCCAAAAGGGATGAGTTCCCTTCTTGCCATGGCCTCTTATGCCGCCTGCCGTCAGAAGGTAACTCCCGCATTTAGGGTGGGCCTTCCAGCTTCAAATGTTCCAACCCCAGGGTCTTTCATTTTCGTTAATCTAAGGTCCAGTCAATTTGACACCCAGGATTAGCCATCACGTCAACCAAGCTCTGCCCTAGTCTTAACCCTTGCACCTAAATCTTGGCAAAACGTCTTTCTTAACCCACAACTCTGCTTCATTAAATGACCAATGAAGGCTTGGTGAGGTCACTCAGTGGGTGAAGCCACTAGTCACTCAGCCTGACCATCTGATAATATTTCAGACCCACCTGACAGAAGGAGAGAACTGACTCCTGAAAGTTTTCCTGTGGACTTCACATGCATGGCATGGTGCACATGTGTGCACATACACAAAATGGTAAATGAGAAAAAGCCCAAATGAGATGAAAACATTATAAAGAGTACATAACACTGTTTAAATAGCTCAGAAGGGAATGCTGCGCAAACCCAATAACCTGAGCTTGATCCTTGTTACTCACATAAAGGTGTAAAGAGCCAACTCCACAAAATTATCCTCTGACCTCTGTGCCTGGCCACCAAGCCCACACAATGCACACTCACAAAAATAATAAATTAAGGCAGAAGTGGACAGATCTCTGTGAGTTCAAGGCCAGCCTTGTCTACATAGTAAGTTCCAGGCCAGTGGGGTTATAAGCAGACTCTGTCTCAAAAAGACAACAACAACATAATCATCATCATTATCAACAACAACAACAATACTAATCATAGCAGGAGGCTTGGCTTGGGACCTCCAAATCCATGAACTGCTAAAACTCATCCTGTCTCAGGTATTCCATTATAGTCAAGGTCTCCCTTTTTAGTCCCAGCTAGCCTGGAGCTCGCTATGTAGACCAGGCTGGCCTTGAATTCACAGAGATCTGCCTGCCTCTGCCTTTTGAGTATGGCAACTAGAGGGATGCACCACCATGCCTGGCTTTTTTTTTTTTAATTTCTAAAAATATTTTATTACTTTTATGTGTATAAATGTATTGCTTGTGTGTTTATAAGTGAACCTGTGTCAGTGATTGCAGAGGTCAGAAGAGGGTATCAGATCCCTTGGACTGGAGTTATAGAGAGTAGTTAGCGGCCATGAGGTGGTAGGAATTGAACCCAGGGCCTCTGTAAGAGCAGCTAGTCCTCGTAATTGCTGAGCCATCTCTCTAGCCCAATGAGGTAGTTTCTAAGGCTTTAAAAAAAATTTTTTTTAATTAATTATTTTGGGGGGGTGGTTTTAAAATTTTAATTATTTTTGAATGTGTATGAATGTACTGTCTGCATGTAGGTTTGTGCACCTGTGTCGTGCAATGAGGGCAGAGGTCAGAAGAGGGTATCGGATTCCCCTGGAACTGGAGTTCTCCTGGAATTGGAGTTACAGACGGTTCTCAGCCACCATGTGGGTGCTGGGGATCGAACCCGGGTCCTCTGCAAGAGCAGTTGGTGCTCTTAACCACTAGGCTATCTCTCCAGCCCTTTTTT